>CM062814.1:268925905-269263872 GCA_031772625.1 Pinus tabuliformis | reverse complement strand
TACAATCTGTAGACCCCAATTCATTCAACTTTCACACAGATCAATGAAGCATAAACAACCAATACTAGTATTATCAAACTTTGAATCACTGAACACTGAACACTGTCACTCACCAGATACCAGAACACAGAGCAGTCTACAGAACTGTGCAATAACAGTCAGATCCACTGCAAACCAAAAATCAAGCTTTAGAGATATACGCTACTTCAATGAGCTAAACCCGCGTATACACGCGCTTTTACCTAAGCCAACCTGCGTACAGATCTAAAAATAGATTCTCTCAACTTGCAGCTGTACCAGACATCAGTTAGATCCAGAACATAATATTGCGACAGTATGCAGATCTAGAAATACGCTAAAATCAACCATATCATAATAGACATTCAAACCATTAGATCCCGATTTATCCTTAGATCTAGTCTTCATCCACCGATGTGATTTCTCCTTAGCTCATATCAAGCAACCCAGACCCTGCATATCAGATCTCTTTCTCTCTTAGATATTCAAACCTTGTCGAAAGATGATTTTTGCCTAATGATCTTCTTCTCCTTATACAGCCTTAGGCCTTGCTCAATACCAAGAGCCAAAACCATAGTAACACAATACCATCAACTTCAAAACTAGGGATCGACACGCCCGTCGAGACACAATGGTCCGAAACCATAGGCACAACTTCCAAGGACTAACCACCATGGACCAAAGGTACTTTTCCACATACACGCGCTTTTTCTGAATCCAACTTGCATGTACACGCGACTTGGGCTTAACGAACCTGTGTATATGAACTTCCTTGGCATGTTGTACTAAGATCTGTCTTCTGATTAAGTTGCCATCACCTGTACCAACCTCTGAGCACCTGTACCAACCTCTGAGTGAGTTGCCATCAAGGACAACACTTGAATCATAATGCCAACAATCTCCCCTTTGGACTTGATGGCAACCACCACACCAAGTCATTCTCCCTTTGACATCAAGGGCAAAGGGCTGTGTTCCCCCTGAGGACATGCTGATACCTCTGCTTGGCTGTGCTGACTCATGCTCCCCCTGACAGTAGGCCAGATCTGCAAAAGATGTTCTTCAACAAGAACCAAGACTTATACACCATAAGGGACCTTCCTATCACCAAAGACTCATACACACATCCATACTCCCTACCAAGAGGGGACATATCAGAAACAACCAATTATATTACAGCATTCATCCCAGGCATAGTGGGGAAACCAACATAGGCCGTTACATGACCTTGACACCATAAAAGAGATATCACAAGAGAGATACATGACATAGAGACAACAGATCTAGACCAAGACTTATGAAAGTCACCAGCAGCATATGATAAACATCTTTTAGATCAGCAACCAGGATTTCTTTCTGAGCTCCTTTCCTGAAATCAACAACCAAAACATCTGAATGCCAACAATACTTTATGAGACTTTTAAGCTACTCCCCTGAACCTGTGCCTGCTGCACCCCCTGAAACCGTGCCTGAAGAATTCTGACATACCCATTGCTGTTCAGAACTCCAAAGTTTTCCCTTGTGTTCAGATCTTCATATACGCGATTTCTCCTACATGAAACAGCGCTGGACGCGGATATAATCTCTGCAACAAGCGTACACCATACACGCGACTTTCCCAGCATAAATCCGCGTGTATACGCGTATATACCTTTCGTAACTTGCGTATACCAACTTTTCTGTAGAACAGACAAGCTTCAACAGCAGGATGAAGCATCAACTACTCCCAGCTTTTGTCTGAGATATTCAAAAGTTTCCCTGGGCAGTGGTTTTGTGAGAATATCAGCAACTTGTTCCTTAGAAGGAACATACTCCAACTTGACCTTCTGCTCAAGCACTTGTTCCCGAAGAAAATGGTACTTGATTGGTATGTGCTTAGTCTTTGAGTGCATGACTGGATTCTTTGAAATGCTGATTGCACTTGTATTATCACATAAGATAGAGACGGGTGGAGTGCAAGTGATTTGAAAGTCCTGCAAGGTCTGCATCATCCAAAGAAGTTGTGTGCAACAAGATGCTGCAGCCACATACTCTGCTTCAGCTGTAGATAAGGCAATCGATCTCTGTTTCTTGCTGAACCAAGATACTAATATGGAACCCATGAAGAAAGCACCACCACTTGTGCTTTTCCTATCATCCACACTTCCAGCCCAATCTGCATCTGTGTAAGCATGAAGAGTGAGATCTGTATTTCTAGGATACCATAAGCCATAGTTTTGGGTCCCTTGAAGATATTTGAAGATTCTTAGGACTGCCTGAAGATGAGTTTCCTTTCGGTTGGCTTGAAATCTTCCAACCATTCCTACTGCATGTGTAATATCTGGTCGAGTACCTGTCAAATAAAGCAAACTCCCAATCATGGATCTATAAGTGGGTTGGTTAACTGCTGCTGATTCATCATTTGCACTGAGGCTGCATCCTATAACCATGGGTGTACATACTGGTTTTGACTCTTCCATGCCATACTTCTTCAAGATCTGCTTGAGGTATTTGGTTTGAGACAAGAAGATACCTCCTTCATTTTGTTGGATTTGCAATCCAAGAAAATATGTCAATTCTCCAAGAAGTGACATTTCGAATTCTTTCTGCATAACCAAGGCAAAGTTTTGACTCATGGTCTCTTCATTGCTGCCAAAAATAATATCATCTACATAAACAACAAGAATTAGCAATTTGTTATTTTCAACTTTTATATAGAGATTGCTATCTGCTGATCCTTTTGAAAAGCCTTGTTGGTGAAGATATTTGTCCAACCGATAGTACCAAGCCCTTGGAGCTTGTTTGAGTCCATAGAGTGCCTTTTTCAATCTGCATACAAGGTTTGGGTCATTCCCAAGAATGAAACCATCTGGCTGCTCAATATATACTTCTTCTTCTAAGTCTCCATTCAGGAAGGCTGATTTCACGTCCATTTGAAATACCTTGAAGTTTTGAAAGCTTGAGAGAGCAAGGAACATTCGGATGGCCTCATGTCTTGCCATAGGAGCAAAGGTCTCTTCAAAATCTATTCCTTCTTGCTGTGCATACCCTTTACAAACAAGTCTGGCCTTGTTTCTAATTACTTCTCCATTTTCATTTAATTTATTCTTGAAGACCCATTTTGTTCCTATTACGTTCTTATCTTTTGGTCTAGGAACTAATCCCAGTTGTTCTTTTCGATTTGCTCAAGTTCTTCATCCATTGCTTTGACCCAACATTCATCTTTGCATGCCTCTTTCACATTTTGTGGTTCAGTGGCGGAGAGTAATGCCAAGTAGCTTGAAGCTTCTGCAAGTGTCCTTCTTGTTTGTACTCCTGCTTCTTTCTGCCCCACAATCTGAGTTTCTGGATGATTCTTTTGAACATATCTGGATGGAGTCTTTCTTTCTATTCTTGTCTGCTCCTCTGGTTCTTCTTGAGATTCTTCTTCTTCTTGAGGTTCTTCTTCTTCATCATTTCGCCTTTGAGAGTAACCTTCATCTTCTTCAATGTCTTCATGATGAACTTGCCTAGGAATATATCCCTTCTCATCAACCACTATATCAATACTGTCAACAATTCTGCCAAGTCTTTTATTGTAGCACTTGTATGCTTTGCTATGTGGAGAATAACCAAGAAGAATGCCCTCATCTGCTCTAGGTTCAAGTTTGCCAAGTTGCTCATCATTATTCTTAATATAACATTTGCTCCCAAAGATTTGAAGTGCTTCACGGAAGGAGTTTTACCACTCCAAAGCTCATGAGGTGTTGAGTGCTGTTTACTCGGACATTTGTTTTGTTAAGAATAATAACAGCAGCATGTGCAGCTTCACCCCAGAAGGTTGCAGGAGTACCTGATTCATCGAGCATAGCACGAGCCATTTGTTGGATAGTTCTGTTCATTCTTTCCACAACCCCATTTTGCTAAGGAGTTCTAGCTGTAGAGAATTCTCTTCTTATCCCATGTTCATCGCAGAAATCGAAAAATTCATTTGATGTGAACTCCCCACCTCTGTCAGATCTGAGGCACTTAATTTTGTGTCCTGATTCATTTTCAGCAATGCTTTGAAGGATTTGAATTTTCGAATGCTTCATCTTTGTGCTTCATAAGCCCTAACCAAACAACCTTGAGAAATCATCAATGAATAATATCAGATATTCTTCTCTCGAGGTGTCCTTTTCCTAAATGGACCACATACATCTGTATGGACTAGCTCAAGAGGCAAGCTAGCTGATCCTTCCTTCTCTGGAAAGTTAGTTCTGGTTTGCTTTCCAAATTGACAAGATTTGCATATGGTGTTGTCTGGAATTTTGATATCTGGAAGATCGCGAACTGCCTGATATTTGCATGCTTTCCTTATTTGTGAGAAGCTTAGATGTCCCAACCTTCGATGCCATAACCAGTGCTCTTCATCCTTGCTAAGATAGCATTGTTGTTGTCCTTCTTCAAATATGTACAGATTATTTGGAGTTTTTTGCCTTGAGAACTGTTTTACCTGTATCAAGATCACGAACAAGACATCCATTCGATCTGAAAATAACCTCGGTTTTTTGATCACACATCTGGCTGACACTTAGTAGATTATGCTTCAATCCATCAACATACAAAACATTTCCAGCCTTGACCTTTTCTTTCAAAGGAGCAATACCTTTTCCTTTTATAGTTGCAGGAGTATCATTTCAAAAGAAACTTTCTTTCCCTTTTCTAAGTAGAATAAGATTCAAGTTTTCTTTATCACCTGTCATATGTTTCGAACATCCACTGTCAATGTACCATAGATTTTCCTGTCCTTCTGCATAAAAAGCTATCCCACATCTTTCTGTTTGAGGTTCCTTTATTCTCCATTTTTTGGTGCTCGTGGCTTGTTCCTTTTTCTCTGAAACCTGCTCCTGCATTCAGAGTCTTTATGACCAAAATTATTGCAAATAGAACATTCAACTTCATTTTCAAGAACCGAAAAGTTGTTATAGGTCCTTTTGTAATCCCTGTCATACTTCTTTGTTTTTGAGCTTCCCTAGTCATGATTGTTTTATATGCAACACATTGAGCTGCTTTGTGACCAAAGTTATGGCAAGAAAAGCATTGTCCATTGAAGAAGCTTCTGCGGTTATTGAATCTACCAGCCAACTGATTGTAATTTCTATTTTCATCTATTCTTGAGCCAAACTGAGAAGATTTTACCTGTGGTTGGTTGTAGCTTTTGTTCACCCTTAAGAAGGATTGTCCCTGATAGTTTCTGTTTGTAATTCGTCCGCTTTTCCTGATTATCTTCATTGTTCTTTCTGCTCATTTCTTCTTGCTGCATCAAGATAACTTTTTGAGGTGGATGCTTGAGAGGTTTCTCCATTATAGCCCAAACCTGTCTTGTTTAGAGGAGACCGCTGCACATTGATAATCTCATCCAAAGTTTCAGATCCTTTGACAAACTTAAGATTAATAGCTTTTGTTTTCTCAATTTCTTTTCTGAGACCAACAATTTCACCTTCTAGTTTTTCAAGATGTTTTTCCTTTTCATCAATTTGAAATTGCAAAGTATCAATGATCACACTCTTTTCTTCTATGCATCTCTTGAGTCTAGTAATTTCATTATAGAGATTATCCACATCTACAGCATCCTCATAATCATCATCTTCAAATGCCATTAACAGCTTATATTTATTACCTTGTTCATCTTCATCACTGTTTGATAAGCCATCACTATCTTCATGGGTGTAGTAGCTTTTCTTATTTGCACTTTGTTTCTTGTTCCATCTAGCAGGTTCTTTTCCTTTATCCTTATAAGGACATTTTGCAGCATAATGACCTACTCTTCCACAAGCAAAGCATTTGAAAGGTAGCTTACCTCTGAACCTTCCAGAACCCCTTTGAAGATTTCTGACAAAATTTGATTCTTTTCCTCTTCTTCTGGAACATGGCTTGCTTCATAGTAATCTTCTTTTCTGATGCCTTAAAAGCAGCTTCCCTTCTGTCAGATGGACCTCCCTTTCTCATTTCATAAGCTGTTAGAATTCCATGTAGCTGAGACATAGTGAGAACACGGAGATTTTCTTTTTCTTCTATTGCAGATACTTTAGATTCAAACTTGGGGGATAATGATCTTAGAATCTTTTGAACTACTATAGTCTCTTTTATTTCTTCACCCAAATTTTTCATGCAATTAACAATCTCATCTACCGAAGAAAATAATTAGCCACACTTTCATCATTATACATCTTGAGAGTCTCATATTGAATCCTGAGAGTTTGAAGTTTAGCTTGCTTTACCTGTTCATCTCCTTCATAGCTAGTGATCATTTTTGTCCCATATCTCTTTTGCTGATTTGAAGTGCATGACCTTCATGAATTCTGTTTGGGATATACTTCCTAATAGAGTACTGACTGCTTTTGCATTTGTTCATACTGTTTTTTCTCAGCTGGATCTGTAGGAGTAGCTGAAGGAAAAGCATAGCCTGTTTCTACAATGTTCCAAACTTCTGTACCAAGAGATTGAAGATATGCAGTAACTCTTACCTTCCAATAATTGAAATTTGTCCCATCAAAAATTGGTGGCCTGATTGATGCTTCTTTCTCGTAGTTGCTCATGATGAATGATCTACCTTCAAGCGATCAAGCTTCTCTGAAGGACCTGCTCTGATACCAATTGTTGGAAATAATACTGAGAGGGGGGGTGAATCAGTATTATCAGATCAATCAAACTTTTCAATGCTCAGAAACATATACGCTACTTCAGTTAGGTGAACCAGCGTGTACACGCTACTGTGACTAAATAAAACAGTGTATAAGAAGAAAACTCATAATTTAGTTAGCTTATTCTTCAGTTATGTTCATCAGGACATTATTCACCACATTAACAGTATACAGGTGCAGTATAACAGAACAGATCAAAAGCCACACACATGAACACCAAGATGTAAGGTGGAAACCCAATGTGAGTGAAAACCACCTGCTGCAAGTTGTCTCTATCTTTCTTTAATATGAAACTTCAGTTTACAATCTTTTGTACTGGTGCAGCCTTATACCAGTACGCAGGCTACAACCTGCAGAAGGCTACAACCTTCTCTCGTTCTCCAAACTTCCTTGGAAGGGAGCTCCAACCCCCTTTGCTCTTGTACTAGCCAAGATACTAGTACGTAGGTGCTGACCTACAATCTTCTTTTCTTCAGGTACCACCTTTCATACATTTTCAGACTGGATATTCCTGAAGCACAACATTACAATCTGTAGACCCCAATTCATTCAACTTTCACAACAGATCAATGAAGCATAAAACAACCAATACTAGTATTATCAAACTTTGAATCACTGAACCACTGAACCCTGTCAATCACCAGATACCAGAACACAGAGCAGTCTACAGAACTGTGCAATAACAGTCAGATCCAACTGCAAACCCAAAAATCAAGCTTTAAGAGATATACGCTACTTCAATGAGCTAAACCCGCGTATACACGCGCTTTTACCTAAGCCAACCTGCGTACAGATCTAAAAATAGATTCTCTCAACTTGCAGCTGTACCAGACATCAGTTAGATCCAGAACATAATATTGCGACAGTATGCAGATCTAGAAATACGCATAATCAACCATATCATAATAGAGCATTTCAAACCATTAGATCCCGATTTATCCTTAGATCTAGTCTTCCATCCACCGATGTGATTTCTCCTTAGCTCATATCAAGCAACCCAGACCCTGCATATCAGATCTCTTTCTCTCTTAGATATTCAAGCCTTGTCGAAAGATGATTTTGCCTAATGATCTTCTTCTCCTTATATAGCCTTAGGCCTTGCTCAATACAAGAGCCAAAACCATAGTAACACAATACCATCAACTTCAAAACTAGGGATCGACACGCCCGTCGAGACACAATGGTCCGAAACCATAGGCACAACTTCCAAGGACTAACCACCATGGACCAAAGGTACTTTTCCACATACACGCGCTTTTTCTGAATCCAACTTGCGTGTACACGCGACTTGGGCTTAACGAACCTGCGTATATGAACTTCCTTGGCATGCTGTACTAAGATCTGTCTTCTGATTAAGTTGCCATCACCTGTACCAACCTCTGAGCACCTGTACCAACCTCTGAGTGAGTTGCCATCAAGGACAACACTTGAATCATAATGCCAACAATCTCCCCCTTTGGACTGGATGGCAACCACCACCCCAAGTCATTCTCCCCCTTTGACATCAAGGGCAAGGGCTGTGTTCCCCCTGAGGACATGCTGATACCTCTGCTTGGCTGTGCTGACTCATGCTCCCCCTGACAGTAGGCCAGATCTGCAAAAGATGTTCTTCAACAAGAACCAAGACTTATACACCATAAGGGACCTTCCTATCACCAAAAGACTCAATACAACATCCATACTCCCTACCAAAGAGGGGACATATCAGAAACAACCAATTATATTACAACATTCATCCCAGGCATAGTGGGGAAACCAACATAGGCCGTTACATGACCTTGACACCATAAAAGAGATATCACAAGAGAGATACATGACATAGAGACAACAGATCTAGACCAAGACTTATGAAAGTCACCAGCAGCATATGATAAACATCTTTTTAGATCAGCAACCAGGATTTCTTTCTGAGCTCCTTTTCCTGAAATCAACAACCAAAACATCTGAATGCCAACAATACTTTATGAGACTTTTAAGCTGCTCCCCCTGAACCTGTGCCTGTTGCACCCCCTGAAACCGTGCCTGAAGAATTCTGACATACCCATTGCTGTTCAGAACTCCAGAGTTTTCCCTTGCTGTTCAGATCTTCATATACGCGATTTCTCCTGCATGAAACAGCGTATGGACGCGGATATAATCTCTGCAACAAGCGTACACCATACACGCGACTTTCCCAGCATAAATCCGCGTGTATACGCGTATATACCTTTCGTAACTTGCGTATACCAACTTTTCTGTAGAACAGACAAGCTTCAACAGCAGGATGAAGCATCAACTACTCCCAGCTTTTGTCTGAGATATTCAAAAGTTTCCCTGGGCAGTGGTTTTGTGAGAATATCAGCAACTTGTTCCTTAGAAGGAACATACTCCAACTTGACCTTCTGCTCAAGCACTTGTTCCCGAAGAAAATGGTACTTGATTGGTATGTGCTTAGTCTTTGAGTGCATGACTGGATTCTTTGAAATGCTGATTGCACTTGTATTATCACATAAGATAGAGACGGGTGGAGTGCAAGTGATTTGAAAGTCCTGCAAGGTCTGCATCATCCAAAGAAGTTGTGTGCAACAAGATGCTGCAGCCACATACTCTGCTTCAGCTGTAGATAAGGCAATCGAACTCTGTTTCTTGCTGAACCAAGATACTAATCTGGAACCCATGAAGAAAGCACCACCACTTGTGCTTTTCCTATCATCCACACTTCCAGCCCAATCTGCATCTGTGTAAGCATGAAGAGTGAGATCTGTATTTCTAGGATACCATAAGCCATAGTTTTGGGTCCCTTGAAGATATTTGAAGATTCTTTTGACTGCCTGAAGATGAGTTTCCTTTGGGTTGGCTTGAAATCTTCCAACCATTCCTACTGCATGTGTAATATCTGGTCGAGTACCTGTCAAATAAAGCAAACTCCCAATCATGGATCTATAAGTGGGTTGGTGAACTGCTGCTGATTCATCATTTGCACTGAGGCTGCATCCTGTAACCATGGGTGTACATACTGGTTTTGACTCTTCCATGCCATACTTCTTCAAGATCTGCTTGAGGTATTTGGTTTGAGACAAGAAGATACCTCCTTCATTTTGTTGGATTTGCAATCCAAGAAAATATGTCAATTCTCCAAGAAGTGACATTTCGAATTCTTTCTGCATAACCAAGGCAAAGTTTTGACTCATGGTCTCTTCATTGCTGCCAAAAATAATATCATCTACATAAACAACAAGAATTAGCAATTTGTTATTTTCAACTTTTATATAGAGATTGCTATCTGCTGATCCTTTTGAAAAGCCTTGTTGGTGAAGATATTTGTCCACCGATAGTACCAACCCTTGGAGCTTGTTTGAGTCCATAGAGTGCCTTTTTCAATCTGCATACAAGGTTTGGATCATTCCCAAGAATGAAAACCATCTGGCTGCTCAATATATACTTCTTCTTCTAAGTCTCCATTCAGGAAGGCTGATTTCACGTCCATTTGAAATACCTTGAAGTTTTGAAAGCTTGAGAGAGCAAGGAACATTCGGATGGCCTCAAGTCTTGCCATAGGAGCAAAGGTCTCTTCAAAATCTATTCCTTCTTGCTGTGCATACCCTTTACAAACAAGTCTGGCCTTGTTTCTAATTACTTCTCCATTTTCATTTAATTTATTCTTGAAGACCCATTTTGTTCCTATTACGTTCTTATCTTTTGGTCTAGGAACTAATTCCCAAGTGTTGTTCTTTTCGATTTGCTCAAGTTCTTCATCCATTGCTTTGACCCAACATTCATCTTTGCATGCCTCTTTCACATTTTTTGGTTCAGTGGAGGAGAGTAATGCCAAGTAGCTTGAAGCTTCTGCAAGTGTCCTTCTTGTTTGTACTCCTGCTTCTTTCTGCCCCACAATCTGAGTTTCTGGATGATTCTTTTGAACATATCTGGATGGAGTCTTCTCTTCTATTCTTGTCTGCTCCTCTGGTTCTTCTTGAGATTCTTCTCTTCTTGAGGTTCTTCTTCTTCATCATTTCGCCTTTGAGAGTAACCTTCATCTTCTTCAATGTCTTCATGATGAACTTGCCTAGGAATATATCCCTTCTCATCAACCACTATATCAATACTGTCAACTATTCTGCCAAGTCTTTTATTGTAGCACTTGTATGCTTTGCTATGTGGAGAATAACCAAGAAGAATGCCCTCATCTGCTCTAGGTTCAAGTTTGCCAAGTTGCTCATCAGTATTCTTAATATAACATTTGCTCCCAAAGATTTTGAAGTGCTTCACGGAAGGAGTTTTACCACTCCAAAGCTCATGAGGTGTTTGAGTGCTGTTTACTCGGACATTTGTTTTGTTAAGAATAATAACAGCAGCATGTGCAGCTTCACCCCAGAAGGTTGCAGGAGTACCTGATTCATCGAGCATAGCACGAGCCATTTGTTGGATAGTTCTGTTCATTCTTTCCACAACCCCATTTTGCTAAGGAGTTCTAGCTGTAGAGAATTCTCTTCTTATCCCATGTTCATCGCAGAAATCAAAAAATTCATTTGATGTGAACTCCCACCTCTGTCAGATCTGAGGCACTTAATTTTGTGTCCTGATTCATTTTCAGCCAATGCTTTGAAGGATTTGAATTTTTCGAATGCTTCATCTTTGTGCTTCATAAGCCCTAACCAAACAAACCTTGAGAAATCATCAATGAATAATATCAGATATTCTTCTCCTCGAGGTGTCCTTTCCTAAATGGACCACATACATCTGTATGGACTAGCTCAAGAGGCAAGCTAGCTGATCCTTCCTTCTCTGGAAAGTTAGTTCTGGTTTGCTTTCCAAATTGACAAGATTTGCATATGGTGTTGTCTGGAATTTTGATATCTGGAAGATCGCGAACTGCCTGATATTTGCATGCTTTCCTTATTTGTGAGAAGCTTAGATGTCCCAACCTTCGATGCCATAACCAGTGCTCTTCATCCTTGCTAAGATAGCATTGTTGTTATCCTTCTTCAAATATGTACAGATTATTTGGAGTTCTTTTGCCTTTGAGAACTGTTTTACCTGTATCAAGATCACGAACAAGACATCCATTCGATCTGAAAATAACCTCGGTTTTTTGATCACACATCTGGCTGACACTTAGTAGATTATGCTTCAATCCATCAACATACAAAACATTTCCAGCCTTGACCTTTTCTTTCAAAGGAGCAAACCTTTTCCTTTTATAGTTGCAGGAGTATCATTTCCAAAAGAAACTTTCTTTCCCTTTTCTAAAGTAGAATAAGATTCAAGTTTTTCTTTATCACCTGTCATATGTTTCGAACATCCACTGTCAATGTACCATAGATTTTCCTGTCCTTCTGCATAAAAAGCTATCCCACATCTTTCTGTTTGAGGTTCCTTTATTCTCCATTTTTTGATGCTCGTGGCTTGTTCCTTTTTCTCCTGAAACCTGCTCCTGCATTCAGAGTCTTTATGACCAAAATTATTGCAAATAGAACATTCAACTTCATTTTCAAGAACCGAAAAGTTGTTATAGGTCCTTTTTGTAATCCCTGTCATACTTCTTTGTTTTTGAGCTTCCCTAGTCATGATTGTTTTATATGCAACACATTGAGCTGCTTTGTGACCAAAGTTATGGCAAGAAAAGTATTGTCCATTGAAGAAGCTTCTGCGGTTATTGAATCTACCAGCCAACTGATTGTAATTTCTATTTTCATCTATTCTTGAGCCAAACTGAGAAGATTTTACTGTGGTTGGTTGTAGCTTTTGTTCCCTTAAGAAGGATTGTCCCTGATAGTTTCTGTTTGTAATTCGTCCCTGCTTTTCCTGATTATCTTCATTGTTCTTCTGCTCATTTCTTCTTGCTGCATCAAGATAACTTTTTGAGGTGGATGATTGAGAGGTTTCTCCATTATAGCCCAAACCTGTCTTGTTTAGAGGAGACCGCTGCACATTGATAATCTCATCCAAAGTTTCAGATCCTTTGACAAACTTAAGATTAATAGCTTTTGTTTTCTCAATTTCTTTTCTGAGACCAACAATTTCACCTTCTAGTTTTTCAAGATGTTTTTCCTTTTCATCAATTTGAAATTGCAAAGTATCAATGATCACACTCTTTTCTTCTATGCATCTCTTGAGTCTAGTAATTTCATTATAGAGATTATCCACATCTACAGCATCCTCATAATCATCATCTTCAAATGCCATTAACAGCTTATATTTATTACCTTGTTCATCTTCATCACTGTTTGATAAGCCATCACTATCTTCATGGGTGTAGTAGCTTTTCTTATTTGCACTTTGTTTCTTGTTCCATCTAGCAGGTTCTTTTCTTTATCCTTATAAGGACATTTTGCAGCATAATGACCTACTCTTCCACAAGTAAAGCATTTGAAAGGTAGCTTACCTCTGAACCTTCCAGAACCCCTTTGAAGATTTCTGACAAAATTTGATTCTTCTTCCTCTTCTTCTGGAACATGGCTTGCTTCATAGTAATCTTCTTTTCCTGATGCCTTAAAAGCAGCTTCCCTTCTGTCAGATGGACCTCCCTTTCTCATTTCATAAGCAGTTAGAATTCCATGTAGCTGAGACATAGTGAGAACACGGAGATTTTCTTTTTCTTCTATTGCAGATACTTTAGATTCAAACTTGGGGGATAATGATCTTAGAATCTTTTGAACTACTATAGTCTCTTTTATTTCTTCACCCAAATTTTTCATGCAATTAACAATCTCATCTACCCGAAGAAAATAATTAGCCACACTTTCATCATTATACATCTTGAGAGTCTCATATTGAATCCTGAGAGTTTGAAGTTTAGCTTGCTTTACCTGTTCATCTCCTTCATAGCTAGTGATCATTTTGTCCCATATCTCTTTTGCTGATTTGAAGTGCATGACCTTCATGAATTCTGTTTGGGATATACTTCCTAATAGAGTACTGACTGCTTTTGCATTTGTTTCATACTGTTTTTTCTCAGCTGGATCTGTAGGAGTAGCTGAAGGAAAAGCATAGCCTGTTTCTACAATGTTCCAAACTTCTGTACCAAGAGATTGAAGATATGCAGTAACTCTTACCTTCCAATAATTGAAATTTGTCCCATCAAAAATTGGTGGCCTGATTGATGCTTCTTTCTCGTAGTTGCTCATGATGAATGATCTACCTTCAAGCGATCAAGCTTCTCTGAAGGACCTGCTCTGATACCAATTGTTGGAAATAATACTGAGAGGGGGGGTGAATCAGTATTATCAGATCAATCAAACTTTTCAATGCTCAGAAACATATACGCTACTTCAGTTAGGTGAACCAGCGTGTACACGCTACTGTGACTAAATAAAATAGCGTATAAGAAGAAAACTCATAATTTAGTTAGCTTATTCTTCAGTTATGTTCATCAGGACATTATTCACCACATTAACAGTAAACAGGTGCAGTATAACAGAACAGATCAAAAGCCACACACATGAACACCAAGATGTAAGGTGGAAACCCAATGTGGGTGAAAACCACCTGCTGCAAGTTGTCTCTATCTTTCTTTAATATGAAACTTCAGTTTACAATCTTTTGTACTGGTGCAGCCTTATACCAGTACGCAGGCTACAACCTGCAGAAGGCTACAACCTTCTCTCGTTCTCCAAACTTCCTTGGAAGGGAGCTCCAACCCCCTTTGCTCTTGTACTAGCCAAGATACTAGTACGTAGGTGCTGACCTACAATCTTCTTTTCTTCAGGTACCACCTTTCATACATTTTCAGACTGGATATTCCTGAAGCACAACATTACAATCTGTAGACCCAATTCATTCAACTTTCACAACAGATCAATGAAGCATAAAACAACCAATACTAGTATTATCAAACTTTGAATCACTGAACCACTGAACCCTGTCAATCACCAGATACCAGAACACAGAGCAGTCTACAGAACTGTGCAATAACAGTCAGATCCAACTGCAAACCCAAAAATCAAGCTTTAAGAGATATACGCTACTTCAATGAGCTAAACCCGCGTATACACGCGCTTTTACCTAAGCCAACCTGCGTACAGATCTAAAAATAGATTCTCTCAACTTGCAGCTGTACCAGACATCAGTTAGATCCAGAACATAATATTGCGACAGTATGCAGATCTAGAAATACGCATAATCAACCATATCATAATAGAGCATTTCAAACCATTAGATCCCGATTTATCCTTAGATCTAGTCTTCCATCCACCGATGTGATTTCTCCTTAGCTCATATCAAGCAACCCAGACCCTGCATATCAGATCTCTTTCTCTCTTAGATATTCAAGCCTTGTCGAAAGATGATTTTGCCTAATGATCTTCTTCTCCTTATATAGCCTTAGGCCTTGCTCAATACCAAGAGCCAAAACCATAGTAACACAATACCATCAACTTCAAAACTAGGGATCGACACGCCCGTCGAGACACAATGGTCCGAAACCATAGGCACAACTTCCAAGGACTAACCACCATGGACCAAAGGTACTTTTCCACATACACGCGCTTTTTCTGAATCCAACTTGCGTGTACACGCGACTTGGGCTTAACGAACCTGCGTATATGAACTTCCTTGGCATGCTGTACTAAGATCTGTCTTCTGATTAAGTTGCCATCACCTGTACCAACCTCTGAGCACCTGTACCAACCTCTGAGTGAGTTGCCATCAAGGACAACACTTGAATCATAATGCCAACAAATATCGATTCGCCCCCCGTCCCAGTATTATTTCTAACAATTGGTATCAGAGCAGGTCCTTCAGAAGAAGCTTAATCGCTTGAAGGGATATCCATCAAAATGAATAATCAAGAGAGCACGGGATCCATCAAACCGCCAATCTTCGATGGGAGAAGTTTTGTTTACTGGAAAAAAAGAACCAAAACATATCTATAACTGCTTGGAATGGATGTTTGGGAAATTATGGAAAAAGGATATACATTTCCAACAACAATTCCTACATATACGACAGGTAGAAAGGATTATGAAACCAATGCCAAAGATGTCACTATTTTATTGAGAAGTTTGTCAAAATTAGAGTTTGTCAAGGTCATGCAGCTCAAATTAGCCAAAGAAATATGGGACAAAATTGTTCTGAGCTATGAAGGAGACTCTTAGGTAAAACGTGCTAAGCTTCAAACACTCAGAATTCAATATGAAACTCTTAAGATACATAGTGATGAAAGCATAGATGGTTACTTCCTACGTATAGATGAGGTTTTCAATTATATGAATAATTTGGGTGAAGAATTTAAGGAATTTGTCTTAGTTGAGAAGTTTTTGGGATCCTTGTCTTCCAAATTTGAACCCAAAGTATCTAGCATAGAAGAAAAATAGGATTTGGACAATATCACTATCTTGTAGCTTCACAGAACTACCTTTGAGATGAGAAAAGGAGGACCATCAGATAAGAGAGAAGAAACATCTAAGGAATCAACAAAAGGAAAAGAAAAAGTCTATGAATCAGGACACATCTCACAATAAGAAGATCAAGTAAATTTTGTCAAGCAGCTTCAACGGGGTTTTGGAAGGTTCAAAGGTAAGCTATCTTCCAAATGTTTTTCTTGTGGAAGAGTTGGTCATTACGCTGCTAGATGCCCTCATAACAAAGGGAAGATGTCTAAAGAAGGTAATAGAAGTTATTATACTCATGATGATAGTGATGGCTTGTCCAATGGTGATTAAGACGATCAAGAAATTAGACTACTCATGGCATACGAAAATAATGACTCAGAAAAGGAAGATTTCCTTAAAGAAATTAGTTAACTTAAAATTAGTTTGGCAGAAAAGGATAGAGTCACAAACACAGTGACACATCAACTCACTGAAAAGGAAAAACACAATGAAGTGTTAGAATGTGAAGTGGTAAGTCTAAGAAAAGAACTTGAAAAGAGAAAGACTTTGAATCCTAGATTTGCTGAAGGATCAGAAACGTTAGATGAAATCCTCAAAGTTTAGCGTTCGCCCATTATAAATACTAGTCTTGGTTTTCATGAAGGTGAATCAAGTTCACAAGGTAAGGTAAGAAACTCCAATGAAAAATCTAAGATCCTCAACAAGGAAATAGAAAGTCAACCACATCAACAACCAAAGAAAGAGATTCTTCAAAGAAAATCTGTTACTCTTAACTGTGGAAGTAATAGTCGATTATTTCCTTCATAGAATGATGTTGAATGTTTTATATGTTTTAATTTTGGACATGTTGCAGCCAAATGTAGAAGAATGGTTCAATATCATCACATAGAAAATTCATCAACTTCCTGGCACTTTAAGGGATATTGTTTTTCTTGCAATATGTTTGGTCGCAAAGCTATTGAATGCAATAAAAGGAATATGAAACATGTAACATGTTATGCATGTAACAAGTTTGGAAATAAAGTGAAGGAGTGTAGGAGCAAAATTTGGACACCAAACCAAAAGAAGCATACATCATCTCAATGTTAGGTATTGAAGAAGACTGAATTATTGTCAGAAAGATGTGGCATAGCTCAGTTTGGAGACATGACAGACCCAGGCGAAGCTGAAAGTGTAAAACTTCAGTATTCCAATTTTCATACACACTTATTATGAAGAAAAGTCATGTATATATGCAAGTTAGACACTGCACAGTCACATATATGGTGTTTTGAAAAAGAGCAGCGCTATAGCCTACGAAAAAGGAGTCTGACATGGTCACTTGTCTACTCTGGTTGATGATGATATGGCACAGGTTCAGGGGAAGCATATGCTTCGAATAATGCATTGCTGGGATTATGGTTAGAAGTCTTTGGTGATGATGCTTATGCGGCTAAATGATACATCTTGCTACTTATTGCTGGTTGACCAAGAGAATGGTATTGCATGTTACAGATCTGGATGCTGTTGACAGATGCTCATTACGTAGATCATATACAGTTTATGATAGTTGTTGATGACTATCATGGTCTTGTTTATATTTTTGGTCTTTGTTATAAAAGTCATGTATATCACTTGATGTGAAGGTCATGCAAAGACCTAATTTGTAACCCCACTTTGCATGGGAAGGATCATGTAATAATTTTTATTTCAATCATGTATAAACATTTGGTATATCCACACTTGGTTGGGTGGATGAGTAAAAAATGGTGTATCCCCACTTGGTTGGGAGATTGATGTATGTATAAGTCAGTGGTGATAGGAAGGTAATACTCACATAGTTGAGTTATAGAGTCATGTCATTCTCTTGAAAATATTTTTGCAAACTCGGCTTGTGCTGAGGGGGAGCATGGACAGATTGGTACATCTTAGCAGGTACAAATGGGGAACTCAATCAAAGATTTCAGCATGTACTCAGGGGGAGTATGGACATCATAATGTATATCAAAGGGAGAGAATATCTTGGTCCGCCCTTCGCCCTTCATGTCAATGGGGGAGAGTGACTTGGTGTTGTTGTTGCCATCAAGTCCAAAGGGGGAGATTGTTGGCATTATGATACATGTTTTGTACTTGATGGAAGCCCACTCAGATGACAGATCATAATGCAGCATGTCAATAGCTTAGAATTAATGATAAAAAAGAAGTATACACAAGTTGACCTTGACAAAGGAGTGTATACATGGGGGTTAATAGACCAAAATAAGTGTATATTGTACACACGCACTTTCACAGAAGGAAAGGCGCGTATATCTTGGAAAACTATGTTTTGGTCCAAGGTATTTGGTCCATGTTATTTTGATCCATGGTATTGGTGCAAGGTATCGGGTCTGAGGTATTAACCCTAGGTATTTGGTCCAAGGTATTGGTCCTAAGTAGTTTTGGTCCATGGTATTGAGAAAGGATTAAGACTATAAAAGGAGGAGAGGATCATTAGGCCAATCTGTGCAAGGTTTGAATATCTGATGAAGGGAGAGATCCAGTATGCAGGTTATGGGTTGGTGATGCTGTTGGGTCCCTATAATACTAGTGATTACCACATTAATATTGTAGTTGTATCCCTTATTAATATTGGTGTGCCACTATTGTCCCCATATTGTTATTACTGTGCGCCATAGAATCCCTCTATTGTTATTTTTGTTGCTTTATATTTTTATTGTTAGGTCGGCTAGGTTATATTGTGACTCCTTAGACTCCTATATATAGAAAGGAGGTTTTTTCATTTGAATCATCCAAGAATTTATCATCTGTGTAATGTAAAGGAGTTTTCCCCCTCAGAGAGGCTGAATTCTAAGGAGTGGATTTCTCTTTCCTATCTTTTTGTGAGCTGGTTTCATAACATTTGGTATCAAAGCTTTAGATTCTAGGGTTTCGCTACTCCAAACAGGTCATTGTGGCATTTTTTCTATAACTATATTTCTGTGATGTTTCAGAAGCTAAAAGAAAAACCATTTGTGAAGAAATCACGTTCAATTTTGGGTTTGAATTTCAGAGCTTTTCGCACTATATTTGCAAAGATATGATCTGAGGAAGTTGGTCTTTTTGCAGACTCCTGAATTACATTCCAAACAGGTGACCTGGGGAAAATCGTCATAACTTTCTCTCTGGGAATTAGATTGAAATTTCATAAGAAGGTATAGAAAGAGGACGGACTATAGTTTCTTGTATATCTTTCTCAGATCCAAAGGTCGAAACAGTGACTCGGGGCATGTTGTGCAAGTTCGCTCTATGGAACTAGTCTATAATCAGGTCATCTTGGGAGATTGTGCATAACTCTTCCTTGGAGAATCCAACTTGTACCAGACTAGTGGCATTGGAAAGAGGACGTAGAGGGATACTACAGGTCACAATTTTAGAATTGGACGATCTGAAACTGCAGAGATACATCAAATTCAATATCAAGCTTCTATAAAGTGAAAAAAGGTGTGTAGTTTTTTTTAAATTTTTGCATAAGCTTGGTTTGAAAAATTAGTTTGAATCGGTAATTGATGCCCCAAGGAAAGAAAATCCAAACACCTAGTAAGAAACCTGAAAGCTCTAGCATGAATTATGAATAAGAGGAAGAAATGCAACATGATATATCAAAATTACGAGGCCAAGTGCAACAAGTGTCACTTGCACAAAAAGCAACATAATCTAAGATGGATGGTTTAAGGAAAGATGTAGAAGCTAAGATGGATGGTTTAAAGAAAGGTGTAGAAGCTAAGATGGATTGTTTGAAAAAGGTGTAGAAGCTAAGATGGATGGAATGGAAGCTAAGATGAATGGCATGGATGCTAAAATTGATGGCATGGATGCTAAAATTGATGGCATGGATGATAACATGGAAGAATTGAAGATAAATATGAATAAGTTGCTACAAGAAATGGTCACTAATGGTGAAATGGTAGTAAAGGAAACTCATGATGAGAACAAAAGAAATGTTAATCATGATTCCATAGACTCGAATCTTAGATCGAAGACCCACCATATTCCAAAAATTGATATGAGGAAGTTTGATGGCAAGGATCCCGCAACATGGATATTACAGATGGAGCAATTTTTTGATCTCAATAATGTGCAAAACATACAAAAGGTACGTATTGCAACTTTATATTTGGAACCAAATTAGTTTATATGGTATCAATGGCTTTGCTCTCATAAACAAATTATCACTTGGGAAATTTTTATGGAAGAATTGACAGCGCATTATGATGATACAAAAAGCAACACTTTTTTTAGCCAATTGATAAGTCTCAAACAAAAGGGTTCAATAATGGAGCACATTGAGGAGTTCCAAAAATTGAACATAAGGGTAAAAAATATTCTAGAGGAGCATAGGATTGATGTGTTCATAGGGAGTTTAAAGGATAATATCCAGCATGATGTTCGCCTTTGGGAACCTGATTCATTAGAGAAGGCATTCAGGTTAGCAAGAAAAATGGAAAGAAAAGTTATGGAAACCAGGAAGCATACCACTCACAACTATAAAGATGGAAGTGTTGTTGCCCCTAGTCTTCCACAACCTATAAGGTTGACACCACAACAATTGGAAGAAAAAATAGCGAAAGGGATTTGTTACAGTTGTGATAGCAAATACACTAAAGGTCATAAGTGTGCTGAGAAGAAATTATTCTACATAGATTGTGAAGAGGAAGAAGAAAAGGAGCAAGAAAGGTGAAAAGAAGAGGATATACTCCAAGAACAAAGCCTAGATAAAGAAGAAATGAATCCGACCATATCTTGTAATGCATTGATAGGAATTACCACTCCTCAAACCATCAAGATAGAAGGAAAAATCAAGAAGAAAAAGGTAATAGTGTTGATTGATTCAGGAAGTACCCATAATTTTATTCATTGTAAGGTAGCAAAAGAATTGAATTGCTTCTTATATCCAGCACCAGAGTGTCAAGTGATGGTTGCAAATGGAGGAACAATAAGTTGCTCTGGAAAATGCCATAATATCAAGCTATCCATGGGAGAATATGTATTGGCTAGCCCAATGCTTTCCATTCCAATGGGAGGTGCTGATGTTGTACTAGGAGTCCAATGGCTACAATCCTTGGATACAATAGCTTTTAATTTTCAAGAACTTTTCATGAAATTTTTTGTGGAAGGAAAGGAAGTTGAATTAAGGGGTATTGCAGGGAAACCGGGAAAGATGATCATCTCTAACGGTATGACCAAGCTTCTAAAAAAGGAACAAAGAGGTGTAATTGCACAATTATGTTAGCTAGATGTTTCCACATTGGAATCATCTATTTCTCCAGATCTCCAAAAAGTCTTGGACAATCATTCCAAGGTATTTGAGACTCCCAAAGGTCTCCCACCTATTCATGATCATGATCATGCTATTCATCTAATTCCAGGAAGTGTTCCTCCAAACATCAGGCCGTATAGATATCCCTATGCCCAAAAGAGTGAAATTGAACGTATGGTTGCAGAAATGCTAGAGGCTAGTATAATTCAACCGAGTAAAAGTTATTTCTCTACTCCAGTAGTATTGGTGCACAAGAATGATGGATCATGGCACGCGTGTCCATATTATAGGGATCTCAACAAACTCATTATTAAAGATAAGTTTCCCATTCCAGTCATTGATGAATTACTGGATGAATTGCATGGATCAATTTACTTCACCAAGTTGGATCTTCATTCAGGATATCATCAAATCAGAATGAAGACTGAAGATATTTTGAAAACATCATTTAGAAATCATGAGGGTCATTATGAATTTTTGGTCATGCCTTTTGGCCTTACCAATGCACCTTCAACATTTCAAGGTTTGATGAATGCCATTTTCAAACCATTCCTTAAAAAAAATTTGTTGGTATTTTTTGATGGTATACTAATCTATAGCAAGTCTTGGAATGATCATGTTGAACATGTTGACAGGATGCTACAATTATTGGAGGAGAAACAATTATATGAAAAAAGATCCAAATGTTTCTTTGGAGTACAAGAGGTGGAATATCTGGGTCATATTGTATCTCATGAAGGAGTTAAGGTAGACCCTAGCAAAATTAAAGCCATTAAGGAATGGAAAATCCCCACATCCATAAAGCATCTGCGAGGATTTCTTGGGTTGACAGGGTATTTGTTAAGAATTATTGGGGAACAACAGCACCTCTAACAACATTATTGAAGAAAGATGCATTTTCATGGACTCCAAAAGCAACAAAGGCCTTCGAGCATCTTAAAGAGGCAATGTGCCAAGCACCGGTCTTAGCTACACCAGACTTCACAAAAACCTTTATTGTGGAATGTGATGCTTCAGGAAATGGAATTGGTACTATTTTAATGCAAGATGAAAGACCCATTGCTTTCGAATGTCGTCCAATCAAGGGAAAGTTTTTAGACAAAGATATTTATGAGAAGGAAATGTTGCCAATACTCCATGCACTTAAGAAATGGCGACCCCACCTAATGGGAAGACACTTCAAGGTAAAAACGGATCATGATAGCCTTAAATACTTTTTAGAACAAAGATTATCCTCTGAAGAGCAACAAAAGTGGGTCACAAAGATGTTGGGTTATGACTTTGAAATCATCTACAAAAGAGGGAAGCAAAATGTGGTGGTAGATGCACTCTCAAGAATGGATGAGGATGTGGAAGCATTGTTGTGCACTATTTCTATTATCCAACCAGATTGGATAAACGAAGGAAGGGAGGAATGGAAGAATGACGAAGTAGTGTGGGCACTTATTCAAAAGTTACAACAAGACTCCAATACATCTAATACATTTAGCTGGCAAAATGATTCGTTATGGTACAAAGACCACTTATACCTCTGTAAGAATTCCCATCTAAAACAAAAGATTCTTATGGAATTGCACACTTCTCCCTTAG
Organism: Pinus tabuliformis; assembly: GCA_031772625.1. Lineage (NCBI taxonomy): Eukaryota > Viridiplantae > Streptophyta > Pinopsida > Pinales > Pinaceae > Pinus > Pinus tabuliformis. The sequence continues at coordinate 269,241,037 of CM062814.1, read as the reverse complement.
GAGGGCACTCAGGCTTTTTAAAAACTTACCACAAGGTTAAGAAGGAACTTTTTTGGGAGTGCTTAAATCAGATATTCAAAAGTTTGCTGCAGAATGTTTGGTTTGCCAACAAAATAAAGTTGAAACAATTAAGATACCGGGTCTATTACAACCTTTATCCATTCCAAGCCACCGTTGGGAGGAGGTTTCAATGGATTTTATCATAGGTTTACCCAAATCTGAGGGAAAGAGGGTCATCATGGTGGTAGTTGACAGAGTTACCAAGTATGCACACTTTTGTGCATTATCACATCCATTTAAAGCCAGTACAGTTTCTACTACATTTATGGAAACAATTAAAAAGCTACATGGAAACCTAAAGATTATTGTAAGTGACAGAAATCCCATTTTCACTGGAAATTTTTGGACAGAATTATTTTCTTATCTTGGTACTCAGTTAGCTCATAGCTCATCTTATCATCCTCAATTTGATGGGAAAACTGAGATAGTAAACAAATGTTTGGAAGGATATCTTCGTTGCTTTGTATCTAATAAAAAAACACAATGGGTCAAATGGTTGCCTCTGACTGAATGGTGGTATAACACTTCCTTCCATACAACAACAAAAATGACCCCATTTATGGCACTTTATGGATATCAGCCACCATCCATGACATCATATTTAAGAGAAAATTATAAGGTTCAAGCATTTGAACATCACATCGAACATCAACAACATGTCCTCTAACTCTTAAAGGATAACCTCGTGTTGGCATAGAATAGAATGAAACAACAGGCAGATCAACATTGCAGCGAAAGAAGTTTTGATGTAGGTGATTGGGTATTCCTACGGCTACAACCATATAAGCAAATGTCCCTCAAGAAAGCTAAGAAGGATAATAAATTATCACCAAATTATTATGGTTCGTACAAGGTGTTACAAAAGATTGGTACCATGGCATACAAATTGGAGCTTCCTGTAGCTTCTCGATTGCACCCAGTTTTCCATGTTTCATGTTTGAAGAAGGTTATAGGCGACAAGCTCCCAGTTCAAACAATATTGCCAGAACTTGACGAGGAAGGAAAAATTATATTGGAACCAGAGGTAGTCACAGAAACAAGAACTCGACAGTTACGAAATCGATCAATTTTGGCGTATCTTATCAAGTGGGAGAACTTATCCGCTGAAGATTCCACAAGGGAGGATGAGAATTTTATACAGAAGCATCCAGAAATACTGAAGCGTTGAGGACAACACTTTTTTGAAGGAGAGGGGCATGTTGGGTCCCTATAATACTAGTGATTACCCTATTACTATTGTAGTTGTATCCCCTATTAATATTGTTGTGCCCCTATTGTCCCCATATTGTTACTACTGTGCCCCATAGAATCCCTCTATTGTTATTTTTGTGGCTTTATATTATTATTGTTAGGTTGGCTGGGTTATATTGTGACTCCTTAGACTCCTATATCTAGAAAGGAGGTTTTGTCATTTGAATCATCCAATAATTGCTCATTTATGTAATTTAAAGGAGGTTGCCCCCTCGAAGAGGCTGAATTCTAAGGCGTGGATTTCTCTTTTCTATCTTTTTGTGAGTTGGTTTCATAACAGATGCTTTGCTTGATCTGAACTAAGGATGCACCTATGTGGATGATGATGAGTGATGGATTAGGGTCTTAAGGCTTGGAATGTATTATCATTATGTGGTTTCATCATTGATAGACTAGATCTGAATTACTGATGCATGTTTATTCTATAAATGTAATGATCTAGCTATGATTGATGTATGGAATAGCTGCAAAGTTATGAGTTAATATTTAAAGATATGTACGTTGATTCTCTTTGGTAAAAGTGCTTATACACGTTGGTTCGATTCATTAGAGTAGCGTATATAGTATGAAGTTTGATATTTGAGGTTACTTTTGGTTCTAGTGCTTGTTGCAGAGTTCTAGGTTCTGATCTGTGTTCTGGTGACCCTGCTTCAGTGGTTCAGTTGTGGGTGATTTATAATTTAATGATTGGTTGATGCAATGGTTGTATTGCAGTGGTAATTGATTTTGAGCTTCAATGTTGTTGATGGGTCCAGTATGAAAATTGGATGAAATGAGGCCTTCATGTGAATTGCTGTGTAATAGCAGCATCCAGTCTGAAATTTATGAAACGTAGTCCTAGAGGAAGAGTGAAGGTTGGAGCCTTTAGTAGGACGTACTAGTAGATATATCGACTAGTACAAGGGCCAGGGGGTTGTACCTCCCTTCCAGTAGTAGCTGGAGAATGAGAGAAGGTTGTAGCCTTCTGCAGGTGGGTGCCTGTGTACTAGTATGAGTCTCCACCAAGTACAAGATTGTAAATAGGTTTTTCTTATATTAAAAGGAAGGCAACAGCAGGTGGTTTTGTCCCGCATTGGATTTCCACCTTATATCATCGTTTTCATGTGTGTTTCTTATGTGTGATGACCTAGTTTGTTTTACTGCACCTGGTTATTCTTGATATGGTTAATGAAGTTCTGATGCACTGATTAATGATCAACATATGATGAATTAACTGAATCATAAGTTTACTGGATATACGCTAGTTGCATTAAACATAGTTGTGTGTACACGTGAGTTCCCTTAACTAAAGTATCGTATATGAATCTGATTATGAAAATGAAAAATTATTGATTTTCTAATATTGAATCACCTGCCCCCCCACCCCTCTTAGTATTATTTCCAACACTTCAAGGTGAACTCATCAGTGCCCTTGATGAATTAAGGAAAACCAGGAAGAAAAATAAGCAGATGAAGGAATAGTTACAGTGTGAAGAGCATGGTATGTATAACTCTGATAATGAGGAGTTTTCCTATCAAAAGGAAAATCTTAAAGAATATATCAAGAGAAAGGAAAGTCTAGTCCTTCTACTAAAAGAAAAACCAAGAAAACTGTGAGACACTGAAAGAGGAGAACAAGTAGCTGAAATAGGAGTTGCCTAAGTTAAAAAGGGAAACGATCTCATAGTTATGCAAAGATGATATTTTGTCTTTGAAATTTCATATGGAGGAGGTTGAACGGAGAGAAGAGGTTCTTCAAGACCCAATCAAAGAATGGGAAGAAAATTAGCAATGTCCTGACGCAGAGGTTGTCTCTCTAAGAACTAATCTTAAGAAAATAAAGACCGAGAAGGGTCAAAATGAAAAATTTATTAAAGGGACAAGGAGACTAGACAAAATCCTGAATAGTCAAAGGCCTTCAAGAATGAAAACTAGTCTTGGATACTCTAATACACAAGAATCTTCTATTGGGAAGATAAACTTCAGGCCCACAGGATTCAAATAGACACATAGCAATGGGAAGAAGCATCATGAAAGAATTAATGAACACAAAAGAGAAGCCACACAAAGAAAATATCGTCAATGGAGAACAAACCAATTAGTCAGACAACAAAGGTATTTTTCTGCACAATCTCATGATGATTCTAACAATATTCATGCCTATTTGTTTTATGGTCACTGCTATAGGTGTCATTACTTTGGATATAAAATCGTTGACTGTAGAAGTATCAAATTTTAAAGAGATGAAAATCGCAGGTATAATACGCATCAGATTTCTAATTCTTAAAATCCCTCTCTTAGAAATCAAATATCTTCTCTCTCTTACTAAGTGAAGTAGAATGCTTCAAATGTAATAATTTTGGGCACAAAGCTAGTGACGGTAGATGTAGGTTTCAATACCTATGAAAGTCCCAAAATGTTAGACATACATGATCCAAGTGGATATTGGTGGCCACCCGCCTATTCCACCTAAACCCCCCAGTCAGTTTCATCTGTTTCCTTGTTCATTCCAGCATTTACTATTTTTAGTTGTTTTTCGGGTCATGAAGTTTTGGAGTTGTTTTTACCCACTAAATGGTGTTTTTTCTGGGATCCATTGTATGCTTGTGGTTGTAGGTAGGGGCCTATGGTGAAACCTTTAGTACTCACATAGACCTTTCCAACAAGGTATTATATGTGCAAAACTGAGATAATATGACCAAGTTACGACCCTGAGAAGTTGGATGGCCAACTAACCCCAACGGGGCCCAGAAACGCTTGGTGTTACATTTCCAGGGGTTAGGGTTTTGGTTGTTTATGGTTTTCGCATGTTTTCCAATAATAAATAGGCCATTGAGCCTCATTATAACACAACTTAGAGGCATGTAGCCAGCAGATATCTTCTCAGAGATAAGCTACCATCACCCGAGCTATCTTATTTCCATTATGTTTGTAAGCATAGTTATATATTTTTATATTAATGAAATGAACTATTTTCTATTGCATCTTTGTTTTTATGATTATATCTCTAAGTTGTTGCATTCCCGTTTAATTTTAGATCAGTGGTATCAGAGCAGTCTTCTCTTTCCGTTTTTTCCTTTGCATGTCCCGAACGAAGTCAGGGTATAATGAGTTGGGACTTAATCTGTTTGAACCATTGCTAGATTAGGCTCACAAAACCTGACGACCACCCATGGCAGAAGAGGCAAAAGATTAAGGTGAAAGAGATCCTTTCAAAATTTTCCTTGACTACACCCTCAAGTGACAAAGGGATGCGATGATGGATAACTTTTCCTAGATCCTTTAACGACTACCCACAGGCAATGCACCTTCATCTAGTAGCCACTCTGGAGGTTCCACCCTTTTAAGGTACAAGTTAACTTTGATATTCCCATATTTCAAGGCCCGAGAGATGCAGACACAGTAGATAAATTGTTAAATCTATTGGAAGGATATTTTTCAGTCCACGACTTCTCAATTGGGAAAAGTTTATTTTTTCACTTCTTAAAGCCAGCCCACACATCAAGGATTAGTTGGAAACCTACTGTGAACAAAAGGACGAGAGTGAACCCTCGTTGTTTTTAGCTACACCCACTTGGAATTCTTTCTTCGACACCATCAAGGAACAATATTACCCTATCGAAAGCTATGAACAAAAATACATAAAATGGACAAAACTATGGTAGGGAAGGGAGCAAGATGTGCCAGAGTTCACAAATACTTTCCATACACTTCGTACAAAGCTGGGTATCAAGGGTACTCAGCAAAATTTGGTGCTCAAGTACCATGACTATCTACATGAGTACATCTAGGACGCGATGGAGTTCCTAGACATTTCTTGGCTCGGCATGATGTATCGGTACATTGTCAAGATTGATAAAAAGTTTAAATAGAACAAGTAGGAATTTGGATATGTGAATTGAAAGCAAGGAAAAGGGACCCCAAAACCATAGAAGAAATGACTAAGCCAAGGCTGCACTACCTAGGAGAGCCTGCCAAAGCCATAAGAAAAGAACAACACCTCGAAGATAAAGAAGGACACAATAAAATGGTACAAGTTCCATAAGAGATCCACTCACAATACAAGTGAGTGTCATGCCTTGAAGTCATTGGTGGCCACGCTGAAGGATTATGAATCAGACGCAGGTTCCGAATCTGAATCAGAACCCGATAAGGGAAATCACAAAGGGAAGCCAGTTATTGATGCAGAGCCTGTTGCCATCGTGGCCACCAGCAAGATCTAGATGATTGAGCCTGAAGATCCAAAGGAGGGGGAATGCCTCTTCCACTGGAAGATGTGGGTGAAGGGTTCTCTGCTGTAGTTCATTTTTTACAGCGGGATCCAAAAGAACCTCATTTTAGGAGAGGTCGTGAAGTGGCTAGGCATAAGGACTATAGCACCTCCATAGTCGTACACCATCGAGTGGCTTCACCAAGGACGAGATCTTCATGTTAGCCAACAATGTTGCCTTCCCTACATCATCAAGCCCTTCATGGATGAGGTATTGTGTGACATTGCTCCTCCTGAAGTTTGTGATGTATTGTTAGGACAAACATACTTGTGGAAGCAACATGTTGTATATGAGTCTAGACCTTGCTCTTTGATTATTACTTTGGCTGATAAGTTGTATAAGATACCAGAGGTAGTCCAACCTAGTGCCATCTCTTTGATCACTACAAAGAAATTCAGTAAGACCATTTCCTAGACTAGGAATTTTTTTCCTTATTATTCGCCCCTAGGGCAAGAAGAAGGTCCTGGCGACCACTTACATGGAAGGCTCCTCTACACAACAACAGTAGATCGACAAGGTCATGGAGGAGTACAGGGATATTTTTGCCTCACCTACAATGGTACCTCTGCACTGTTAGGTCAAGCACTTGATCGATATGACCCTGGGCGTGCCATTGCCCAATGGACCAATCTATTAACACTCTGTTCTGGAGAATGATGAGATCAAGAGGCAGATTCAAGAAATATTGTAGAAAGGGAACTCCAGGACAAGATCATCACCTTGTGGGAGTCCGATTGTATTGGTACATAAGAAATATTGGACTTGGAGGCTCTGTATTGGCTATCATGCGCTGAATAAGATCATTGTTTGAAATAGATACCCAATCCCAAGGATTGATGACCTTCTGGACCAGCTCAAGGGTGCCAAATATTTTAGCAAGGTTGACATGAAGTTAGGTTATCACTAGCTTCCTATCAAAACACTCTGATGTGTGGAAGACCACCTTGAAATCCAAGGAGGTCCTTTTCGAATGGTTGGTCATGTCGTTCAGATTAATGAACACAGCTGCGACCTTCATGAGACTGATGGACGACAACTTGTGACCCTTCACCAATGCATTCATGGTAGTTTAGTTAGATGACATCTTGGTCTTCAACTAGAGTTGGAAAGAGAACCTCCACCATATTCGATAGGTCCTTAAAACCCTATGCCAACACAAGTTTTGTGCTAACTTGGAGAAATTCACCTTTGGCATAAACCACGTTCAATATCTGTGGCACATCATTGACGAGAAGGGTATACATTTGGACCCATCCAAGATACAAGTCATTTGGGGTTGGCCAGCCCCGACCACTCGAAGAGAGCTTTGAAGCTTTTTGGGTCTTGCCAATTTATACCATAGGTTTGTGTTGCGGTTCTCTCACATCCCTTGGCCTTTAAGTCAAGTCACCAAGGGCAAAGTGAAAGGAAACTTTTTTTGGTCAGAAACCCAAAACTAAGTGTTCTTCGAGTTGAAGAATCGCCTATGTTTTGCACCAGTGCTCACATTACCATACCTGCAACAACCATTTTAGTTTGAAACCGATGCCTTCGACTATGTTATTGGTGCAGTTCTTACTCAGCATGGGCATCCAATGGGTTACCATAGTGAGACACTTTTAGATGCAGCCAAAAACTACCCCACTTATGACAAATAAATGTATTCCATTGTGTAGGCCTACCGTCAATGGAAGCATTACATTTTGGGGAAGAAAACGATCATGCACACATACCACCAACCTCTACACTTCATACAAACACAACGAAAGTTATAGAACGATCACCACCAGAAATGTTCCACCTATTTGAAAGAGTTCAATTTGAACATTAAGTATAAGAAGGGAAAAATCAATAATGTTGTTGATTGCCTCAATCGAACACCGGTCATGGAGCTGATCACTGTGCTTGACTCCTATGGGCATGAAACATCGGGGTGGCCACATATTTACAACAATGATCCAGAGTTCAATAGGATATATGAGACACTCCTGGAAGGGAAAAGAGTTCCAAATTTTCACCTTCAGGATGCATTGTTATGCCGCTTGGGATACATCTATGTTCCTTCAAGTGAGCATGAAAATATGATTTGGGAGGTGCAATATAGTAGGGTCATTGGAAATTTTTGAGTAGAGAAAATAGTGGTGTTATTGCAGAAGTATTTTTATTGGCCGAAGCTTCGTCAAGATGTTGGGAAGTGCATTAGATCCTGCACCACCTACGCCATTGCCAAACCAACCTTCCAGAAGCAATGCCTATATACTCCTCTACCTACTACAAGCTAGCCTTCGGAATCTATCTCCATAGATTACATGTTGGACCTTCGTTCTACTAAGCATGACAACGATTGCATTTTCATGGTTATCGACACATTCTCTAACATGGCCATCATGGCAGCCTACAAGAAGAGTATCACAACAGAGGCCACTACTAAGCTCTTCTTTGATCCAGTATGGGTACACTTTGGGATCCCACAGTACATTGTCCTAGATCGGGATACCAGCTTCCTAAGTGCATTTTAGTCAAGTCTCTGGTTGATGTTGGATACAAAACTTAATAATTCCACGAATTTCCATCCCCAAACTGATGGCCAAACAGAGGTTGTCAACAAGATGATTGTACACATTCTGTGCATGTACAACTTGAGTCATCCATGCATGTGGGATGAATGTCTTCCCTATGTCCAACACAGCTACAACAGATCTTTGCATAGCTCAATAGGCCACAACCCCTTTGAGGTAGGGTTGGGATTTCAACCATTATGCCCCATTGATGTAGCCATATCATTTCTAATCGCTCAGATATATTTGTCTCATGTTCAGTTTAAAGCTGAAAGTCCCAACAAATTCAACGAGTTCATTCAACACATCCACGAGTAGGTCCATGATATGTTGGACAGAACCAATAGCACGTACAAGCAGTGCCATGATCAACATCGAGCATCACATAAGTTCCAGGTGGGAAACAAAGTTTGGCCACATATGCAGAAGGAGCACCTTGCTAGACCCCACCACAAGCTTTGACCGCTCTGATATGGGCCATACACCATCAACAAGTTCATTAGTGATGAGTCTTCGAGCTCAGCATCCGACCTTTCCTTGGTGTCCACCCAGTGTTCAATGTAGATCGCCTATAGCCATACTCTCTACCATTGTTGGACACATCTAACATTGCAAAATAACTCACACCAATAGAGCTCAACCTGAACAACATGGAATAGGCCAGAATTGAGCATATCATGAAAACATTGATCAAAAACACTCTCCAACAGAGGATACAACTATATCAAGTTTTCAAACCATGCCAGCTCCTTCACCAGGGAAAGTCATTCAATAAGGACCACATTCAATAGAAATTTCCTCACCTCATAGACGCTCTACACGCAATGGGGACCATTGATTCCTAAGGGGGGTAGAATGATCCGAGTGGATATTGGTGGCCACCCACCTATTCCACCCAGACCCCCCATTTAGTTTCATCAGTTTCCTTGTTCATTTAAGCATTTACTATTGTTAGTAGTTTTTCGGGTCGTGAACTTTCGGACCAGTTTTGACCCCCCTAACGACATTTTTTTGTTGTGCATGGGAGGCCCATAAAAATAGGAAATGGCTATAACAAAACTTATAGTACTCAAAGAGACCATTCCAATAAAGTATCGTATGTGCCAAACGAAGATAATGTGACCAAGTTACGACCCCGAGAAGTTTTCTGCCCAACTAACCCCAATAGGGCCCACAAACTCTTGGTGTTAAATCTCCCGGGGTTAGGTTTTTGGTTGTTTATGGTTTTCTCATGTTTTCCAATAATAAACAGTTTCTTGAGCCTCATTGTAACATATTTCAAAGGCATGTAGACACCGCATCTCTTCTCAGAGATAAGATACCATCGCCTTAGCTATCTTATTTCCATTATGTTTGTAAACATAGTTCAATATTTTTCTATTAATGAAAGGAATTGTTTTCTGCTACATCTCTGTGTTTATTACTATGTCTATAAGTTGTTGTGTTCATTTTAAGTTTGGATCAACACAACTATCCAAGAGGATAATGGATGCTAGAAAGGGATGACTAAAAAGGCATGCAATGTGGACTTTCCTTATCAGCTCATAATTAAGAAAACAAATGGTATATGGATAGTGGTTGTTCCAAATAGATGACTGGGGAAAAAGTAAAATTTATATCGCTTAAAGAAAAATATATAGGAAGCAATGTCACTTTTGGAAACAATGCGCCAACAAGAATGAAGGGTAAATGTAACACCCCTCCATTGTATGTAAAAGTCTGCTAACTTAAGCTAAGAAACGATAGGTTTGATGTGTAACAAGAAAATTAAATACTTTATCATTAAATAAATAAAATAATTGAATCAATTGGAAAATCGAGACACGAAGGGATGAGATTGTTTCCAAATCCCATTGGTGAATGGGAATGGATAATTCTTTCATGATAAAGCTTCTGGATAAAATTCTAGATAAGCTTGATGGTTGGAGATAAATATCCATTAATTTACTTAACTAAAGAAATATGCTAATTTTAAGAAAATCATAAAAACCTTGTGGGAGAGAAAGGCAAGATTTTATGAGGAAAAGGTGAGAATTTTCTTCGAAAAGCCTAGGCAAATGGATAAAAAAGATCCATAAAAATGGGATGCCCCTAATGGAAGCCATATCATGAAAGATGGTATTAAATACCCATTGAGGAGATCAACATAGGAATTTTATCCATGGCAAGAATTCTCGTCTCATCGGTGAACTGGTGAAAGTGAGTTCTAGGTTCGATGGTGGTGCTCAGTTCTACAAGTGACATTCTTTCCAATTCCTCTTGTTTGAACCACTTGCATGGAATGTACTGTATGTGGCCCCTTACTCTTTTTGTTGTCACATATTTGAGCTTATGAGTTAAAATTTCATGGTGCTACCATATGATTCATTACTCTTAAGGTTTTCTAAGTTGTGAATGTATGATGCATGTATAATCTTGGTTCTTGAGATGATGGAAAAAGGGTGAATATTTAGGCAAAAGACAATTATGTATGAGGAGTAATTATGTTTTTAAGGTGTTAAATTCCATAGTCCGTGGTTTAGCTTTTCTATGCTATGAATTACCCTTTATGACGTGAATGGCATCCATTGAGGCTCATTTAGATAACTATTCATATTGCTTAAGATATATGCCAATCATACTTTCAACTATGCCAGTAGGACTATGATCATGATTATGGCAGTGTTGGGTACAATATATTCATGATAACATTCCATTAATGGTCGTGTTGATTCCTCATAAAAATTAAGTTCATATGCTCTAATATTACTAGTTGAATGACATGATTTCTTTTGTTTTCCAAGTTATAATTTATGCTTAAGGATTGATATAGAATATAAGTCTACTAATTGAATATAAAAGTCCACATCAAGGATTTAGTAGATCATAGAAGAAATTTTGTAGTATTCTTCCCAGGGGACATGTGAGAGTCAATGTGTAGCTAGTATTCATAAAAAACAGAAGCGTAGAATGTGATGTATGTAAAATGTCTCAAGCACAATCTCCTAAATTGTAGTCGAATGTGTGATAATGGCTATGATGTTACCCTTTGATTTAAAGGTTGTGAGATCGACACAATAAAGAATGGAAAATTGGTGGGAAAGGAAATTCGAACCCACAATAATGTATATGTGTTTTATAATTCCATGGTTAACTGTTGAAAATAGAAACAAGAAATGATAAAAATAGAATCCAGAAATTCCAATTTTAATTTGTCCTTGAATTAAAATTGTGAATTAAAATTGAAATTAGTCTCACCAGCGACTTGGAGATAATTAATTAATTCATTATGGATTAATTAGTTGGAGAAATTCAAGTTAGAATTCTTTCTAAAGTCATGCAAGAGTTATCCCTCAAATTAAGGAGATTATCCCTTAATTAAGGAGATAATATTGAGTTATATTTGAGTTGTAATTGGTTATCTCAGTTCACTGAGTTAAGTCCAGTTAAATTAGTTCCAAACTATTTTACGAACTAATTTTGAGTTATCAGTCAGTTGATGCATGCATGAACTCAACCAGTGTACTCTAGATAACTGAAGATTCCCTCAACAGAAACTCATGCATGTCTATTCTAAGAAAGGCCTAGTTGAGCTAAATGTCAAGGACAATGTACTATCAGTTGCATGTGTTTTCCTATAAAGGAAAATCATGCATGCAGTCAAGGTAAGGTTCCTTGAGGATTGCGCAGTTCTGACAGTGTGTTAGAGCAGTGTGTGAGAGAAGTGTTCCACTAGGTGAAGGAGATCATCCCAGAGGAACTGCGTAAGGAAATAGGAGCTTGGAGGGAAGAGGAGAAGGCTTGTGAGAAGCTTTTTTTACCTGTGAGCATCTAGGAGGATTGTACTGAGAGCTGGATAGCTGTGAGAGCTAAGGCTTTGTATAATTCTGATGTATTTCCACCTTGTATGATAATACATATAGTGGGGTTTTTGGCTGAGGCTTTCCCCAAAGTATTTTCATGTGTATTATGCATTGATTCTTCTTCTTTGGTTATATGTGTTCAGCTCAATCTTACTCAATATTTAAGCTTCCGTAAATTGATAGTAGAAGTAGATTATAGTATTTTGCTTTAGTTATATTTCATTATCAAGTTAATTTACAGTTAGATTTTCTATATGGTCTCAGAGCGAGATTTGTAGAGAATTTGCAGAATTTCTACATGGTATTAGAGCCAAGTTTATTGGAGCTATGAACATCATACGGAGAAGAGAATTAGAAGTTTGAAGTTTGGGGTTGCATGTGCAAATTGAATTCATATCATACTTCAAGGTTGGCCAATGGTGTTCTATGGCTTGAGACTCAAGTATGCCTTGGAAGGTAGCTCCAATTACATAGCATGGAAAGATCGCATGGAGGATGTATTAGAATACAACAGATCGAAGGAATTCATTGATCAAGAAATCCAAAAGCCAGCTTCAACTAATTCACAAGAGTTGGCTGAGTGGAAGAAATGTGTGGTGAATGTGAGATGGATCATCCTTGAGGGAGTTTGAGACCATATTGTCTCGAGTCACCATAGGAAGGATACTCTATTTTCAATGTGGAAGACATTGAAGGACCTCTACCAAAAGAGTAGCGACCAGAGGAAATTGGCGCTCAATGATAAGCTTCGAAGAATCAAGATGGAGAACGATTATACTATTTCCACATATCTAAACAACCTCATAACTTGCAAATATGAGCTTAGCAGTGTGGGAATAACTACTTTCGATGATGATATGGTGAGCCTCGCTCTCCTTGGCCTTCCAAAGAGCTAGAATAGCTACCAAGACTCTATGAAAGGAAGGGAGAAAATGTCGTATTTGGAACAACTCTGGTCAGATCTCATGCAGGAGGAGATCAAGAGGAGCACTCGAGATGGTTCCTCATCCAAGGATGATGATGAAGAAAATATAGTCTTAGCGAGTAAGGCAAGGAAAGGGAAGGAGAAGGATTCCCATTCCAAATAAAATTCTTCTCATGGAGGGAAGAAGGGTGACAAGTCTAAAGTGATATGCTTTAATTGTCACAAGATGGGACATTATGCGACTAATTGCCTATAGAAGAAGTCCAAGAAGGGATCCTTGAAAGGATCAAAAGGTGACGCATTAGCCTCTCAACTTGAAATAGACATTACCCTCATCACACGCATGGTGTCATTGATGGGTTATGTCTGGTATCTTGACAGTCGAGCCTCATTCCACATGACCGATGATAAAAGTTTATTCAGTACCTTGGAGGAGAAAGACCTCAAGATGTGCATAGAGATGGTTGACGATGAAAGTTATAAAGTTTCAAGAGTGGGAACGATTGCTTTTTAGAGGGAACATGGAGCTCCTATCACCTTGACAGATATGAAGTATGTGCCTGGATTGAAGAAGAACTTAGTATCAGTCACGATGTTGGAACTTGGTATCGGTCGTGATGTTGGAGGAAAAAGGCTATGATGGTGTCATCAGTAAAGGAAAGGTGTTCCTTAGACACATCATCATGAGACAGGTGAAACAAATTGGCTCATGAGTTAAGAACCTGTATGCTGTTGATGTTGAAGATGCATGCAAAGCCTTGAGGAGCAAGGCAAATGTTAGAGATTTGGTGGTTGAGAGGGAGAGTAAATTACCTCTGAACATGCAGCGCTAGAAGAAGTCTCAGACAATTGTAGAGGAGCCACAATTGGAGAAGTGGACAGAGGGATCACATGCAACCATACCTCTAGGTGTGATGTGGGGTCATGTGAAATGATAGTCCCAAGAAGGCTGAAATTGGGCAGGGTCCATTGAGAGGTTTTATCTCATGGATCATACCTTGCTACGAGAGCCCAAAGTACATAGTAGTAGGGGGAATTAGTGGAATTGATGTAGTCAGAGATCAAAGTGACAGAGGCTAGAGTAGTTAGATATTGAAGAGCACAGAGAAGGATTGAAAACAGTGTAGAAAGGTTGAGTCAGCAGAAGCACAAAGTTTTCAGTTGACAAAGGTAATAGCAGTTAGAGACTTTGATGACAGATGCATCATGCTGATTCAAGTTGGATGTTTTTTTTTGTTTCTAGAGTTGCTGGAGAAACAACACCAGAGAGAAGTGTTGCATGTATAACATTCCAAAGGTTCACGATTGGGATCAATTTGAATTCCTTTCTTGTTGAGAGGTAGTGTTGAAAATAGCAATAAGAAATGATAAAAATAGAATCCAGAAATTCCAATTTCAATTTGTCCTTCAATTAAAATTGTGAATTAAAATCGAATTTAGTCTCACCAGCTGCTTGGAAATAATTAATTAATTCATTATGGATTAATTAGTTGGATAAATTCAGGTTAGAAGTCTTTCTAAAGTCATGCAAGATTTTTCCCTTAAATTAAGGAGATTACCCCTTAATTAAGGAGATAAGATTGAGTTATTTTTGAGTTGTAATTTGTTAGCTCAGTTTACTGAGTTAAGTCTAGTTAAATTAGTTCCAAACTATTTGAGGAACTAATTGTGAGTCATTAGTGATTTGATGCATGCATTCACTCAACCTGTGTGCTCCAGATAACTAAATATTCCCTCACCAGAAACTCATGCATGTCTATTCTGAAAAAGACCCAATTGAGCTAAATGTCAAGGATAATGCACTATTAGTTGCATGTGTTTTCCTATAAAGGAAAATCATTCATGTAATCAAGGTAATTTTCCTTAAGGATTGTGCGGTTCTAACAGTGTGTTAGAGCAGTGTGTAAGAGCAGTGTTCCACTGGGTGATGGAAATCATCCCAGAGGAACTACACAAGGAAATAGGAGCTAGGAGGTCAAAGGAGAAGGCTTGTGAGAAGCTTTGTTTACCTATGAGCATCCAAGAGGATTGTATTGAGAGCTGGCTCGCTGTGAGAGCTAAGGCTTTGTATAATTCTAATGTATTTATACCTTGTATGATAATACAAATAGTGGGGTTTTTAGTTGAGGCTTTCCCCAAAGTATTTTCATGTGTATTGTGCATTGATTCTTCTTCTTCTAGTTATATGTGTTCAGCTTGATCTTGCTCAATCTTTAAGCTTCCACAAATTGATAGTAGAAGTAGATTATAGTATTTTCCTTTAGTTATATTGCATTATCGGGTTAATCTACAATCAAATTTTCTATATGGTCTCAGAGGGAGATTTGTACAGAATTTGCAGAATTCCTACATTAACTGTTATTTAAGGAAGGCAAGTGAACCACGGTTGTGGCACATGAGGTTTTGGAATATAAATTTTGACAGTTTGATAAAAGTAAGCAAGATGGGAGTAGTAAGAGGATTACCAAGACTGTCAAAGCCTAATAACACAATCTGCAAGTCATATCAGTTTGGCAAGTAGACTAGGACTTATTTCAAATCGAAGGAGTTATCCTCATCCTGTCCTCTAGAGCTCATTCACAAAGAAATTTGTTGCCTAACCAGAGAAAGAACCTCAAAAGGAGAGAGATATTTCATGCTGCTCATTGATGATTTCACCAAGGCTATTTGGACTGTCCTCTTAAATTAAAACTCAAAAGTGCTCAAGCATTCCAAGAACTTTAAACCTCAAGTACAAAATGACAAAGAATTAAAGATAAAATTCTTAAGATCAAACAGAGGGGGAGAGTGCACCTCGAGAGAATTTGAGGGATTCAGTGAAGAGCACAACAACAGGAGGCAATACTCAGTGGCTAGAGCTCCTCAGTAAAATGGAGTCATAAAGGGTATGAATAGAAAGAGTAATGTTAGATGAAGCAAGAGTGTCTCACAACTTCTGGGGAGAAGCAACCTAGGTAGTAGTATATATGGAAAACATAACTTAACTCAGGCATAATATTGATAAAAATTTGTATGAGTCACAGAACGGAAGAATTGCATCAGTTAAACATCTAAATATGTTTGGAAGAAAGCTCTTCATTAAAAGGAATGAAGGAACCCTAGGCAGTTATATTCACGCACCGAAGAAGGGATATTTCTCGAGTAGTCTATTGGAAGAAAAGTATATAAGTGTTATAACAATCAGACAAGAATGATTGTGGATTACAAGGTCGTAATAGTAGATGAGGTAGGTTGGAAACCTCAATCCTCTAAAAGACATATGAACTTAGATGATGAAGAAATTTCAAATTTGAGGTCCATGGATATGGAAGAAACATATTCAGACAATGAAGATGACGAAGCAGGGATGACTTCAAAGCCAAATACACCATCTAGATACGTACAAAAGGAACACCCTAAGAGTCATATTCTTCGAGATCAAATACATGGAATTGAAACCAGAAGAAAATTTGTTGGCAATATAAGGTATGTGAATCTGGCTCTACTATCACAGATAGAACCTAAGAACCTTTGTCAAGCAAGTGAAGATAAGTTCTGGGTGAAAGACATGAATGAAAAACTTAACCAGATTGAAAAGGATGATACATGGGATATTGTTCCAAGGCCAAGAGAGAAAAATACTATTGGAACGAAATGGTTATCAAGAATAAATTGAATGAAGAGGGTCAAGTAATCAGAAACAAAGCTCAATTGGTCTGTAAAGGTTATGCCCAAATAGAATAGGTAGATTTCAAAGAAACCTTTGCACCATTAGCTCGAGTAGAAGCTATAAGAGTATTTCTTTATCCCTCCATCCACAAGAATATGAAGGTATAGCAAGTGTATGTGAAGTCTACCTTTATCAATGGGGATTTAGAAGAGGAGCTTTACATTGAGAAGTCAGAAGGATTTCTACTCACCTCCAATGAAGGGATCATATGAAAACTAAAGAAGGCCCTGTATGGATTAAAACAGACCCTTAGAGCTTCATATGAAAAGTTGGATATGCATCTTCAGCAACAAGGGTTTAAGAAAGGCATAGTTGACAATAATCTTTATGTAAAATCTAAAGGTAACCCTCTACTCATAGTAGCTGTGTATGTGGATGATATAATGTTTGGCAGCAATATGGAACAGTTGGGGCATCAATTTCTGAAATGTATGCAGACATATTTTGAATGTCCATGACTGGAGAATTGACCTTCTTTATGGGTCTACAAATTACTCAGTCTCCACAAGAAGTGTTTATATCCCAATCCAAATATCTCAAGGAAAATCAGAAGAAATTTGGAATGAAATATTGCAAACCACTCAGAACGCCCATGACTGCAAGCTACAAATTATGCAAAGAAGATGGAATACTGTCAGTAAATCAAACTGAATACAAGACCATGACAGGAAGCTTACTATATCTGATAACTTCAAGGCTGAACATTATGAAAGCAGGGAGGACTGTGGCAAGATTTCAGGCTTTTCCACGAGAAATTCATGTCGTTGCTGACAAGAGGGTCTTCAAATATCTTGAAGGTACAACGAAGTATGGATTGTGGTATGATAACAACGAATATTTCAAGTTGAAAGCGTACAATGATGCAAATTGGGCTAGTAGTCTTGATGACATGAAGAGTACTTCTGGTGCAACTTTCTTCCTAGGAAAATGCTTGTTGTCATGGGTCAGCAAGAAATAGGGTTCCATTTCTCTTTCGACTACTGAAGTGGAGGATATTTATGCTACTACCTGTTATATGCAAATTCTAGGGATGAAGCAAGCCTTGAAATATATACAGGTAGAGTTTTCTGATCCTGTTTCAATAATGTGTAACAACACAAGTGCCATCAACATCTCCAAAGACACTGTCATGCATTCAAAGACTAAGCATATTCATATCAAGCTCCATTTCTTTAGGGAATAGGTTGTAGCCAACACTATCAGACTTGAATATGTACCCACTATAGAGAAATTGGTAGGTATATTTACCAAGACACTAGCAAGATAACCATTTGAGTATTCCAAGGAGCAGATAGGGGTTGTGACTCCTCCCTCAAGATGACTTCATTTTAAAAGGTCATGGTAGCTACACAGCATGTGGAACTCATGGGAGATTAGATTGCAATGGTTCAGGGGGAATTCTCATGAAATATTCTTTGCCACTCATGTCAAAGGTGGAGAATATTGGCATCAGAGTAAGGCATCAAAGCAGACTATGCCTGGCCTGAGGGGGAGCTTATGGTGTTGCCATCAATGAGAAAGGGGGTGATTGTTGGACATTTGATGGTGTATGCATTGTTGTTCAATTGTTTTCATTGATGTCGCACAAGGGTTAGAAAGGGTTAGGATGATGATTGGATGTTTAGGAGGAATCCCATGGTAGTTGAAGTGCTTTATAGAGAATCATCAAAGTAGAAGGCTTACTGAAAAATCCATAAAATGATCATCATGGTAGTTTTTTTTTAGCTTTCCAAAGAGTCAATGAGGAAAGAGGTTTTAAGTCACCTTCCAAGTAGTAGAATGACTCAAAATCTATATCAGACACTATCCATTGAAAATTTCTCTAGAAGAGTTTTCCGATGATATGAGGAATTTCAGAAATGGATTCCTTGATCAAAATAAATGGTATGTTTGACAAAATGGTTGTGAAGCCTTAAGAAGGAAGGAATATTAGCATATTAAAGGTTCTAAATATCAACAAATTGGCATATCAGAAATATGGATACCAATCATCAGGGATCAAAATGTTAGAGGTTAGCATATTGGTGTATTGACATATTGAAGGATCGAGATATCGGTGCATCGACATCTCGATAATCTGGACACTGGAACATCGAAGGCTTAGCCTCAGTGGCACATCGGAGGTTGTAGCCTTAGCACATTGGAGCATTGACATATCGAGGTTCAAATATCAGAACGTCTTAAAGTTAGGAACCTTTAAAATATGCGACATATGATAAGTGTCGATAAGCCTTTGTAACCACCAATGAATGCCAAAAGAAGATTAACAAAGGATTTCGGTGTAGAACCAAAGATTAACGGACCATCTTCTCTCTCCTTTAGCAGCACATATGGCAACATATGATTGGCTTGAATAATCCATAGTGGCATCTGACATTAGCATGACATGGTAGCATGAGATGACACGTGTCAGGAATATTTAACTTTATTGGGTACTCTAATCATTGAGAACCAGGTGACATGTGGTACCACTAAGGAGTCTCCACATGAAGTGATGACATCAAATTGGAGATCATCATATCAGAAGATGAAGACATCAGAACTCTAGAATAGTTGGAGTTTGGAAAAGTTACGATAAAGGGGCTTCCACTATTGCATTGGAACATGGTCGTGAGAGTTGCAAGAATGAAGGCTGAAAAACAATTAACAAAGGATGAATGGCCCTCAACAGTATCTGAAGGATTGGCAGCTTAATGCTAAGAGGCATGTCACAATGCTCGGTCCCATGGAGGAGAAATTCTTAAGGAGCTTAGCATAAGAGGAGATAAATATATCAACACTCAAGAGTATCACAACATTGCAATGATGTGGAATTTCTTTGATAAGAAAATACAAAGAGTTAAATGTGTATGGGTCAGTAGCTGCGAGATTGAATGAAGGAACATAGGAGTTGGTAGTTTGAAAGGGGATGAACCTACATAAGACTCTGTAATAATAAATCAAGGATGACATTTGTAAATGATATAAATTCAAGAGAATGAAAGAAGCGATTGACTGATTCGCTTGCATGAATGGTTGTATTAAATGAGAATAGAGCAGCAACATATGTGATATGTCAAATATATATGGAGTGATACATGAGATTGGGACTCCGAGAGAAGTGTGCAGGTCACCTGAAATATAATTTCTTAGTATGGGAGTTGTACACAGTCAGATTAAGGAGAACTGTAAGGTCCATCTCTATTTTGTGGTACTATGACAAGAAACCACCAGAAGATGCGAGAGAGGGAAGGTGACCCTTGCCTAAGTACAGTTGGGAAGCTAAAGGATAAATCGCAAAGGCTTCGTTGGGAAGAGTGCCTTAGTGGCACAAAAACCATCACCGACAATGGAGAAGATGGGGTATTTGAGCAAATGTGTGAGTGTGTTGTGTTGTGAGTGAAGCACATCATTACAGAGAGGATGGAGAACCTTAGAGGACTATATCTAATATTTAAACGAGAGGGTTGTGTCAAGAATTACAAGATTAGTGTTGAAGAGGAGTCAATGAAGAGCCCTTGACAGTGAAGGCAGAGTGTATAGGAAGTGTTGTTGTGAGAACCAAGAGGATATCTACTACAACTGAGCACATTAGGAAGAGTGAAAAAGTGGAATCTATGAACATCCATTTATTGGTACCTTACTTCTATGATTGTATGCCTCTGTTTTCATTTTGAAAAATGTACGAAATAGTAGAGCAGTGGCAAGAGTATGTCAGTGCATGTATACTGAAGAGGTTGGTCCCTATTGGTAGGTTGTTGGGTGTTAAACAAAGGGGGTTTGTGGCTCTTGTGAGTGGGTGCTAACAAACAAACATATGAAATTAAGTGGGTGCTTAATTTACATCATACATAAACAACAAATTGGTGGTTTTCTCCCTCTAGGTGTCCACATTAAAAACACCATGTCAAACATGTGGTGCTCATGTGATTGTTGTTTTAATAGGCATGCCTAAAATATTGTTGGTTCATAGTTTTTTGAATCAATGCTCTCACAAGTTAAAGAATATAAGAAGGGATTGTAAGCATAATAGGATAAAAAAGAGTTTCTTAATTACTGATTCACCCCCCCCCCCCCCCTTCAACAATTCCTTATTTAAATAGTAACTTAATCCATCTTATATGTCACAGCCTTTTCCTGCAACTACTATTGCCAACAACCTTTGATATCATAATTAAATCAATTACTAATCAAACCAATAGATAAATATATACTAGTGGTGCTTCACGATCTATTCATGTACATTCATGAAATGTAAACAAAATATCGCAACACGCTTCCTTTAACATTGCATATGAATTAGTTATAACTGTATAACCATCAATGCATTTCTATAACAAATACAACATTAGCTAATATTCCCCTCACATGAGCACACATTCTTTGAAGACAGATCACTACCACTATCCAAACATTCCTTTAAAAGAAACTAACACATAAGTTATGATATTTATGCATGTAAATTACATAAACTTTATCAAAAGAAATAGCCATTAAATTATTAATTTTGGTGCATGCAAACATGTAAAGAAATCTAACACAATTAATGTTGTTCCTATGCATGCAAATACATATACTTTCGAAAATAATGCTTAACGCAATAGAGCATGCAAGACATGTTTCCTTTTTGAGGAAATATAGTATAATAGGGCTTGAAAAAGCATATTTTCCTTTCCATAAAAGTAATGCAATAAAGCATACAAATACATGTCTTCTTTTCCAAATAGTGTACCAACATAACCCATATATCTATATGTATATATATATATATATATATATATATATATATATATATATATAGATATATAGATATATATATATATATATATATATATATATATATATATATATATATATAGATATTCCAAGGAAACCAACACATTAATATTAATTTTGTGCATGTAATTCATCTTCTTTCGCAAAGAATATTTTCCAATGTAAGCTAACACAACATGCTATCATTTCACACATACAAATGTATATTGTTTCCATAAAAAAGGTAATAAATGTCTTGCATGTATATACATGATCCTATTCCAAAAGGAACTAACATAATAGTTATGATAGCATAAGAGTAATCACATATAGTTTGTCTAAAGAAATATAGATCAATAGTTCTTTTATACTTGTAAATAACATATCTCTATAACCCAAAGACTACTCTTTGTGTATGCAAGAGCTTATCATTATAACCCTTCTTTAATGTATGCAACACATATTACTCCTCTAGAATTCTACCACCATTAACTATTATTTTTCGGTACACAAATACATACTTCTTTTTCAAAAAGAAATTAATATAGCGTCATTTCTCTATCATTCTACATGCAAGTTTCTCATGCTTCCCTTTCAATAAATTACCATAGATAACCATACATTGTGCATAAAACCTAGGTAATCATAAGAAGGTTAACTTAATGTTTTAGGCACCCAAATAAAAAAATTAGCACAATTTATCTAGCCAGGCAAAATTTTCAAGATATTATTCTTTTCAAGAATATTTACATATTAACTTTCTCTATCTAACCCAAAAACATATTTTCTATATCACAATGACTAACCTTTTGTACATGCAACATGTGCCCTTTTCTAACAAAATGACCCTTACCTCAATGCACATAATCTTTTCAAGAAACAAGCATGTGTTCTTGTTCTTGTAGTAACTAGATTCATATGCATGTTTTAAGAAAGAAATCTTTATTTTTCATTAATGCATGCACAAAAATCCTATGCATGTATTTCTGCACTCAAATCCTTGGAGTATTTAAATAAATAACATATGTAATATATGCATACTGATTCTCAAAAGCCTTCCAAGATAATTAATCTAATTAACTTTTCTCTTTTCCAAGAATCTAATAATGTATGAGAAGACATTTCACTTTGAAATCTAATATAACGATGCACAAAATTAATATTGTTTTTCAAGAATTAAGATAGAAATATATTTCAATAATTCCAATATAATGGATATTATTCTCGCACACATATTCATATTAAGAGTCTATAGGAATCATGATAACATCTCCAAGGAAATTAATAATCTAATTTTCTCTCATAATTTCCTTGCAATCTTTTCCTTAATGAAATAACTTACTTTCTTTATGTTTTCATAATAAAAGTTTACATACATTATTTTCATGAAAAATATCATGATTTATTTAATCTTTCTTTATGCAGGTTTCACAAATTTTTTCTTTCCAAGAAAACAACATCCCTCACTTATCTTTTACCATGAGATTTTCTTTCAGTAAAATAATTTTATTTCTTTATCTTTTACCATGCCATTTTAGTTGAAGAAAGTAATATAGTTTATTTTTCTTTTACCATGGAAAGTTCATATGCATTCTTTACAAAAAGTTGTATGACTTCTCAAATATTTTTGTTTTCAGGATTCACATGCATTGTCTTTTCAAGAGTAACAACATCCTTGCAATATATTATTCTAATAAAACAACATGGTTTCTTTCTTTTTAATATGTAAATTTCTCATGGATGTTTTTAGAAAATTAATCCATAGAAACCATGCAAAACCTCTCAATGAAATAATTAATTTTTTTACACAACGACTTCTTAAATATTTTTGTTTGCAGGATTCGCATGCATTGTCTTTTCAAGAGTAGCAACATCCCTGCAATATATTGTTTTAATAAAACAACATGCTTTCTCTCTTTTTAATATGTAAATTTCTCATGCATGTTTTAACAAAATTAATTCGTAGAAACCATGCAAAACCTTCCTATGAAATAAATAATCTCTTTACACAAAAATCCCTACAACTTTCAAGGGTCTGGAGAGATATTTCCAATTAATAAAATAACCTATCATTATTTGCACAAAACACAAGCAATTTACTTCCAAAGAAGTCAAGGTTACTTATATTTTCTTTGTAATAACGATGAATTTCCATTTGCATACCTCATGTTCATGAATACTGTTAGTTGGACCCACAACATTCCTCACCAAAGTTGTGATGATTAATTCCTCGAGACCTCACATGATGAAAACTCTAGTTGATCAAGATTAAAGTCGTCTTTCTAGTTTACAAATGAACTTAGAGAACTTATAAAAATTTATTTTTCTCAATGAGTTATCATTTTCTTTATTTTATTCAAACTATTTACCAACTAAATCATAATGGTTCTTGTTTTCAACCATTTTGTTAATAATGGTAAAAATGATATTTTCCATTGTGAATGTCAAAGTAAATGTAATTTATAGGGATATTATATAATACCCCCTTGAGGTAAACACCATCCTTGGTGTTTATAATTAACATATATTCATGATATAATGATCTAAAGAACCAAAAGAGAAATCTTTCCCTTTAAAATGAAGGATTTTATTTGTAGGCAAAATCAATAAGTAAAAAAAAGCATAATGTTTATCAATAGTCATAAGCATTTATAACCGCAAAAATATGCAAGTTTTACTTTTCATCACATATCCATTATTGAAATTCATAAAATACAAATCAAATATCTATATGAATTTACCATTACTTACCAATTACTCTGGAAAGTCATGGTCAATTTTATGAAAGTTTTCTAAGAATGTTTTGAAAACCCATCCACACTCCATTGCAAACTTCCAGTAATGTATGGATAAGAAATCCCACATAATCATATTAGTCACAATAGATTCAATCAAATAAAATACTTTTAACTATCAATCAATTATGTAATGTCAGGTCGTATTTAAATCACAGTACTTCTACAAGTACTTAGCGAGAACCAACGCTCTGATCATCAAAATGATAAATCATTGGACCACATGCACACTATCTTAGATCCTGATAACGACATCCACATAGTACTTCTAAAAGTACTTAGATATCACCAACTCTATAATCATCGAAATTATTAATAAATGCACCAAGTGCATAATGTCCTAGCCCCTACTAAGACATTCAAATGCTTAGTAATACAATAAATGAACTCCATTGCCAATAATTTCTTACGGAGCACTAGGCCCCTTTCTTCTCAAGACGTACATAACATATTTACAAAATTATATATAATTTTTTTTTTAACATAATACATAATTCATTAGTTAATTTGTTCTTCTACGAGCACCATTATGGAAAAATAATGCTCCTCCCAAGCCACGAGAGCTGGTTTCCACAACAATATTAAGTGATTTTCACATCTAGATACTTCTCTGATAGGGACCATAATAGGTCCATTCTAGAATTCCATTGGATAACCATCTTAAAAATTCCAATGACCACAAATGGTCCAATACAATATTTCTCTTTGCAGTGTCCTCCCTATTCCTCTAACAGCTACCTATCTATGTGGAATTTTGGGCCTCCTCCAACAAGCTCCAAATCAATCGAGTTTCCTCACGCCTTTTCCCCTTTTCACCATCTTGGCCAACTCTTTTCGCTTGCCGAGATTATTTATCTCTAGGGAGAGGAAATCTTGGCAGACAACTTCCCTCAACACCTCTGGGTAGGCAACCACCATAAGCTAAGGCCTCCTGGCCTTTCAAAACTATATAGAACTATTTGGAATGTAAAATTATATTTTAACACTCTTTTCCAATTTGATTTACATAATGAACCATATGCACATTATAAGTAACAAAACAAAAATTTATGTGCACCATGAATTTATACTTAACCCTCAGCATGGGTCCACAATATCTAGATTAACATGAAACATAACTGACATATGTGTGATATGCATTTTGATTTTTCCAAGTAACAAAATAATACATATCATAACATTATACTTCCTCATTTAACATTGTAATTTGAATTGCAACGTTTTAATTTCATATCTTTTCTTCTTGCCATTAAGATACCCATACTTAAACCCGTCAACAATATTAGTCATAATTAGATATTCTCCTTCACAATAATTTTAGTTTCATGCATACAATATTTTCAGGCATATAAGCATATGCAAATATTCATTAATTTGTAAATGGAAATAAAAGTCAGAGTAACAATCCAACATTTCCAATTACCACGGTGCAATTTTACCAACAAACTGGTACATGAAGTAACTGTGATAATCACTTTTCTTCAACTTGTAATAAGATTAAATAAAATTTAATTCATTCATATAAGTTTTAGTATTTAGTCCTACTACACTAACTAATCAACCATGACAAAACTCGATGAACAACTAGTTATTATAGTCAATTCCCACAGATCAACTCATGGTTTATCTTTTAACATTAAAAGGGGTTATTCTGATGTCCTTTTTTCAATGAAATTCCCCATAATTTTCATTCATGCATTTATTCTCTATCAGTAGTGCATTTTATCTTTAGTCATGCTCATTAAATGTATCATTAATATTTTGATATTTGCAAATATAGGTAATTGGTTCTCTGTTTCACTAGCGATTACTCAGGTTGTTAATAACTGCAACAAATATTTTATTTTCCTTTATCCTCAATGGGATTTAAATGTCACGAACATTGTTTTGCAGTAGAATTTATTACTTGTTACTCTTCAATAAGGTTATGAACATGCATGATACATCTCAAGTCAAAAGTCATCTACATCATATATTAATACGTAGATTGTTGGACTCATACCTGAGATGATTCCCACTAGTAGCATACATCAATTTATTTTCTTCTTGAAAATTCCCAAAGGTGCCACTATTACAACCTTCAGCATTCATACCACTTGTAACATTCCTCGGTAACATCACATGAAAACGTGAGGAGTTAGAAATTGCTTACACGATTTACCCACATGTAGCTATACAAATTACTTTTCTAGATTCACCATTAACTATTAGATAGAATCTTCATCATTAAATAAAAAAACTTTAGTAAAGGAATAGTAAATTACATAACCATTTACAACCACTATTGTACCATATTAACATAAACTTTATTATGTAAACTTGCCTCAATTCCATGATTATTTTAACTCTATTTGCTAATAATATTCTTGACAATATACACGTCACATCATGCAAAGCATCAACGGCATAAAAATGACACAACATGCAACCACATCATTAGACACCCATATACAGTAGAAACCACGTAGGGTGAAACCAAAAAACATTTAATTTTATTATCTAATGCTCATGAGGTTTTTCACCACTCACTGAATGATTATAAGGGTGTTCATCCCTTGAACATTATAATAAAATATTACAAATACTTTCATCTAAAAAACAACATAACTTTTTATAAGCTATTACAATCATCATGTCATCATTTACCCACAAACCCTTGAGCATTGTTTCTTTAGGGCCTCATTCTTGCTATCATTGGATTATCCTAGAACTAGCATTTCTTCAATCTGCATAGACCAATAACTTATTTCCCGCCATAACGGTAACTTAATCCATCTTTTTATGTTGCAGCCATTTCTTGCAACTGTTATTTCTAGATATCATGGTAAAATTAATTATTAATCAAACCAATTTGTAAATATATACTAGTGGTGCTTCACCATATATTCATGCACATTCATGAACCCCAAACATATGATTGTGACATTATTTTTTTAACACTACATATAATTTAGTTATAAGCATATACCCATAATTGAATTTCTACAAACAAATATCACATGAACTAATATTCCCCTCACATAAGCCCACATTCTTTCAAGACAAATCACTACAAATCTCCATCAATTCGTTTAAAAGAAACTAAAGCATTAGTTATGAACCTCGTGCATGAGAATTACATAAACTTTATCAAAACAACTAGCCCTTCAACTGTTACTTTTGGTGCCTGTAAATATGTAAATAAAGCTAACATGGTGAATGTTTTTCATATGCATGGAAATGCATATACTTTCTAAAAGAATGCTTAATAAAACAGATCATGCAACACATGTTTCCTTTTCAAGGAATTCTAGTGTAGTAGGGAATGCAAAAACATATTTTCTTTTCCTTAAAACTAATGCAATAAAGCATAAAAACACATGTATTATTTTCGAAATATTGTATCAAAATTACCCATATATATATATATATATATATATATATTTATATATATATATATATATATATATATATATATATATATATATATATATATATATATATATATATATATATATATTTATTTATATATATATATATCTATTCATATTCCAAGGAAACCAACACATTACTATGCTTTTTCTAGATGTAGTTAATATTCTTTCCAAAGGAACCTTTTCCAGTGTAGTGTAACACAACATGTTATTGTTTCCCACATGCAAATGTATATTATTTCAAAATGCAAGTTAATAAAAATATTTCATGCATATACATAATCTTATTCAAAAATAAAATAGCGTAATAGCTATGATAGCATAAAAGTAATCACATATAGTTTTTCTAAAGAAATATAGCTCAATAGTTATTTTATACATGTAAACAACATATATGTATAACATAATCTCTATTATTTGTGTATGAAAGAGCTTATCGTAATAACGTTTTTTTAATGTACGTAACACATATTCCTCCTCTATAAGTCTACCATCATTAAATATTATTTTCAAGTGAACAAATACATACTTCTTTTTCAAAAAGAAGTTAATATAACGTCATTTCTATATCTTCCTACATGCAAGTTTCTCATGCTTCCCTTTCCATAAATTACCATAGCTAACCATATTTTTTGTATAAAACCCAAGCAATAATATGTTATGAAACCAGCTCACAAAAAGATAGAAAATAAAGATAAACGCCTTAGAATTCATCCTCTTCGAGGGGTCAACCTCCTTTCCATTACACAATTGAACGATTCTTGGAGGATACAAATGACAAGACTTCCTTTCTATATATAGGAGTCTAATGGTCCATATTATAATCAAAGCCGACATCACAATAATAATGTAAGGGAACAACAATAACAATAGTGGGCTTCTATGGTGCACAATAATAACAATATGGGGACTACATGGGCAAAACAAAAGAATAAGGGGGTTGCACTAATATTAATAAGGGATTACACTAGTAGTATAGAGACCTAACATGCCCCTCTCCTTCAAAAAGTGTTGTCCTCAATACTTGAATAGCTCTGGATGCTTTTGTATAAAATTTTCTTCCTCCCATGTGGAATCTTCAGCGGGTATGTTCTTCCACTTTATGAGATACTCTGAAATTGATCGATTTTGTAGCTGTCAATTTCGCAATTAGGTGACTGCTTCAGGTTCCAATATGACTTTTCCTTCTTCGTCAAGTTTTACAAATATTGTTTGAATTGGGATCTTCTGCAACGTTTGAATGAGTTCCCACACTTATTCGTCATTATTCCATTCGTCCTTTGATTCATTTATCCAATCTAGTTGGATAATAGATATGGCACAAAATAATGCTTCCACATCCTCATCCTTTCTTAAGAGTGCATTTGTAACAACATTTTTCTCGCCTTTTTTGTAGATGATTTCAATGTCGTAACCCAACATCTTTGTGACCCATTTTTGCTCTTCTTCTGAAGATAATATTTGTTTTAAGAAGTATTTAACTGGTTTTACCTTTAACTGTCTTCTAATTAGGTAAGGTCTGATGTTTGGAGGAACACTTCCTAGAATCAAAAGAATAGCATAATCATGATCACGAATAGGTGGGAGCCCTTTGGGAGTCTCAAATACCTTGGAATGATTTTACAAGACTTTTTGGAGATTTGGATAAATAGATGATTTCGATGTGGGAACCTCTAGCGAACATAATTATGCAATTATGCATCTTATTTCTTTCTTTAGAAGCTTTGTCATTCTGTGATACCCTTTAATTCAACTTCCTTTCCTTCTGAAGAAAATTTCATGAAAGGTTCTTAAAAATTAAAATCTATTGTACCAAAGGATTGTAGCCATTGGATACCTAGTACAACATCATCACCATGCATTTGAATGAAAAGCATTGGGATATTCAATACATATTCTCCCATGTATAGCTTGATATTGTGGCACTTTCCAGAGCAATTTATAGTTCCACCACTTCCAACCATCACTTGACACTCTCGTGCTAGATATAAGAAGCAATTCAATTCCTTGGCTATCTTACAATGAATAAAATTATTGGTATTGCCCGAATCAATCAACACTATTACCTTTTTCATCTTGATATGTCCTTCTATATTGATAGTTTGAGGAGAATTAATTCTATCCAATGCATTACAAGATACTGTCGGATTCATTTCTTGATGCTCTATGTGATCTTTCGCTTCTTGAACCTTTTTCTCCTTGATATGTCCTTCTATCTTGAGAGTTTGAGGGGTGGTAATTTTTACAAATGCTTTCCAAGATATTGTCGGGTTCATTTCTTCTTTCTCTGGGGTTGGTTCCTGGTGTATATCCTCTTCTTTTGATGTTTCTTGACCCTTTTCTTACTCCTCTTCAAAATCTATGTAAAATAATTTCTTCTCAGCACACTTATGACCTTTAGTCTATTTTCTATCACAACTGTAACAAAGCCCTTTTTCTCTTTTTTCTTCCAATTGTTTTCATGTAAACCTTATAGGTTGTGGAAGGCTAGGAGAAAAAAACACTTCCATATTTATAGTTGTTAGTGGAAGGATTCCTTGTTTCCATAATTTCGCTTTCAATTTTTCTTGCCAACCTGAATATCTTCTCCAATGAATCAAGTTCCCAAAGACAAACCTCACATTGAATGCTATCCTTTAAAATCCCTATGAAGACATCAATCCTTTACTTCTTTGCAATATCATTTACCCTTATATTCAATTTTTGGAAGTCCTCAATGTTCTCTTCCATTGAACCCTTTTGTTTGAGATTAATCAATTGGCTAAAGAAGGTATTATTCTTTGTATCCTCATCATGTGCTATCATTTCGTCTGTGAAAATTGACCAAGTGACAAGCACTTTAAGAGAACAAAGCCCATTATACCATAGAAATTGATTTGATTCTAAATATAAAGATGCAATATGTACCTTTCGTAACAGTGGTACACAATGTAGATCAAAATATTGCTCCGTCTATAGTATCCAATTTACTGGATCTTTGCCATCAAACTTCCTCATATCATTTTTTCATGATTTTAGGAGATCGATATTGAAACAACTTTACTATGTAATTTCAGATCTCCGCCGTCGGAAATTGCAACCTATATTAGCCCTTTGTGTCCTGTTTGCAGTGGCACCTGTTTGATCGAAATTGGATTCTCCAAGAAAGAGTTATGCCCAATCTCCCAAGATGACTTTTTTATATACTTCTTGAGTAGAGTGAAGTTGTACGAAGTTCCACATGTTGTTGTTTTGACCTTCGAACTTAAAAACAATACACCAAAAAGTACAGTCTGTCCTCTTTTTGTAGCTTCTTATGAAATTTTAATGTGATGCTCACAGAAAAATTTATGACGCTTTTCCACGGTCACTTGTTTGGAATGTAATTTGGGACCATGTAGAAACCATAAATGTCTTCGACCGTGTCTTTGAAAATATAGCGAAACAGGATCGAAAATTAAGGCCTGAGCTTAGCCAAGATTTTGGCTCAAATGGGATTTAATTTCAGAATCTAAAACATTGTAGAAAACAAATTATAGCACAAATTACACAATGACCTGTTTGATATGGAATTTTGGATCTTGCAAAAATTGTAACTTCCTCAGAGTATATCTCCACAAATATAGTGAGACAGGATCTAAAATTCAGACCCAAGGTTCAGAGACATTATGTCTCAAATTGGTTTTGTTTGTATCTTCTGAAATGTCGCCCAAAAGGTGTTATAGCGAAAATTCCATGATGTCCTGTTTGGAGCAGCGAAACCCTAGAATCCAAACCACTCATACCACTTCACCTTTTATACACCTACATCAAGAATTTAACACAATTCATCTAGCCAAACAATATTTTCAAGAGATTATTCATTTCAACAATATTTGCATACCAACATTCTCTATTTACAAGCAAAATCATATTTTCTATATCCAAATGTCTACCATTTACCCTTTTGTACATGCAACATGTGCTTCTTTTTATAACATAATATCCCTTCAATGAACAAAATATTTTCAACAAACAAGCATGTGTTATTGTTCTTATAGGAACGAGATTCATATGCATGTTTTAAGAAAAAAATATTTATATTTCATCAATTCATTCACAAAAATCCTATGCATCTCTTTCTACACTCAAATCCTTGTAGTCTTTAAATAAATAACATATGTAATATATGGATACAAATTCATCAAAAATGTTCCAAGGAAATTAATCTAATTAGCTTTTGTCTTTTCCAACAATCTGATAATGTATGCCAAGACATTTCATGTTGAAATCTAATACAATGATGCATGTAATTCATATCTTCTTTTTCAAGAAATAACATAGAAATTTACTTGAAGAATTCCAATATAATGGATATTATTATTGTGCACATATTCCTATTAAGAGTCTATAGGAATCATGCTAACATGTCCAAGGAAATTACTAATATAATTTTCTCTCATAATTTCCTAGCAATCTTTTCTTTAATGAAATAACTTATTTTCTCTATCTTTTCATAAGAAAAATTTACATACAATATTTTAATGAAAAGTATCATGATTTATTTAATATTTGTTTGTGTAGGTTTCAAGAGTGTTTTCTTTCCAAGAAAACAACATCCCTAACGTATCTTTTACCATGCATTTTTCTTTCAGTAAAGTAATATGATTTCAAGAAAGTAATATAGTTTCTCTATATTTTACCATGGAAAGTTCACATGAATTCTTTATGAAAAATAGTATAACTTCTTAAATCTTTTTGTTTCCAGTATTCACATCCATTCTCTTTTCAAGAGTAACAACATCCTTGCAATATATATTTTTTATAAAACAACATGGTTTCCTTGTTTTTAATATGTAAATTCCTCATGCATGTTTTCAAAAATTTATTGTGTAGAAACCATGTAGAACCTTCCAATGAAATAATTAATTCCTTTACACAAAAATCCATGCGACTTTCAAGGGTCTAGAGAAATATTTCTAATTAATAAAATAACCTATCTTTATTTTCACAAAACACATGCAATTTACTTCCAAAGAAGTCAAGGATACTTATATTTTATGTGCAATAATTATGAGTTCCCATGTGCATACCTCATGTTCAGGAATACCGTTTGTTAGAGGCAAAACATTCCTCACCAAAGTTGTGATGATTAATTTCTTGAGACTTCACATGATGAAAACTCTAGTTGATGATGATGAAATTTGTTTTTCCAGTTTAGGAATGAATTTAAAGAACTTGTAATCCTTTCTTTTATTCAAATTTGTTGCCAACCAAATCATAACGGTTCTTGTTTTCAAACATTTTGTTAAACATGGTAAAAATAATATTTTCCATTGTGAATGTCAACATAAATGTAGTTTATAGGGATATTACATAATACCCATTTTGAAGTAAACACCATCTTCGGCATCTATCATTAACTGTTATTCATGATATAATGATCTAAATAACCAAAAGAAAAATCGTTCCCTTTAAAACGAAGGATTTTATTTGTAGGGAATATGAAAAAAAACATAATGTTTACCAATAGTCATAAGCATTTACAACTGCAAAAATATGCAAGTTTTACTTTCCATCACATATCCATTATTGAAATTCATAAAATACAAAACAAAATCTCTATATCAACTTACCATTACTTTCCAATTACTCTTGAAAGTCATGGCAACTTTTATCAAAGTTTTCTAAGAATTTTTTGACAACCCATCAACACTCCATGGAAAGTTTCCTATAATATATGGCTGACAAATCCAATATAATCATATTATTCACAAAATGTTCAATCAAATAAAATATTTTTAACTATCAATCAATTATTTAATGCGAGATCGTATTTCAATCACAATACTTATACAAGTACTTAGGGAGCACCAACACTCTAATCATAAAAATGTTAAATCATTGCACCATGTGCAGACTGTCCTATCTGCCAATAAACACATCCATACAATAATTATAAAAGTATTTCGAGAGCACCTACCTCTCTAATCATCAAAATTATCAATAAATGCACCAACTGCATACTTTCCTAGCCTATTCTAGGACATTCAAAAGATTAATAATACAATAAAGGAACTCCATTACCAATAATTCCTTACCAAGCAGTAGGCTCCTTTCCTGTCAAGATGTACATAACATGTTTACACAATTATATATAAAATTCATTTGTAACACTACACATAATTGATTAGTTAACTTTTTATTCTATGAGAACCACAATGGAAAAACAATGCTCCTCACAATCCATGTGAACTAGTTTGCACAACCATATTGAGTCATTTTCACATCTCGACCATTGATTGAAAGATACCATACTAGGTCCATTCTGGAATTCCACTGGCTAACCAACTCAAGAATTCCAATGACCACAAAGTGTCCAATACAACATTTCTCTTGCCAGTGTCCTTCCTATTCAGGTAAATTTTTAATACTGGAAATTTATTTTAATGTTTAGAAACCCTGGCGAATTTCACTAGTCTGTATTATGCAAACTATAAAATGTTTGTTGATATATTTGTAAAAATATTCAAATTTCTAATTATTTTATATATAGTCTCTATATAATTTTGGAGATTTTTAGGTTAAAATAATTTAATATCGTAAAAATTGGCTGAGTCATTTTTAGAAAACAAAGGGAAATTGGGAAATCCAATTTTTGGAAAAACAACGGAAAATTAGCCCACCTTCGAATATTAGCCCCTAAAATTTTCTATGTTACTATTACTCTCACAATGTCCCATCTATGTGGAATTTTGGGCCTCCTCTAACAGGCTCCAAACCAACAGAGTTTCCTTAGCCATTTTCCCCTCTTCACCATCTTAGCCAACTCTTTTCGCTTACTGAGACATTTATCTCTAGGGAGAGGAAATCTTGGTAGGCAAGTGTCATCAACCCCTCCGAGTAGGCAATCACCATCAACCCAAGGTCTCCTAGCCTTTCACAACCATCCATAACTGTCTAGAATGTAAAATTCTCTTTTAACACTCTTTTCCAAAGTTATTTACATAATTAACCATATGCACATCATCATTAACAAAAGAAACGCTTATGTACACCATGAATTTATAATTAACCCTCAACATGGGTCCACAATATCTAGATTGACAGGAAACATAACTAACATTCATGTGATATGCATTCGTATTTTTGCAAATAACAAAATCATACATATCATAAAATTATACTTCTTCATTTAAGGTTGTGATTCACATTGCAATGTTTTACTTTCATATTTTTTCTTCTGGTCATTCAGATACCGCTGCACAATCCCATCAACAATGTTATTCATAAATAAGGATTCACTTTCACAATAATTTTAGTTTCATGCATACAATATTTTTCATGCATAAAAGTATATGTAAATATTCATTAATGTGTAAATGGAAATAATAGTTAGAGTAACAGTCCAACATTTCCAATTCCCACAGTGGACAGTTACCAAAAAATGGGTACATGAAGTACCTCCCATAATCACTTGTCTATGACTTGAAATAAGCTTAAATCAAATCCAATTAATTCGTATAATTTTTAATAGTTAGTCTTGCAACACTAACTAATAATCCATGACAAAACTCCATCAACAACTAGTTATTACAGTCAAGTCTTACTCCTTGACTCATGGTTTATTTTTTATCATTGAGAAGGGTTTTTTCAATGTCCTTTTAAAACACTATATCGTCATCTTCAAGGACATTGCCCATATTTTTCATTTAGGAATTTAGTATTTATCAGTAGTTCATTGTAACTTTAGTCATGTTCATTAAATATATCATTAATATTTTCATATCTGAAAAGATAGGTAGTTAGTTCTCACTTTCTCTAGTGAGTACTTAGGTTGTTCATAGGTGCAACAAAAATTTTATTGTCATTTTTCCTCAACATGATTCAAACGTCATGAACATAGTTTTGCAATAGACTTTATTACTTATTACTCTTCAATGAAGTTATAAACATGCATCATACATCTCAAGTCAAAATTCGTCTAATGCATATATTAATATGTAGATTTTTAGTCTCATACATGAGATAATTCCCACTAGTAGCATACATCAATTTGGTTTCTTCTTGCCAATTCCCAAAGGAACCATGCTGCAATGTTTAGATCTGATACCACTTGTAACATTCTTGAGTAACCTTGCATGAAAATGTGAGGAGTTATAAACTTTTTACGCAATTCACCCAGATGGAGCTATCCAAATTACTATTCTAGATTCATCATTAACTAATAGATAAAATCTTCATCAATACATATGATAACAATAGGAAGGGAATAGCAAAACATAACCATTAACAACCACTATTGTAGCATATTAACATAAACGTTTTGATGTAACCTTGCATCAATTCCATTATTATTTTAACTAAATTATTTAATCATATTATTGATAGTATAAATGTCACTTTATCTGAGGGATCAACGTCATAAAAATGACATAACATAAAACCAAATCATTAGACATCGATATACACTGGAAACCTCGTATGGTGAAACCAAGCAAACATTTAACTTTATTATTACACACTCGTGAGGGTGTTCACCTATCACTCAATGATATGAGGGTGTCCATCCCTTGACAATTATTATAAAATGTTACAAAGAATGTCATCTCAAAAAAAACATAACTTGTTATAAGCTATTGCAATCATCATGACATCATTTACCCACAAACCCTTGAGAATTGTTTCTTTAGGCCCTCATTCTTGCCATTAGTGGATTATCCTACAATCAACATTCCTTCAATCTACATAGACCACTAACTTATTTCCCCCCATAACTCTAACTTAATCCATATTTATATGCCACGGCCTTTTGCTCCAACCTATTTCCGACAACCTTTGATATCATGATTAAATCAATTATTAATAAAACCAGTTCATAAATATATACTAGTGGCACTTCGTCAAATCTTCATGTACATTCATGAAATGAAGAAAAATATCTTGACATGCTTCCTTTAACATTGCATATGAATTAGTTATAAGTGTATAACCATAATGTCATATCTATGAACAAATATCACATCAACTAATATTCCCCTCACATAAGCCCACAATCTTTCAAAAAAAATCACTACAATTGTCCATACATTTATTTAAAGGAAGCTAATACATCAATTATGATCTTCGTGCATGTGAATTACCTAAAATTTATCAAAAGAACTAGGCCTTCAACTATTAATTGTGGTGCATGCAAATAAGTAAAGAAAACTAACACATTGAATGTTGTTCCTCTGTATGAAAATGCATATACTTTCCAAAAGAACCCTTAACACAATAGAACATGCGACACATGTTTCCTTTTCGAGTAAATCTAGTATAATAGGGAATGAAAAAAAATGTTTTCTTTTCCCTAAAACTAATGAAATAAAGCATACAAATACATGTATTATTTTCCAAATGTTGTACCAACATTACCCACATATATATATTCCAAGGAAACCAACACATCACTATGGTTTTTCTACATGTAATTCAATTTCTTTCTGAAAGAATCTTTTCCATTGTAGGCTAAGACAACATGCTATTATTTTTCACATACAAATGTATATTTTTTGAAAACAAAAGTTAATAGAAATATTTCATGCATATGCATGATCTTATTCCAAAATAAAATAGCATAATAGTTAGGATAGTATAAAAGTAATCACATATAGTTTTTCTAAAGAAATATAGCTCAATAGTTCTTTTATACGTGTAAATGACATATATCTATAACAAAATGACTATTCTTTCTATATGCAAGAGATTGTCATAATAACCCTTCTTCAATGTACACAACACACATTCCTCCTCTAGAATTCTACCATCATTAACTATTATTTTTCAAGTGAACAAATACATCTTTTTCAAAAAGAAGTTAATATAACGACATTTCCCTATCTTTCTACATGCAAGTTTCCCATGCTTCCCTTTCAATAAATTGCCATAGCTAACAATCTTTTATGCATAAAACCCAGGCAATAATAACAAGGTTAACTTAACCTCTTATGCACCTAAATTAAGAAATTAGCACAATTCATCTAGCCAGACAATCTTTTCAAGAATATTTATAAAATAACTTTCTCTATCTACAAGAAAAAAATATTTTCTATATCACAATTACTACCATTTTTTACGTGCAACATGTGTTTTTTAATAACACAATAACCCTTACTTCAATGCACATAATCTTTTCATGAAACAAGCATGTGTTCTTGTTCTTATTGTAATGAGATTCATATGCATATTTTAAGAAAACAATCTTTATTTTTCATCAATTCATGCACAAAACTCATATGCATGTATTTTTGCACTCAAATCCTTATAGTCTTTAAATAAAGAACATATGTAATATATGCATACAAATTCATTAAAACTGTTCCAAGGAAATTAATCTAATTAACTTTTCTCCTTTCCAATAATTTAATAATGTATGCTAAGACACTTCACTTTGAAATCTAATACAATGATGCACGTAATTCATATTTATTTTTTTAAGAATTAACATAGAAATTTATTTCAAGAATTCAAATATAATGGATATTATTATTGTGCACATATTACTATTAAAAATCTATAAGAGTCATGCTAACATCCCCAAGGAAATTAATAATGTAATTTTCTCTCATAATTTCTTGGAAATCTTTTGTTTAATGAAATAAAATATTTTCATTCTCTTTTCATAAAAAAAGTTTACATACATTTTTTTCATGAAAAATATCATGACCTATTTAATCTTTTTTTGTGCAGGTTTCACACATGTTTTCTTTCTAAGAAAACAACATCCCTAACTTATCTTTTACAATGCTATTTTCTTTCATCAAAGTAATATGATTTTTTGATCTTTTACCATGCAAATGTATTTCAAGAAAGTAATATAGCTTCGTTATCTTTTACCATGGAAAGTTCACATGCATTCTTTATGAAATGTAGTGTGACTTCCTAAATATTTTTGTTTGCAAGATTCACATGCATTCTCTTTTCAAGAGTAACAACATGCCTGCAATATACATTTTTGATAAAATAACATGATTTCTTTGTTTTCAATATGTAATGTTTTGATGCATGTTTTTATGAAAATATTGCAGATAAACCATACAAAACCTTGCAATGAAATAACTAATTCTTTTACACAAAAATCCCTACAACATTAAGGAGTTCAGAGCAATATTTCTAATTATTGAAATAACCTACAATAATTTGCGCAAAACATGTGCAATTTCTTTCCAAACAAGACAAGGTTACTTATTG
The DNA here is from genome assembly GCA_031772625.1 of Pinus tabuliformis. Lineage (NCBI taxonomy): Eukaryota > Viridiplantae > Streptophyta > Pinopsida > Pinales > Pinaceae > Pinus > Pinus tabuliformis. The sequence goes on along the minus strand of CM062814.1, from coordinate 269,202,331 downwards.
ATTTTGTGCAATAACCATGAAATCCCATGTGCATACATCATGTTCAAGAATACCTTTCATGGGAGCCACAACATTCGTGATCAAAGTTGTGATGATATATTCCTCGAGATTTCACATGATGAAAAATCCATTTGATGAAGATGAAAGTCGTTTTTCCAGTTTACAAATGAATTAAAAGAACTTGTAAAAATTTATTTTTCTCAATGAGTTATCATTTCCTTCATTTTATTCAAATTAGTTTCCAACTAAATCATAACAGTTCTTGTTTTTAACCATTTTGTTAAACATGGTAAAAATAATCTTTTCCATTGTGAATGCCAATGTAAATGTAATTGATAGGAATATTACATACCCCCCCTTCAAGTAAACACCATCCTTAGTCTTTATCATTAACATCTACTCATGATATAATAACCTAAACTACCGAAAGACAAAACCTTTCCCTTGAAAATCAAGGATTTTATTTATAGACAATATCAATAAGTCAAAAATACAATAATTTTCACTAATAGTCTTAAGCATTTACAACGAAAAAATATGCATGTTTTACTTTCCCTCACATATCCATTATTTAAATTAATAAAATACAAAAATAAATTTCTATATGAACTTGCCATTATTTACCAATTACTCTTGAATGTAATGGTCACTTTTATTTATTTTTTCTAAGAATGTTTTGACAGCCCATACACACTCCATAGCAAGCTTCCTGTAATATACGGCTAACAAATCTAACATAATCATATTAGTCACAACATTTTCAATCAAATAAAATAGTTTTAACTATCAATCAATTATTTAATGTCGGTGATATTTCAATCATACTACTTCTACAAGTACTTGCAAAGCACCACCACTCTAATCATCAAAATGGTAAATCATTTCACCATCTGCACACTATCATACCTCCCGCGAAAGACATCCTCAAAGTACTTCTAAAATTACCCAGAGAGAACCTAACTCTATAATCATCAAAATGATCAATAAATACACCAATTGCATATTGTCCTATCGCCTACTAAGACATTCAAAATAATAGTAATACAAGAAACAAAATCCATTGCAAATAATTCCTTACTGAGCACTAGGTTGCTTTCCTATCAATATGTACATAACATGTTTACAAAATTATATAAAAAAATTAATTTTTAACATAACGCATAGTTGATAAGTTAATTTTTTCTACTATGAGAACCACAGTGGCAAAAGAATTCTCATCCCAAACCATGGGAATTGGTTTCCACAACAAGATTGAGTCAATTTCACATCTAGAGAATTCTACGACAGAGACCATAATAGCTCCATTCTAGAATTCCATTGGCCGACTAGCTCAGGAATTCCAATGACCACAAAGGGTCCAATACAGGATTCCTGTTGGCAATGTCCTACCTATTCCTTTGACAACATCCTGTCCATAAGGAAATTTGTGCCTCCTACAATACGCTCCAAATCAACAAAGTTTCCTCAGGATCTTCCCCTATTTATCATCTTGGCTAACTCTTTTCCCTTAATGAGATCATTGATCTCTACTAAGAGGAAATTCGGGTAGGACACTGCCATCAACCCCTCCGGGCAGGCAACCTCCATCAACCCATGGCCTGATAGCCTTTCACAATTCTCCACAACTATCTAGAATGTAAAATTATATTTTAACAATCTTCCTGAAAGAGATTTACATAATTAATCATATGTGAATTATCATTAACAAAAGAAACATTTATGTACACCGTGAATTTATACTTAAGGCTTAGCATGGATCAGCAATATTTAGATTGAAAGGAAACATGACTGACATACATGTGATATGCATTCTAATTTTTCGAAATAAATAAATCATATATATTCATAACCTAAAAAATTTCTCATGTATGTTTGTAATTTGCATGAAAACGTTTTACTTTCATAGTTTTTCTTGTTGCAATTAATCTACCCCTACGTAATCCCATCAGCAATGTTAGTCATAAATAACTATTCACTTTCACAATCATTTTAGCTTCATGTGTACAGTACTATCATTCATATAAGTATATGAAGATATTCATTAATTTGTAAATGGAAATAACAGTTAAAGTAACAATCCAACATTTCCAATTCCCATAGTGCACTGTTACCAACAGACTCCTACATGACGTAACTACCACAATCACTTGTCTACAACTTGAAATAAACTTAAATCAAATCCAATTCATGCATATATGTTTTAATAGTTAGTCCTACAACACTAACTAATTAGTCATGACAAAACTCAAACAATAACTAGTTATTACAGTCAACTTGCACTGCTCGACTCATGGTTTATTTTTTAACATCAAGAGGGGTTTTTTCAATTTCCTTTTAAAACACTCTATCAGTCTCTTTAAGGAAATTGCCTATATTTTTCATTCATGCATTTATTCTTTATGAGTAATGCATTGTAACTATAGTCATGGTCCTTAAATGTACCATTAATATTTTAATATTTTCAAAGGTAGGTAGTTGATTCTCACTTTCACTAGTGAGTACTCAGGTTGTTCATAGGTTCAACAAATATTTTATTATATTTTATCCTCAACATGATTCAAATGTCATGAACATAGTTTTGTAGTAGCCTTTATTACTTATTACTCTTCAATGTGGTTATAAACATGCATCATGCATCTCAAGTCAAAAGAAGTCTACTACATATATCAATATGTAGATTATTAGACTCATAGCTGAGTTGATTCCCAGTAGTAGCATACATCAATTTATTTTTTGGTTGACAATTCCCAAAGGCACCAGTGTTGTAACCTTTTGCTCTGATACCACTTGTAACATTCCCCGGTAACCTCACATGAAAGTGTTTGGAGTTAGAATGTTTTCTTCCAAAATTTATGGACAACTAGATATCCAAATTACTAGTTTATATTCATTATTAACCATTAGATATAATCTTCATCATTAAATAGAATAACTTTAGTAAGGGAATAGTAAATTACATAGAAATTATCAATCATTGTTATAGCATATTAACATAAACTTATGATGTAACTTCGCATCAATTCCATGATTAGTTTAACTCTATTCATTAATCATATTCTCAACAATATAAATGTCACATCATGAAAGGAATCAACGTAAGAAAAATGATAGAACATTCAACCACATCATTAGACATTGATATACCCTGCAAACCCGATAGGGTGAAAATAAACAAACGTTTAATCTTATACTAAATGCTCATGAGCGTATTCACCCCTCACTCAATTTTTATAGGGGAGTCCATCCCTCAACCATTATTAAAAAATATTACAAAGAATGTCATCTCCTAAACAACATAAATTGTTATAATCTATTAATATCATCATGACATCGTTTAACCACAAGCTCTTCAGCATTGTGTCTTTAGGGCCTAGTTTTTTCCATCACTGGATTATCCTACAACTGACATTCCTTCAATATGCATATAAGACTAACTTATTTCCCACCATAATGGTAACTTAATCCATATTTATATGTCGTAGGGCTCTCTTGCAACTGCTATTTGCAACAACCTTTTATATCACGATTAAATCAATTATTAGTGAAACCAATTCATAAATATATACTAGTGGTGCTTCACCATCTATTCATGTGCATTCATCAAATGCAAACAAAATATCTTGATATGCTTTCTTTAACATTGCATATGAATTAGTTATAAGTGTACAACTATCAATGCATTTCTATAAACAAATACCACATAAACTAATATTCCCCTCACATAAGCCCATATTCTCTCAAGAGAAATCACTACAACTGCCCATACATTCCTTTAAAATAAACTAACACATCAGCTATGATCTTTATGCATGTGAATTACATAAAATTTATCAAAACAACTAACCCTTCAACTATTATTTTTGGTGCATGAAAATATGTAAAGAAATCTAACACAATGAATGTTGTTTTAATGAATCAAAAAGCATATACTTTCCAAAATAATGCTAATGAAATAGAGCATGCAACACATGCTTCCTATTCGAGGAAATCTAGTATAATAGGGCATGCAAAAAATGTTTTCTTTTCCATAAAATTAATGCAATGAATCATACAAATACATGTTTCTTTTTCCAAAGATTGTACCAACATTACACACACATATATATATATGTATATATATATATATATATATATATATATATATATATGTATATATATATATATATATATATGTATATATATATATGTGTATATATATATGTATATATATATATATATATATATATATATATATATATATATATACATATATATATATATATTACTATGGCCTTTGTGCATGTAATTCATCTTCTTTAAAAAATAATATTTTCCAATGTAAGCTAACACAACATGCTATCATTTCCCACATACAAATGTATATTCTCTCCAAATGACAACTACTACAAATAATGCATGCATATACATGATATTATTCCAAAAGAAACTAACATAATAGTTATGATGGCATAAAAGTATATAGTTGTTCTAAACCAATACATCTCAATAGATCTTCTATACATGTAAAGAACACATCTATATAACACAATGATTATTCTCTGTGCATGCAAGATCTTATCATAATGACCCTTCTTTAATGTACACAACCCATATTCCTCCTCTGCAATTCTACCATCATTAATTATTATTTTCAAGTAAACAAATACATATTGTTTTTCCAAAACAAATTAATATAACATCATTTCTCTATATTTCTACATGCAAGTTCCTCATGCTTCCCTTTCAATAAATTACCATAGCTAATCATACTTTATGCATAAAACCCAGTAAATAATAACAAGGTTAACTTAACCTTTTATGCACCTAAATGAATAAATTAATGCAATTCAACTAGGTAGGGCATCTTTTCAAGATATTATTCCTTTCAAGAATATTTACATAATAACTTTCTCTATCTAAACACGAAAACATATTTTCTATATCACAATGACTACCCTTTTGTATATGCAAGATGTGTTTTTTTCTAACAAGGTGACCCTTACTTCTATGCACATAATCTTTTGAAGAAACAAGAATGTGTTCTTGTTCTTGTAGGAATGAGATTCATATGCATGTTTTAAGAAAAAAAAAAGTTTATTTTTCATCATTTCATCAACAAAACGAATATGCATGTCTTTCTGCACTCAAATCCTTCCAATCTTTAAATAAGGAACATATGTAATATATGCATATAGATTTAACAAAATCCTTCCAAGAAAAATAATATGATAATGTATGCCAAGACATTTCACTTTGAAATGTAATACAATGATGAATTCAATTAATATATTTTTTCAATAATTAACAAAGAAATTTATTTCCAAAATTCTAATATAATGGACATTATTATTGTGCACATATTCCTATTAAGAGTCTATAGGAATCATGCTAAAATCTCCAAGGAAATTAATAATCTAATATTAATCATCTATTTTTCTTTTATAATTTCCTCGCAATCTTTTCTTTAATGAAATAACTTATTTTATTTCTCTTTTCATAAGAAAATTTACATACATTATTTTCATGAAAAAATCATGATTTATTTAATATTTTCGTGTGCAGGTTTCACGTGTGTTTTCTTTCCAGTAACACAACATCCCTAACTTATCTTTTACCACGCAATTTTCTTTCATTAAAGTAATATGATTTCTTTACCTTTTATCGTGCAATTTTCTTTCAAGAAATTAATACAGCTTCTTTATATTTTACCATGGAAATTTCACATGCATTATGTTATCCATGCAGTTATTTTTTTAGTCAATTGATTACATTAGCTAGGGTTTTGAGTTTTCTTAAAATAAAATTCATGTACAAAAAGTATTTTTGGTCATATAGGAAATTTGTAGGTTCATTTTGAGTTTAAGTGGGACGTCATCATAAAGGTTAAAATCCACTTACATATGTCTTGGGCTTATCTGGTCATGATTAGTTTTTTGACAGTTTAGCATATTTTCACAGCAACTCTAGTTATGGAAACCAAGGTTTTGCTACAGAAGTTCCTGACACTTCTGTAGCGGATCCGTCTCTTCAAACACTTGTCCCACTACGAAAGTATGTTGTTGTGGTAATGGTATAATTTTTTAAAAGGATTATGGTCAGAGTCACGGTGGGTTATGATTACATGCTATTTGTCTTTATCCATCATTCCCAAAATGCGTACACCATATAACTTCATTCCTATATCGTTTTCTTTCCACTTTAAATTTCTCTTGTTGTCATAAACTCAATCTTATTGCCATTTTAACACTTTTGTTATCAAAAGCTCGATTTTACTTTCATGTGAGTTGGTATTGTTGTCCTTAGGATAGGTCTGTTGGTGTCAATAGTTGGTCTAGTTGTCTTTAGGGTAATTTGTAGGTGAGAAGTAGCTCTCAACGTGTTGAAGCTATGGTAGCACATAAAAAAAAAAATAAAGGAGGCTCAATTGTGAGATATGAACCAATGGATATGAAACTACTAGAGGAGGACCCTGCCTTCACTCAAGCATTTTCCAATATGGGTTGGCTTTGTTTCTATCAGAAGCTACAGGGTTACCATGGTCAAATTTCCAAAAAAATTTCTATCAATTTCTTAGGGACAAGTCAAAGCCTTAGAGACTCAAATTGAAATGATCAAAGTTGAGCTTTTAAAGAAAGGTCTCAAGATTTTTGTTGAAATAGATGCCACCCCTTGAAAATGGTAACATCCTTAATTTTTGCCTATGATATGTTTAACCAATAATTTTAGTAGTATATAGGCTTGTATAGGCTATTAGAAATGACATGGAGGTGGAAGAAATCATGAAAAGGAAAAATCTCATAAAGTTGACAATTTTGTAGCAACTCCCCATATTGAAGGTGAATATTTGCTACGAAATTGTTGTAGCTTTTCATGGAGGAAAAAGCAAGTTTAAACCTCAACTAAGGGAGTGTAAATGGCATGTGTTTAGCTAATAAACATCAATGAAGACTTCAACACTATTAGAAAGGTCAAATAGCTAGCAGAAAGGTGTTTTTTGAAATTTGGTAACAAAACTTGCTATGGAAATTCTGGAAATGGTGTTTTTAGTAGTCAACTTAGAGCTCACGTTCTGACCAAATGGAAAGGAATTTTCAAAATATGAAGGAGGTGTTTGTTTGAAATGAGTTCATCTACAAAATTATCTCTCCATTTTTGCATAGATATCATTTTTTGGAATATATACACTTATCTTTTAGGCCTATTTTACAGAATTTGTCCTAGCCATATTTGTTGCAGAAATTTTGAAATTCGACTTGGTGGAGGTCAAGGTCAGCAAAGTCAACTAGGTCAGCACATCCACGTGGAAATAAAACATTAGCAATCCATGGCATTGAGTATTTGGTTGGATTCGATACGGATCATCAATAAAATATTTATGGGATCATAAATAGTTGGAATCCTATTTGAATTCAAACTGTATTAAAACAAAAATATCCCTATAAAGGCTCCATGATTTGTAATTCAATTAGAATTAGGTATCTTTGCTATGCACCAAGTCTAGCCCAAGTGGCATATTATTGTAATTGAGATGCCACTCTTTATATCTATAACTTTTTCACTTTGAAGATGTGGATTGAGAATGTGAGAAAGACCACTTTTGTATATTTTTTTCAGTTAATAAGAAGTACAGTTCCAACAATACTTTGTTTTTAACTTGAGATTCTTTTTTGGTTTCAGTTTTGTCTCATAATTCTTTTATGTTGTTATCAATTTTCATAGCTTATTTGATTACTTGGATTTCAATGTTATATTTCTCCAACTTCCTTCAATTTGTTGTGATTAACTCTAAATTGTCATATTCACATTAGTAAGCCAAAAATGCCTTAGGTTCCATAAAACAATGTTTATCTGTAATTAAGTTCTACTTTTGACTCCATAGCCAATGGTGGTGATTATCACACTTTCTTTCACCTACAAGAAATCATATAAAAATCCAAAGTTAGCCATCTGCAATCGAGTTTTATATAGAACATTATCCAATTTCCCTTGAGAGAGCCCTCTCTGCTAGAAAGGCTGGCTTTTAGCTAAAAGTGGTTTGAAATAGCTTCTCTTGGTTGAAGGTTGACAAAACCTAGCCTCTCATATCAAGTGATAACATTTTGGTGCATTTGTCGGGAGCTGAAAAGCTCCATTTCCTAGATTTTCTTTGAGTCCCTTCATTCTGATTCTTGAGGGTAACATGCAAAAGGAGTTTTTTGAAGGTTGTCATATTACCTTGGCAACTCTAATCTCAAAATATCTAGAAGATCAAAGCTTCATGGTGGCTCCACTACTTGAAGACCTGTAGCTTGAAGAAGTTCCAAGATGAGTTCTATTGCAAGAAGAAACATGATTTATGCTCCTATGGATTGATCTCACATATATGGTTTTCCAAATCCTATGCCTTGTGTTGATTGGTTAACCCATCTTCCCATGTTCAAAAATTAAAAGAAAGATGATGTTGTTCTGCATTTGGCTAGATTTCATATGCATGTATGTAGACTGAGGGTTGAGTTCCTTGATGATCTGGTGCTCAAAAGTATGTTGAAAAATCAAGGTGTTAGAATTTTGCTAAATTCAGCATTAGATCGAAAATATCGGCATTCTGATTCGAATGGTGTGAATGACAATCAAATCCGAGCTCATATCTAGAAGTTAAAGCAAGTAAAAGTTCAGATTTGACATGCTTACATGGCAGGATTGGATGACGTAGCAAGGTCCTTCAGAAAATGAGGAGGCGACAAGTGGCAGGCCACCATTGGCCCACTCATATCACAAACTGCATGTCGCAGGTGGGTAGTGTTAAAAATCATCCCCAGAACAGCCAGGGATGGCGATGTGATAAATCGCAATCACAATTCCCAAGATAGGAAGAAAGGTGTTAGAGGCTCAACCTTGAGTTGTGATGTGATATATCACAATTGCAGATCAGCAAAGGGATGGCTTTATGGAAAATCAGCCCTTGGAAGGTATTGTGTTGTGATGCGATATCGAAATAGTAAATCAAAATAGGGCATAGTCCCGTAGACATTAAGACCATCAGAATTCCGCCAATTGTGATATCCTGGATGCTATTTGTTTATGGACTCAAGTTAATACTTCCATCGGGCCCACGCACATCGCAATCACACATCGTCACCATGTTCACAGACGTTAAGCCTGCTACTCCTTTCTGATTGTGATTTGTGATTCGACCAACAGATTATGGCATGCCACACGACAAAATTTTCACCAAGTTAGCATGTTTTTGGGGCTAATTTGTAGGATCATGCTAGATGTGGAGCATTTTGTGGAATTAATAGTGGGGATACTAGGATAAGTCATAAATCTTTCATCTTTCCACCAAATTGGTTGAAAAAAGAGGCTAGATAGCGATTTTTGTGTCTTTTGAACTCATTGAGACAGGTTTAAGAGGCATTTGAGCATTGTAAACACAGTGTTGTAATAATTAGAAGCTGGACCAAGGAGGTGTAGCCTAGGAGGGGTTAACTAATCATCAAATATTTGTGCTGTGTGTTGTATTTTAATGTTCTTTTGTTGTTATTTTTTCTGTTGTTTAGCATATGTTTTATATTAAATTGTTTATAACATTTACATAACAAACTCTCATGGGAATCAGTTAGTTAAGAAAAAATTACATGGCAGGATTGGAAGATCTATCACTGTCCTTCAGTGAATGAGGAGGCACCAAGTGGCATGTCCCCATTAGCCATAGTATATCACAAATCGCATGTCGCAGGTGGATATTGTTAAAAATTGGCCCCAGAACAACCACAGAATACGATGTGATAAATCACAGTCTCAATTAGCAAGACAGGCATAAAGGTGTTAAAGCATCAACCTGGGTTGCGATGTGAAAAATCACAATCGTAGATCAGTGAATGGAAGGCTTTTCAGAAAATCGGCCCCCAACAGGTACTGGGTTGCATTGCGATATTGCGATTGTAAATCGCAACTGGGAAGAGTCCCATAGACCTTAAGACCACTGGAACTTCATCGATTGTGATATCCTAGATGTGATTTGTTTATGGACTCTTCTTAATAATCTCATTGTTTCTACACACATTGCAATTTCACATCATTGTCGTATTCACGGACCTTACACTTGCTGGTCCTAGCTGATCATGATTTGCAATTCGATCGGCAAATTATGACCTATCGTGCAGTAAGATTTTCACACAGTTAGCGCATTTTTGGGGCTAATTTGTAGCATCATGCTGGATGTGGAGCATTTTGTGGAACAAATAGTAGGGAATCTAGGAGGATTCATAACGTCTTCACTTTTCCACCAAATTGGTTGCAAAAAGAGCCTAGATAACCATTTTTGAGTATTATAAACTCATTCAGACAAGTTTGAGAGGCATTTGAGCATTGTAAACACAATTTTTTTGTAAATTTGAGCATAATAGAGAGGCCCAAGAATTGGAAACTGGACCAAGGAGACGTAGCCCAGGAGGGCTGAACTCCTCATCAAATCTATGTGCTGTGTGCTTTATTTTGGTATTCTTTGTTGATATTTTTCTATTGTTTAGTATATGTTTAATGTTGAATTGTTTGTAACATTTACATAAGAAACTCTCATGGGAATTAGTTAATTAAGCAATAATGGTAAATCTTTAAGAACTTGATAAGAAAATGATAAGAATATTGGATTTTTTTCTGAATGGGGAATTAGCACAACATTACTAATCTTCTCCATTTCAAATCAAGCTGGTATCAGAGCACTAGTTTTTGCTTACTAGATTTTCTTTCTGAAAGAAGCGTTTTATTGTTTGCTAGTTTTTAGTCATGCTAACAAGGTTAAAACTCAAAAGAGGTGAAGGAAAGCTAGTTGGAAGCCCTGAAGTTGTATCAAGGGGAAGAAGAGCAAGGTTGCCACAATCTCCAACACTAGTTCAGCCTCAAGTTGTAGTTGAGACTCCAAAGATCATGTCTCATGAAGGAGAACCTACAAACATGACAGAAGATGAAAAGACCTTCAAAAAATATTTCTTCGATATGACAGAGATGGTGAAGGTCCTCTATGAAGAGAGGAATAGTAGGCTACAAGGAGAAAGTTCCAAACCTCCCAATTGAGAAGGCTCTTTAGGATGAGGTAATGGAAAAGGAGGTAATGCAAATGGAGATAAACCTCCACCCTCTCCACCATCTTCTTCATCTTCTTCTTCACAAGCTTACCCATACTCATACTCATCATCATTCTTCAAAAGGAGCTGGAAAATCACCTCTCCTGAAACTAGATGCTAAATTCAAGTTTCCCATGTATAACAATGAAGGGAATGTAGAGAAGCTTGATAATTGGATTCGTTAGTTGAAGGTGTATTGTATAATTCAGAACCTTCAAGAGGATGATATCAAAATTTAGTTGGATTCATTGAGAATGGAGGGTGCAACACTCATTTGGTGGGAAGCTAGGACTCAAGATGAGATCCAAAAGCATGGTAAGATCTCTATTACTTGGTCTGATTTCATTGCTGCTATAAAAGGAAAATTTTACCCTTTAGCTCATACACAAAAAGTTATCATGAATTGGAAAAATTTCAGATAGTTAAAAGGTCAAAATGTGCAAGAGTATACTTAGGAGTTTAGGAGAAGGGATCTTATACTAGGAGTAGACTTGCAATCATAAGATACATTGCTAAAATACATAGGAGGTTTTCATAGTTATCCTTAACACACCATTCTTATGTTTAATCCTAGGAATATTGATGAGGTATGTGTTGAAGCTACAATGATCCAGGTGGATGTTGGTGGCCACCCACCTATCCCACTTGGACCCCCACAACTATCTCTTTCAGTCTTTTAGTTTCATTAATTGTAGCACAGTTTACTATTTTTAGCAGTTTTTAGGGTCCTAAACTTCTGGAGTTGTTTTGAGGCCCTAAACGAATATTTTTTTGGAAATTGACCACCAGTAATTTTGCTATCTAAAATTTTAATTTTTCTCATAGTCCTCAGAGAGATCTTTCCAACGGGTTATCATGTGCGCCAAATAGAGATAATATGACCAAGTCGCGACCCCGAGAAGATGGTTGTCCAACTTCCCCCAACAGGGCCCATAAACTCTTGGTGTTACATCTCCTTGGGTTAGAGTTTTGGTTGTTTAGGGTTTTATAATATTGTTCAATAATAAAAATGCCCTTGAGCCTCATCGTAACACAGTTCAGAGGCATGTAGCTGCAACATCTCTTCTAAGAGATAAGCTACCATTGCCCTAGCTGATTTATTTCTATTTCTGTTTGTAAGCATACTTCAGGCTTTTACAATAATTAAATGAAGTATTATTTCCACTGTACATCTTTATTTATGGTTATCTCTGTAATTTGTGGCGTTCTTGTCTAAATCTAGATCAGTGGTATTAGAGTTGTCTGTTTTTTCTCTATTTTTCTTTGCATGTCCCGAACCTTTGCAAGAGCATTGTTGCAAATCTAGATGGACTCCCATGGTAGATGAAAAGAAAGACGAGGGGCAGGAGATCCTATCAAAATCTTGCTTGAAGGGGCCCTGGAGTGACAAAGGAATGCGATGATGGACTGTTTTTCCCAGATCCTTCAGAGGATACTCAGAGGTGACACATTGGCTTCCAGCAACTACTATAGAAATGCAAAACCCTTTAAGGTACAAGTTAATTTTGAAATCCCCATCCTCGAGGGTCAAATGGACGTAGATGCCATAGATAAATGGTTAAATCTACTAGGAGGGTATTTTTCTGTTCATGATTTTTCCAGTCGAGAAAAGATTATTTTCGCTCTTCTCAAAGCAAGCCCCCACATCAAGGATTGGTGGGAAACCTACTGCGAGCAGAAGGATGAAAGTACAGTCTCACTATTTCCAGCCACACCCACTTGGTATTCCTTCTGGGATGCCATCAAGGAGTAGTATTACCCTATCAAAAGCTATGAGGACAAATACATAAAGTGGACCACGCTGCGACAGGGAAACGACCAAGATGTGCCGGAGTTCATAAACAGTTTTCATACACTTCACACACAGTTGGGTATCAAGGAGTTTGAGTTACATTTGGTACTCAAATACCACAGTTGCCTACATATATATATCCAAGAAGAGATGGATTTCCTGAACATCTCCTTGCTCGGCACGGCTTATCGGTACGATATCAAAATCAATCAGAAGTTTAAACAGAAGAAGCGAGACTTTGGATATGCAAATCGAAAGCAAGGGAAAGGCTTCCCCCAATTGTAGAACCAAGGATAGATCCAAGACAGGGCAACCCAAGACAACCCGTCGAAGCCACAACAAAAGGAATGACACCATGAAGTCGAATAAGGACACAGGAAAGTGGTGTGAGTTCCATAAGATCCCCACTCACAACACAAGTGAGTGTTGGACCAAGCAGTCATTGGTGGCCGAGTTGAAGGCTTTAGAATCAGATGAATGTTCTGACCCTAAGTTAGAACCTAACCAAGGGAATGGGAAAGGGAAGCAGATCATTGACGTAGAACCCAGCGCCACTCTTGCCACCACCAAAATCGAGAAGAATGAGCTTGAAGATAGAGGAGAGGGGGAGCATCTTTTCCACTCACAAATTTGGGTGAAGTGTTCACCATTGTAATTAATTGTTGATAGTAGGAGCCAAAAGAACCTCATTTTAGTAGAGTTTGTGAAGCAGTTGGGCCTACCAACTACACCACACTCGCATCTGTATAGTATCATGTGGCTTCACCAAGGACTAGATCTCCAAGTTCACCAACAGTGCCACCTTCCCTACAGCACCAAACCCTTCACAGACGAGGTATTTTGTGATGTCCCACCACTGGATGTTTGTGATGTATTATTAGACCAACCATACTTGTGGAGGTGACATGCTGTGTATGAGTCAAGGCATCGGTTTGTCATTATTTATTTGTGTAATTCATTATACAAGATACCGGAGGTAGCACCACCTACCGCCACCTCTTTTATCACTACTAAGAAATGTAGCAAGCTCATCACCCAGACTAGGAAATTCATTTTCTGTCTGGTTCACTCCCAAAGTAAGGGGAAGATTGTCGCCACATCCATGACCCCTGCAAAGGGTTCCTCTACGCAACAGCAACAGTAGAGGGATACGATCATGAAAGCACACACGAACAACTTCTTCTCACCCATAGGGGTACCACAAAAGATTCCGGTGGGTGACAAAGTTTTGTTACATCTGCAGAAAGAACGCCTTACAAGAGCCCATGAGAAGCTTAGACCACTCCGACATGGTCCTTACAACATTACCAAGGTTGTGGGAAACAATACTTTGGAGCAAAACATTCCTCCATCCCTTCGCTTACACCGCTTGTTAAATGTGGAATGCCCTCGACCATGCTTCCCATTGTTACTGAACACATCAAAGAATGTAGAACAACTCAACAGGGACCAAGTTCAGCAAATAGAGGAACTCAACGCAATAGGGACCATTGCTTCCTAAGGGGGGAGGAATGATCTAGGTGGATGTTGGTGGCCACCCACCTATCCCACTTAGACCACCACAATTGTCTCTTTCAGTTTTTCAATTTCCTTAACTGTAGCATAGTTTACTATTTTTAGCAGTTTTTCGGGTCCTAAACTTTCGGAGCTGTTTTGAGGCCCTAAACGCTGTATTTATGGAATTCTACTGTCAGTGATTTTTTCATCTAAAATCATATTTTCCATCATAGTACTCCGAGAGATCTTTCCAATGGGTTTTCATGTGCATCAAACGAAGATAATATGACCAAGTCACGACCCCGTGAAGTTGGTTGTCCAAATTCCCCCAATGGGGCCCATAAACTCTTGGTGTTGCATCTCCTCGGGTTAGGGTTTTGGTTGTTTAGGGCTTTCTCTTATTTTTCAATAATAAAAAGGCCCTTTAGACTCATTTTAACATAGTTCAGAGGCATGTAGCCACCACATCTCTTCTCATAGATAAGCTACCATCACCCTAGCTGGTTTATTTCCATTTCTATTTGTGAGCATATTTCAATATTTTACAGTAATGAAATGAAGTATTATTTCCATTTCATATCTTTACTTATGGTTATATTTATAATTTGTGGTGTTCCTGTTTAAATCTGGATTAGACACACCTCGAAGAAAGGGGTAAAAATGTACAAGAAGAAGGTAAGAAGAATTCATTCCAGAGTGGTGAAAGAAGAAAGAAATCTAAAGGAAAGCATGAGAAAAAGGCTTATGTTAAGAAAAAATGGTAGAAAATTATGTACAATAATTGTTCCAGAGAGGGCCATGATGAAGCACACTTTTGGAAGATTTATCCTGAATTAAGACTGTAAAAATTTCAAAATAAAGGGAAACATAAGAAAATTTTTGTTGTACAACAAGACTTGGGTTCTGACTCAGGTGATGAAACAAATATTGAAGCCACAGACACTAAAGGAAAATCCATGGCAATAAAAAGCAAAGAGGAAGTTGTGGCAAGCACTAGCGCTGAAAATAACTCCAACAATGCTTCAAATGAAGAAAATAGAATTGAGCTGTTCCATATCAGTGTTATTTCAAAACACACCAATATTGATAAACTATTTGATAGTGGATCCCAGGAAAATTTAATTTCTACAAACATTGTCAAGAAGTTGAATCTCGAAACTCTTCCTTATCTTAAATTGTATCCATTGGGATGGATGACAAAGGATTCATATTTTTAGGTCACAAGGAAATTTGTTTTCAGGTTTGTTATTACTGCCAATTTCATTGATGAAGTCAAATTAGATGTAGTGTTGCTAGGTAGTTTTGGAATTGTGTTGGGAAGCCCATATCTGTATGACTGAAAAGCCATTTTCCATAGATTTGAGAAGAAATATCATTTTTTCAAAGATGGAGTGGAGTATATTGTGAGAGCCCATCATAAAAAGCTTAATCTAGATTTAGTAAGCGTGGGGAAAATGAAGCGATTGGTTAATTCCAGCGAGAATCTCGTGCTCCTTATGATCAAGCAAAAGAATGGCATAGAGCTTGAATCCTTTGCAGGTTCTGACATGAAGCTATAAGCCAAATTGGTTGATGTGGTCAATCAATATGGAGATGCATTTTAACAACCAAAGGGATTGCCATAAAAAATGGGAGTTCAACATGAAATTCAGCTACAGCAAGACTGTCCACTCCCAAATATCAATATGTATTGAATGTCAATTCTAGAAAGTTTATAAATTAAGAAACAAGTCAAGGAATTGTTAGATAAACGTGTAATTCGTCCCTCTACTTTGCCATGTGGTTCACCAATTGGTTTCGTACCCAAGAAATATCGAACCTCATGCATGTGTGTAGGTAATCGAGCTGTGAATAAAATTACCATAAATAATCGATACCAACTGCCCAAAATATATGACTTTCTAGATCAGTTGAAGAATGCAAAATATTTCACTAAATTAGACTTGAGAAGTAGATATCATCAAGTTAAAATAGCTGAGGATTATATTTGGAAGACTTCTTTTAAAAGCAAACTGGGATTGTTTGAGTGGTTGGTTATGCCTTTCAGTATTTGCAGTGCTCCAGCAACATTCATGAGAGTTATGAATGATGTTTTAAGATCCTTTCTTGATGAGTTTGTAATTGTTTATTTAGATGATATTTTGATATTCAGCAAATTACAAAAGGAGCATGTCAAGCATGTGAGGAAAGTATTGGATGTCTTGAAAAAGGAATAGTTAAATCTACAGATGTATAAATGTGAATTCAAGAAAAATTCCTTAGTGTATTTGGGCCACATAGTTGGAGGAGGTGAGTTGAAGATTGACCCCTCTAAAGTTTCGGTCATTGTGAATTGGCCAATACCCAAATCAATCATATATGTAAGGATTTTTTTGGAAGAAGCGCAATACTCAAGGAAGTTCATTGCAAATTTCTCTTCCATAGTAGCTCCACTACATGCTTTGACCAGTTTGAATGTTACCTTCCAGTGGGGAGGAAAATAACAAAAAGCATTTGATGCTTTACAAAAAAATATCAGTTCAGCCCCAGTTTTAGCATTTACGGATTTGAAACAACCATTTGAAATACAAATAGATGCAGGTGACTATGCCATGGGTGCAGTTGTTTTACAGCATGGTAAGCCCATTTCATTTCATTCTGAGATCTTTAATGGTGTTTTTATTAACTATCCTACATGTGATAAAGAGACTTACGCATTTTGGAAAAGTGTGAATAAATGGAAGCATTAATAAATGGGAAAATAAACCATTATTCACACTGGACATCAACCATTGCAATATCTTAAATCTCAAAGAAAATTGCAACAATCAAGGCACTTTTGCTGAATGGGATTCTTACATCAATTGCACTTGGTAATCAGGTACAAGAAAGGTATTTATAATAGAGTTTTTGATTTTCTTTCTAGACCATTTGTTAATGTAGCCATTTTACTCAAGAATCATTATGTTTTTCCTTAAAGTTATGTTGAACAATATGCACATGATGTTTAATTTCAAGAGGTAGATTCAAACTTGATTCAAGGCCACCAAGTTGAGGAATTAGACTACCATCTACATGATAATCTGTTATCATTTGCGAAAACTTTGTGTTCCATGGGGAGAGAGAGTAAATGTCACAAGGGAAGTGCACACTTCTCTTCTTGTTGGACATTTCGGTGTAAGTAAAACACAATATTCATATGTATTTCTACTGGCCTTCTATGCCTGAAAGTGTGTCACTTTTTATCAAAGGTTGTTCATTATGTGCAATCAAATAAGCCCATTTATAGGAAAATGTGATTGTACAGACCACTTCGAGTGCCTTGACATTCATGGAACACTGTTTCTATGGATTTCGTAGGAGGTCTTCCTTTATCAAGAAAGGGTCATGATTATTTGTACAGAGTTGTGGATAGGTTCAACAAGATGTGCATATTGATGCTTTGTAAAAAAAAAAAAATTACGGCGGAACAAATGAATCAATATTTCTTTCAACATGTATGGGTTCATTTTGGATTACCTATTTCTATTGTAAGTGATTGTGATTACCGATTTGTTGGGAATTTCTGGTGAAATTTATGTAACTTGATGGACACCAAATTGAAGAAAAGTACAGCCTTCCATACAAGATAATTATTCATTTGCTAAGAGGATATTGCAACAAACATCCTAAGTTGTGGGATAAATTGTTGCATTATATTAAGCATGCTTACAATCGAGAAAAAACACTCCTCTACTCTAACTTTTCCTTCTGAGGCATGTCTTGGTTATTTACCTAACGCACCTTTGGATTTCATCTTTGAGAAAGACGTAGCTTTAGATGCACACAATGACATAGACAGAGCAAAGAAATTGATTGAGCAAATTCAGTTGATTCACCAAATAGTTCAAAACAACTAGAAAAGAGTCAAGGCAAGGCATGCTAAGCATCATGTGGATCTGCAATTTCAAGTACGTGATGAAGTTTGGCTTTACAGTAGCAAGGAAAGGATTCAAGGTGAAGGTAAAACATTGAAACTAATCCGTTATGGTCCATTCAAAATTTTGGAAAAGATTTGTAGTAATGCTTTCAAGCTTGATTTTCTTTCATATATGAAAATTTATTCCATTGTTAATGTTGAAAACTAGAGATTTTATGAGCCTCTTTTGATTGAAGATCAAGGAGAAAGTGTACAGATTCCATCAATTGAATATTTTTCTCCACCATTTCTTGATGAGCTTCAGCAAGACACCATACTTGAAAGAACAACAAGGTAATCAAAGAGGGGAAATGTTGATTATCTTTGAGTGGGTCCCAAAAGTACAAATACATCAAAGGCAAAATGTATTGAAGAGGGTAAAATGAGAGAATAGTAACCTCATATGTTCAATAATTGAATATAATATTTTTGGGTCCAAAAGCTTCTAGTGGGGAGTAGTGTTATGTACCTAGGGGGGATAATATGGGGTACCAAGGGAGGTACCCAAGGTAATAATGTAATAATGGGATGGGCCATAGTAATAAATAAGGTGGTTAACCCATGTCATGTAAGGGACCACAAGTAGTTAATAATAATGTAAGGGGCCCATGGTATTAGTTAATGGTATAAGGAAACCATGGTAATGGTACATGGTATTGTATGTATGAGGCCTATATAAAGGCTAGAGACTCCACATGGAGGAAGATGAAGATGAAGAGAAGTATTCTTGTATGAATAGGCATATGGCTTGTGGAGTGTTCTCCTTCCTTAAGGAGTGAATGTATGGTGTTGCCCTACCTTAAGGGTTTGATCAATAAAGTATCATTTCATGTTATTCTTGGGTTATTTTCATTATCTTATATTTTTGGTATCAGATCTACAACAAGTGGTATCAGAGCTATTTCATATCAGATATATGATATTTCTTGGATTAGATCTACAACAAGTGGTATCAGAGCTATTTCATATCAGATCTATAATATTTCTTGGATTAGATCTACAACAACTGGTATCAGAGCACTTTCTTGGGCACAAAAGTGGAGATTTTTTTTTTATTTTTGCAGGGTTTCGGGGGCGGCGAATTTGCAGGTCAGTTCTGTACATTTTGGTGCAAGATCTGCAGAAACTAATTGCAGATATGTATTCCTTGTGCAAAAATAGCCGACTTCAAAAAACAAATCAGTCGAATCGGAGTCCGGATGAGGGAGATATCGCTGATTTAAAATCAGCTCTTTTTGTAGAAATTTTGGGTGATTCCGGGAGAGTAGCAGCGCAGATCTGAAATTCCAGTGTCTGAATCAGGATTTCTATCACATGGGCAGATGCAGAATGGTTGTTCCATTTCTAAAAACAGGTTATAATAGGGATTCTGAGCAATATTGACAGATCTGTGACCATTTCAATTTTTCGCCAATATTTTTGTGATGGCGGGCCTAGATCGCCTTGAACAGGAAGACTCTTTTTTGGGTCGTCTCTGTAAGCTCCAACAGACGGGTACAGTGGAGGAATATATTACCGCTTTTAAAGCCTTAGCCTTCCGCACTAGGGGTCTCACAGATGCATTCTTCAAGGAATGTTTTATCACCGGTCTTAAAAAAGACATCAAAGCTAAAGTTCTACTTCAACACCCTTCCACGTGGACGGAGGCTTGCCAGTTAGCTCGTCAGGTCACATTGCCTAGCAAAGATTTTATTTTTATAGAAAAGAAGGAAACTATGGAACCTAAAGGGTTATTTCCTACTGGTATATCCTTATTGCAGGTGCATGGATTGATTCAGAAAGAGAAGATCATTGTTTCTATCAATCCTAGTTGTAAACATAATTTTATCAGTGTTAATTTGGCAAAAAAATTGCAAGTCCCAGCAAAACAAATTGAACATACACAGGTTGATGATAAGGATGTTCAAATCTATAAGGATTTGAAGCTTTCTATGGATAAGTATGTGTTTCATGGTGATTTTTATGCTTCAGATATGGATAACATGGATGTTGTTCTGGGATACCCTTGGATGGAATCCGTGGGTACTATCAATATTAATGTGCAGAAGAAATTCCTGAAGCTATGGTATAAAAAGAAGAAAATTACATTACAGGATATTTCCATCCATAAACAGGTAGAGCACATGGAGGTGGAAGCAGAAGATGTTCCAGAGTCTGATGATGAGCTAGTAATGATAGATAATCAAACACAAACAGAGGCTGAAGCAGTAAAGGCTACAGGTGCTGATACATCCGAGGACGGTTCAGTGGTTGAAGTCATATTGAAAAAGAAGACACCACAACAGGCACCACCGCAGGGTGAAGTAAAGAAACAGCCATCGTGGGTTAAAACTACAACATATCATCACCCACATCACCCAGCGAGACAACCATCAAGATGGACACCAAGTCGTCACATGACGGATCGTGAGGAGAGAAGATCCACCCACTGCACATCAACACAGAAGAGCTGCCACGGTCAACTTCCATCTCAAGCGAGTGAGGCACCAACGAGATCGAGGGTTCACCTTTCTCTTGGATGGATAGATGCACGTGCATGGTATCAGTGGACTACTCTCTTGAGTAGATCTTATTATTTATGTTCTTCCCATGTTTCGGGGACGAAACATGTTTAGGGGGGTGGAATGTTATGTACCTAGGGGGGATAATATGGGGTACCAAGGGAGGTACCCAAGGTAATAATGTAATAATGGGATGGGCCATAGTAATAAATAAGGTGGTTAACCCATGTCATGTAAGGGACGACAAGTAGTTAATAATAATGTAAGGGGCCCATGGTATTAGTTGATGGTATAAGGAAACCATGGTAATGGTACATGGTATTGTATGTATGAGGCCTATATAAAGGCTAGAGACTCCACATGGAGGAAGATGAAGATGAAGAGAAGTATTCTTGTATGAACAGGCATATGGCTTGTGGAGTGTTCTCCTTCCTTAAGGAGTGAATGTATGGTGTTGCCCTACCTTAAGGGTTTGATCAATAAAGTATCATTTCATGTTATTCTTGGGTTATTTTCATTATCTTATATTTTTGGTATCAGATCTACAACAAGTGGTATCAGAGCTATTTCATATTAGATCTATAATATTTCTTGGATTAGATCTACAACAAGTGGTATCAGAGCTATTTCATATCAGATCTATAATATTTCTTGGATTAGATCTACAACAAGTAGTAATTAGGTGCTCAAAATTATGCTAAAAATTCAAAGTGTTAGAATTTTGTTAAAATTAGCTTCAGATTGAACAACTCGTCATTCTGATTACAGCGGTGTGAATGACACTCAAATCCAAGCTCGTATGCTGAAGTTAGAGCAAGTCAAAATTTCAATTTGACTTACTTACATGGTAGGATTGGATGATGTGGCAAAGTCCATCAATGAATGAGGAGGTGCCAAGTGGCAGGCTTCCATTGGCCCTCACATATCATAAATCACATGCTGCAGGTAGATAGTATTAAAAATTGGCCCCGGAACAGCCAGGGATTGCGATGTGATAAATTGTAATCACAATTTGCAAGACAAGAAGAAAGGTGTTAAAGGGTCAGCTCGGGGTTCCAATGCGATAAATCGCAATCGTAGCTCAACGAAGGGAAGTCTTTATGGAAAGTCGGCCCCCACAAGTACTGGGTTGGGATGCAATATCGCAATCGCAAATGGAAACAAGGCAGTCTTGCAGACCTTAAGACCACTAAGACTCCGCTGATTGCGATATATCAGATGCGATTTATTTATGGACTGTGGTTAATACTCCCATCATGTTCACAAATATCGCAATCATACATCACCGTTGTGCTCATAGATCTTAAGCCCATCATTCCTTGCCAATTGTAATTTTCGATTTGACCGATAGTTTATGGCCCACCACGTGGCAAACATTTTTCCTAGTTAGCGCATTTTTGGGTGCTAATTTGTAGCATCATGTCGGATGTGGAGCATTTTGTGGAATGAATAGAGGGGAAACTAGGAGAAGTCATAACTCCTTTAGTTTTCCACTAAATTGGTTGCAAGAAGAGGCTAGACAACCATTTTTTAGTATTCTAAGCTCATTGAAATAGGTTTCAGAGGCATTTGAGCATTATAAACACACTTTTGTTGTAATTTTGAGCATAATACAGAGGCCCAAGCATGGGAAGCTGGACCAAGGAGTCGTAGCCTAGGAGGGGTGAACTCATCATCAAATCTCTATGTTGTGTGTTGTATTTTGATGTTCTTTGTTGTTATTTTTTTGTTGTTCAGCATATGTTTTATGTTAAATTGTTTAAAACATTTACATAAGAAACACTCAAGGGAATCAGTTAATTAAGAAAAATGGTAAATCCTTAAGAACTTGATAAGAAAATGATAAGCATCTTGTGTTTCATTCTGAATGGGGAATTAGCATCGTATTACTAATCTGCTCCATTTCAAATCACCTGAGGTTTGACTCATGAAGATGTTTATGGCTACCCTAGAAGACAAAGCTAGAGTATGGTATGAAGGGTTGCAATTAGGAAGCTTGTGTTCTCTTAAAGATTTCCATAGAATGTTGAATGGACATTATGGGAAGTCTCATCCTTCCTTACCTTTGTTTCAAGACTGTTGTGATTTTTGTAAGGGTTTCATTCAATATCTTGAAAGTATTGATGATGATGTAGAATGTATGGATGATGAGGAGATGTTAGAGGCACTTTATGAATTTATTCTCAAGCTAGTTGTCATGATGATCAATAAGTTTTCCAACAAGAAGATGTCTCTTCTTTAGTTGAAGATGAAATGGACCAACAATCTGACAGTCAAGTCATATTACATGAAATTTATGAGAATTTACAGCCTTGTCAATCTATATGTAGTCAAAGGTATGAGTCAAATCATTCAAATTGTTTTTCAGCCCATTCCTTTTCTAAGATTTTATGTCAAGAAGAAACTCCTCAAGATCAAGTTGTTGAAAATACATGCATGAAAGTTCTGAATAGTGAGGTAACATGTGATGAAAGTTGTCTACCTAGACAAGAACTTTTTTCCGTTGAAAATCATAATGATGTTGTCCTAGTTTAAGTGCATGATGTTTATAAATCTCAACAAGAGAGTCCAGTTTCATTTGTCCTTGAATTAGACTGGAAATTAAATTCCAATTCTATTCTCATAGCAACTTAACATAGTTAAATTAAGTTTATTAAACTTACTTAACTTAGGAAATTCGAGTTGGAAGTCTTTCTGTTGGCATGTGTATGTTCTGCCTACTTTGTAGGAGTCTAGTTTCAGTTAATTATGAGTTGAAAAATAGAAGACTTAGTTTCATGAGTCAGTCCAGTTAAATTAGTTCACAAACTGACTGAGAGAACTAATAGTGAGTTAACAGTCAGTGCTGGCACTAATGAACTCCACCAATGTTACTCTAGTTAATTGAGTATTTACTCATAAGAAACTCGTGCATGTCGATTATGAGAAAGACCTAGTTGAGACTAGAGTGTGGGGATACTGTACTATTTGTTTTATAATTTTTTGAGTTGGACTGATAGTGCATGCATTCAAGAACTAACCATTGAGGGATTGCACAGTTTTTTGAGGGTTTATTTCCCTTTAAATATAAGTTATCCTCCATAGGAATTATAGATTGGAATAGAGACTTGGAGAGATTGTCAAAAGGATAATATTTGGACTTGAGCTTGCTTATGAGTTGGATATTTATTTTGTTGGCAGTTGGGATTGTTATAGGGAGAATAAGCATTGTAATTTCATCTTGAGTTTTTGGACTAATACAAAAGAGAGAGTGGGGTTTTGAGTTGTGGCTTTCCCCAAATATTTATTGTGTTATGTTCCTTTGATTCTCTTCCTCTATTTAGTATTTTTTTCTTGATATTCATGGGCTTCTGCTATAAAGAGTAGAAGTATATTCTTTTCTCTTACTTTAGCAAATTGCATTAGCTTGTGAATCTACAGGATTTTCTACATGGCATCATAGCAATATTGTTTTTTGGGCCGAGTGATTTTTTGTGCAAAATTTTCAAAAAAAAATTGTAGATCTAGATTCATTGGGAAAATATACCGAATTGAAAACAAAATGGTTGAATTAGAGTTCGAATGACAGTTATCGTTGATTTAAAATCATCTCTCTAAAGGATATTTCAAAATTTTGAGTTTTTTGGTTACAGGTGAAAGTTGAATTTGCAACACATACTTCAGGATTGGGAGATGGCATTCCATGGGTTGAGGCTTTATTATGCCTCAAAAGGTAGCTTGAATTTCATATCATGGAGGGCAGGATGGATTTCAATTCCTAAGCTAGTAGCTGTTGATGCATAGAACTTGGTCGAGTGGAAGAAGTGTGTGGTGAAGGCAAAGTGGATAATCATTAAGGGAGTTCGAGATCATTGTGTCTCTAGTCTCCATGGAAAGTAAACCCCACATGCTATGTGGAAACCATTGAAAGACTTGTATCATAATAGTAGTGATCAAAGGAAGTTGGCACTGAAGGATAAACTTCATAAAATTAAGATGGAGAAAGGTGAGATGATTCCAAAGAACTTGAGAAAGTTCACTGAATTTCAGGATAAACTTGGTAGTGTTGGAATCACGGTTTCTGAGGAGGATATGGTGAGCCTCACTATTCCTGGACTCCCAAAGAGTTGGGATAGCTATCAAGACTCTCTCAATGGTTAGCAGAAGCTGCCAAATTGGGAACGACTATGGTCTCATTTTATGCAATATGAGATCAGGAGGAACATCAGGGATGGCTCTTCATCAAAGACAGATGATGAAAATAATTGTGCCTTAATTATTAAGGCGAGGAAGGGGAAAGGTAAAATTTCCCATTCCAAATCAGATTCTGATTATGGAGGTAAGAAGAAGGACATGAACAAAGTTAAATGTTTTCATTCTCACAAGATGGTTTACTTAGAAATTTTCCATTGAATAAGTCAAAGGAGAAGTCTTTAGGAGGAGCAATGGGTGAGGCCTTGCCCTGACAATTTGAATTGGAATTTTACCTCAGTGCATGCATGGTGTCTTTAATGATGGGAAGTGTCTAGTACTTAGACAGTGGAGCTTCTTTCCACATGACTGGCGACAAAGAGTTATTCACTGAACTAGAGGAGAAAGATCTCAATATGCATATCGAGAAGGGTGATGATGGTAAGTATAGTGTTATTGGTGTCAGCACTGTTATTTTTCAGAGGGAGAATGCGGCTCCACTCACCTTAAAAAATGTTATGGATGTACCCAGATTGATGAATAACTTGGTATCCGTTGCCATGCTTGAGGATAGAGTCTATGATGTGATCCTTTTGAAAGGAAAGGCATTCCTTTGACACATATCCATGGTTCAAGTAAAGAAGATAGGGATTCGAGTTCAAAATCTCTATAAGATAAAGGTAAATGACTGTGTTGAGCCAAGAAGATAAGGAAAATATGTTGAGCCAAGACATCGACGAGTTTTGGCATAGGTGATTGGGCCACTTGCATCATGGGTCTTTGAAGATATTGCAGCAAATCTCTGTTGGTCTTCCCAAATGTACGCTTGAGCAACTTGATACATGCTAGGGTTGTACTTTGGGAAAACAAACCATGTCTTCTTTTGGGGATAGAGATAGTCAAGCAAAGTTTCTTCTGGAGAGATTCCATTGATATGCATGTGGACCATTCTTGACAGCATCAATGGCCAAACACGAGTATTATGTTATATTTTTTTATCACTATTCTTGTAAATGCTGGGTTTTTTTAATGCAGAAAAAAGGATCAAATTTTCACAAAGTTTTAGAAGTTCAAAGCAATGGTAGAGAAAGATTCTGGCAAGAATGTTAATGCTCTACGGAGTGATAACATTAATGAGTATGTCTCCAGTGAGTTTAAGAACTTTAATGCAGCCGAAGTAATAAATGAGAGTTGATAGCACCCCATAACCCTCAACAAAATGGGGTTGCCAAGAGGATGAACAGGAACAGAGTACAGGCAGCAAGGGCGATGTTGCAAGATCTGGGCCTACCACTACACTTGTGGGCTGAGGCATGCAACAGGACGATTTATGTTGAGAACTATAGCCAACATCATATATTTGAGATGAAGACACCAAAGGAGGCTTATTTTGGTAAGAGGCCAGATGTTGGTCACTTCAGGATTTTTGGGTCATCGGTTTATTTCCATGTCACCAAAGATGCACGAAATATTTAAGCCAACAAAAGAGCTGGGGATCTTTGTGGGGTACATAGATACACCCCAAAACTATTGGGTGTACATTCTGATCAGTCAGATGAGAGTGGTTCACGGGGATATCAATTTCGATGAAGAGAAGGCCATGCGAGTATCCCTTGAGAGGGAGCTTGAGCTACATGCAGATAAGGAGCTTTTAGCTCCTAAGTTTGAGGGGCCTCAGATTGAGGTGGAGCAATGACATGCAAAGGTTCAGAGACTGGATACATCCAATCAAGCGAAGTCTTCTAGAGAGGAAAGAAAGCGCACTAGAGAGGTTGACAGATTGTTGGATGATGCATGGAAGAATATGGGATCACCCTCTTCTCAGTGGAGATAGAGGAGGTCACCAAAGAGGTACACTAAATACATGGAACTTATGGGTGCATGTGTTGTGACAGAGCCATCTTCCTTTCAAGAAGCAGTGCAGTAGCCAGTTTAAGTTGGCGTGATGGTGGAGGAGTATGAATCCATAGTTTGAAACAGTGTTTGGGATGTGGTCCTGAGAATAGAGGACAAGTTAGTTGTGAGCTCTTGTTGTCTTTACAAGGTAGAGCAAGTTGCAGATGGTAGTCTGGAGAAGCATAAGGAAAAATTTGTGGCTTGTGGGTTTTCATAGGTAGAGGGGATTGACTATGATGAGACCTTTGTTCCTGTTCCAAGGTACTTTCCAATCAGATATATTTGCGCACTATCAGCAGAGATGGGTTGGAAGATCCATCAGATGTATGTGAAGACTACTTTCCTTAATGGCATGACTAAGGAAGAGGTGTACATAGAGAAACCCCAAGGTTTTGAAACCTTGGACCATGATTCGCATGTTTGATGACTCAAGAGAGCATTGTATGGGCCGACGCAAGTACCTCATGCTTGGTACGCTACAGTATATAACTACTTCACTGGTTTGGGCTTCATGAAGAGTGAAGTGGATGTGAACATGTATCATATAGTGGTTGAAGGTAAGTTTTTTATCATTATACTTTATGTTGATGATCTCATACTAACGTATGATGACAAGATGATCACATATTGCGAGGAGGACCTCCGAAGAGAGTTTCAGATGTAGGACATGGGGCTCATGCATCACCTACTTGGCATGGAGGTACGGTAGGGAGACGATGAGTTGTTTCTATCTTAGGGAAAGTGTGTCAACGAAATTCTCATGAGACTCTACATGGAAATCAATAAACCCATGGACACTCCTATAGCTGGTAACTGGAGGAATGAGGATGCTACTTCAATGGAAGTAGTGGAAGCTACTATTTATAGGCAGCTTGTGGGTTCACTCATGTACTTGGTAAACACATGATCGTATATGTGCTATGCAGTTAACCAGATTAGTCAAGCAATGGTTAGGCCTATCAAGCTATATTGGAATTTGGAAAAGCATGTATTGAGATACCTAAGAGGCACTACTCAGTTTGGGTTATGGTACAGATGGACAGAGGGAGTGAAGCTTCAAGATTTCACTATGAATATTGTGTACGGAGTCTATCTAATAGGAAGATCATCGCGAGGGATATTCAGTATTGGGTTAGTAATAGTTTCTTGGTACCACAAGAAGCAAAGATCAGTTGCACTCACTTCAGCAGAGGAAGAGTACATGGATGTAAGTCAGGCAACAGGTGAGGCTATCTAGATGAGGAAGATCCTCGTTGGTTTGTTTTGTCAACAGATGGATCTGAAAGTGATTTATTGTGACAATCATAGTTGTATCAAACTCTCTAAAAATTTAGTATTTCATGATCAGTACAATCATAATGATATCTGGTATCATCATCTAAGAGGTTGTGTATTGAGGGGAGTCATTTTGTTAGATTACACTCCCAAAGAGGAGCAAGATGATGACATCTTGAAAAAGGAATTGTCAAGATGTAAATTCGAGTTTCATAGAGACTTCAAATAGTTAAATTAATCCTTTTCTTTTTGAGAGGGAGTGTTGAGAAATGGAAGCAAGAGAGTCCAGTTTAATTTTTCCTTCAATTAAACTAGAAATTAAATCCCAATTCTATTCTCATAGAAACTTTAAATAGCTAAATTAAGTTTATTAAACTTACTTAACTTATGAAATTCAAGTTGGAAGTCTTTCTTTTGTCATGTGTATGTTATCCCTACTTTGTAGAAGTCTAGTGTGAGTTAATCATGAGTTGTAAAATACAAGACTCTGTTTCATGAGTTAGTTAAAATAAATTAGTTCTCAAACTGATTGAGAGAACTGATAGCGAGTTAAGAGTCCATGGTGTCACTAATGAACTCCACGAGTGGTACTCTAGTTAACTGAATATTTACTCATCAAAAACTCATCAATGTAAATTCTAAGAAAGACCAAGTTGAGACTAGAGTGTAGGGACAATGTACTATTTACTTTTTATTTTTCTGAGTTTCACTAATAGTGCATGCATTCAGAAACTCACCCTTGAGGGATTTCCCGGGTTTTAGAGGCTTTATTTCCCTTTAAATACAATTTATCCTCCATAGGAATTATACATTGGAATCGAGACTTGTAGATCTTGTGAAGAGGATAATATGTAGCCTTAAGCTTGCTTATGAGTTGGAGATTGAATTTGCTGAGTGATGGGATTTTTATAGAGAGAACAAGAATTGTAATTTCATCTTGATTTTCTGGATGAATACAAAACAGATAGTGAGGTTTTGAGTTGTGGTGTTCCCTGGATATTTATTCTGTTATGTGCCTTTGATTCTCTTCCTCTATTGATTATGGTTTTCTCGATGTTTATGGGCTTCCACTGTAAGAGTAGAAGTATATTATTGTCTCTTGCTTTAGAAAATTGCATTATCTTCTGAATCTACAAGATTTCTACACATGAAAGTTTGCTTTTAGGTAAACTGGGGTTATGTGAAGAGTTGAATATACAGGTTTTACCTGTTCTATTTGAGGGTCATCAAAGTGACATGGATGATATGCACAAATTTGTTTGTATAGGAGTTTTTCATGTTCAAAATCAAGATGACAGTGCTAAAGTAAAATTACCAAAGGTCAAATCAAAATTGTTTGATAAGAAAAAGATTACTTTTGATGCACATAATATGGATGCCATGTTTGAAGGTGTTCAAGAATGTATGGATGTTTTTGTTGATTTACATGGAAGGGAAGAAAAATCTATTGTTCCCTTTTTTGATGGTGTTCTTAGAATTGAAGATATAGGACAAAAAAAGCCATTGGTTATGAATGAATTCAGCCCTCATGGTTTTACTCATCAAGAAGATGTGATTTTTCATGATTATCAAGATCGTTTGGTAAGTCTATTCTAGTCATCAGTGAAGGTGGAGTTTTTTTCATTTATAAGTTCAGGTTATGGATTCAGGTTTTATTCTAAGTTTCCAATAGATGGTCTAGTTAAGAACAGTCAAGGAGCCTAGGTGTTGGATCAATTCTTTGACTGGTTATATTGGAGGTTTCATATTCCTTGAATTAAGTAGGGGGATTTTTAGATGTTGGAGTAGGGTTATTGGTACATATATAAGTTTGTTTGGAAATCATTTCCTTAAGATTTAGGCTACATTTTGCAATTGTCAGTTTCATTTTGACAAGGGTTTGATATCACATTGCAGCACTAGTAATTGGTTTCTAGTTGGTTTGCAATTTTCCTTTCAGTTTGGTCAGTTGGTTTGAATGTAGCCTTAAAATTGGGATCAACCCATTCGTCAGGAACTAGAGCTACTAGTTCTTTGGTACACCATATGGGCACATCATCCCCATTGGATCCAATGTTATCCATGATAAGCCTTGGAGTCAATTTTTTATTCAATTGGTTAAGTTAGTTAGGGTTTTGATTTTTCTTAAGATAAAGTTCATGTACAACAAGTATTTTTGATCATATAGGCAGTTTGTAGGTTCATTTTGAGTTCATGTGGGATGTCATCATAAAGGTTAAAATCCACTTACATTTGTCTTGGGCTTATCTGGTCAGGATTAGGTATTTGACAATTTAGAAGATTTTTAGAGAAACTCCAGTTATGGGAATTGAGGCTTTTCTATGGAAATTCCTAAAACGTCTGTAGTGGATCTGTCTCTTGAATCACTTGTCCCACTACGAAATTTTGTTGCTATGGTACCTTTATGGTAATGATATAATTTTTGAAAGGGATTATGGTAAGAGTCACTGTGGGTTATGATTACATTCTATTTGTCTTTTTCCATCATTCCCAAAATGCGTATACCATATAACTTCATTCCTATATCATTTTCTTTCCACTTTAAATTGCTCTTACGGTCATAAACTCGGTCCTATTGCCTTTCGAATTTCTTTTGCTGTCAAAAGCTCGGTTTTACTTTGATGTGAGTTGGTCTGGCTATCCTTTGGATAGGTTTATTGTTTTCAATAGCTATTCTAGCTATACTTATCATAATTTGCATGTCGGGAGCAGCTCTCAACATGTTAAATCTATGATAGAACATAAAAAATTAATATAGAGGAGGCTCAGTTGTGAGATATAAACCATGGGATATGAAACTACTAGAGGAGGACCCTACCTTCACTTAAGCATTTTCTAATGTCGGTTGTGTTCATTTATGTCAGAATCTGCAGGGTTACCAGGGTCAAATTTCTAAATAATTTGCTATTAATTTCTCAAGGACAAGCCAAATCCTTAGAGACGCAACCTGAAATGATAAAAGCGGAGCGTTTAAACAAAGATCTCAAGATTTTTGTTGAAATAGATGCCACCCCTTGAAAATGGTAACGTACTTAATTTTATTATATGTTATATTTAACCAATAATTTGAGTAGTATATAGGCTTGTACAGGCTATTATAAATTACATGGAGGTGGAAGAAATCATGAAAAGGAAAAATATTAGAAAGTTAACAATTTCGTAGCAACTCCCCATATTGAAGGTGAATATTCGCCACAAAATTGTTGTAGCTTTTCATTTAGTTTAAATGACATGCGTTTATCTAATAAACATCAATGCAGACTTCATCACTGTTAGAAAGGTCAAATAGATAGCAAAAAGGTGTTTTTTGAAAATTTTCTACAAAAATTTGCTACGGAAGTTCTGGGAATGACTGTTTTAGTAATCAACTTCGAGCTCACTTTCTAACCAAACAGAAAGGAATTTTTGGAATATGAAGGAATTTTTTGTTCAGAACAAGCTCTTCTACAACGACCTCTCTCCGGTTTTGTAGAGACATCAGGTTTTGGAATATATGCACTTCTTGTTGAGGCTTATTTTACAAAAATTTCCTAGCAAGATTTGTTGCAAAAATTATGAAATTCGACTTGGTGGAGGTCTAGGTCAGCAATGTCAACCAGGTAAGCACATCCATGTGGAAATAACACATTAGTAATCTAGAAGACTCAGCATTTGGTTGAATTCGATAAGGATCAACAACAAAATATTTATGGGATCATAAATAGATAGAATCCTATTTCGATTCAAATTATATTAAAACAAAAATATCCCTATAAAGGATCCATGATTTGTAATTCAATTAAAATTAGGTATCTTAGCTATGGATCGATTCTAGCCTAGGTGGCATATTATTGTAATTGATACATCACTCTATATATGTGTAACTTTTTCACTTTGAAGGGGTTGATCGATGATGTGAGAATACCAATTTTGTATATTTTTTCCAGTTAATAAGAAATACAGTTGCAACAATAATCTGTTTTTAACCTGAGAATCATTTTTGGTTTCAATTCTATCTCATCATAATTTTATGTTGTTATCAATTTTCATATCTTATTTGATTACTTTGAATTCAATGTTATATTGCTCCAACTTCCTTCAATTTGTTGTGATTAATTATAAATGTTTACTTCACACTAGTTTACAGCAAAAAATGCCTCAGCTTCCATGAAAGTACCGTTGTTTGTAATTGATTTTCTTTAATTGACTCCATAGCCAGTGGTGGTTATCATCACACTCTTTCACCTACAAAATCACACAAAAATCACGAGTTAGCCATATGAAGTTGAGTTTTATCTAGAGCATCATAGTGTTTTCTTTGAGAGATCCCTCTCATGCTAACAGGGCTAAATTCTAGCTACAAGTGGTTTGAAATAGTTACTCTTGGTTGGAGGTTTACACAACCCAGCCTGTCTAACCCAGTGATAACACATTGTTTATGAAAAGTACTATGACTGCTAAAATATTTTTGGTTACAGGATTCACATGGATTCTCTATTCAAGAGTAACAACATCCCTGAAATATTTTTTTTTAATAAAACAACATGGTTTATTTGTTTCTAATATGTAAATTTCTAATGCATGTATTTATAAAATTATTGCATTGCAACCATGTAGAACCTTCCAATGAAATAATTAATTCCTTTACAGAAAAATCCATATAACTATAAAGAGTGAATACCAATATTTCTAATTAATAAAACAACCCATTATTATTTGCACAAAACACTTGCAATTTCTTTCCAAAGAAGTCAAGGTTGTCTTTTATGTGCAATAACCATGAAATACCATTTGCATACTTTTGTGGATGGGATCAGCCTCCTAGATACATCCCCAAGGTTGGAGGGAAGATCAGTACCTAGGATATCCTAGATGAGTGCTTACATATTTGCAAGAGTTGTCACACATACTCAATATTTAATGTCACGGAAAAATATTATTTCATAACCCTCCAAGTTTTACAGAAAGAAAGTATTGTTTCCCTTTGCCTCGACAATCTTGAAGGGTCCAAACCATACGGGATAAAATTTTCCATGTTTTCCTTTATCTTCTCTTGTTACATCCCACCTAAGCACCAAATCTCCATGATGTAGTAGTCTATCCTTGGCCCTTCTGTCAAAAATATCCTTCATATTTTCTTGGTATCTGATCGAGTTTTGAGTTACTTCTTCCCTGGTTTGTTGAAGTTCCACAAACTTATTGATTCTCCTAGTTAGAGAATTAGGCTCTAACTCAACATCTTATAACATTTTATCCACTGGAAATGCTAGTTGTATGGGAACAACAACAACCTTCCCATACACTAACTCAAATGGAGACTTAATAGTCGACCTCTTAGTCATGACTCTCTTTGCCCACAAGGAAAACTTCAGTTGTGAATTCCAATTTTTTTGATTCTCTAATAGGGTCTTTTTCAAGAATCTCACAATAGCCATGTTGGAGGATTATGCCACTCCATTTCCCTATGGGTAATAGGTAGTAGAGTGGCCCACAAGGGTGTTGTATTTATGGAAGAAGCTCAAAAAATTGGTAGATTTGAACACTTGGGAACTATCTGTGATTATCTTCCTTGGACACCCAAATCTGGCCATAATGTTCTCATCCATAAATTTTATGGCAACTGCATCAATTGTGTTCATGGTTCGGGTAGTCTCTAAGAACTTAATGAAATTGTTTGTTGCAGTGAGAATCCATTTGCGTTGCCCACTCGATGATGCGTGTACTTCTCTGATGACGTACAACCCCATTTTCTAAAGGGTTCCTCCATAAATACATGGATCAATGGAAAAGGAGCCAATCTTTGTTTTTCAGCAAACCTTTGGAGATTTTCATAGGCTATGACATAAGAATAGACATCACTAAACATTTTTGGTCAATAAAAACTTTCCTTGAGGATTTTGTGTGTTGTAGCTTTCCAACCATAGTGTACTCCAGAAATGCAACCATGAAATTCATCCATTACTTTGGAAACCTCCTCTTCAATAAGGCACATTAGTAAGACACCCATAGGGTCCTTCCAAGACATCTGGCCACTTGAAATGACAAATCTTTGGGCATGTAGCCTCAGCACGTAGTATTTACCTTTGTCAAAATTTACGAGGCATATTAGGAACAAAAATTAATGAACAATATCTTTGTACCAGTGAGATAGACTAAACTTCTTCTAAATTTTCTGAGTTGGGGTGTTGTCCCCTTGTTGCTACTCTCCACCTGTGTTTTTTTCTTCTCCCTCTAATAACATATTAATTCCCAATGCTTTACAATTAGATTTAGACATCATATTTGGCACCCATAACCCTTTATCATCTTAGTGGGCTTCATTTCCAATTCATATTCTTAGATCTTGGCAATCCATCTTCCTCCTTTTCCTTCACTATCTACTTGCACAATAATGTCTTTCACTGAGGTCGTTGGACATAAGCTATTGTTCCTGAATGCAACACATACATTGAGAAATATTTCAAGGCTTTGACTAGGGCATAAGCTTGTTTCTCCAATATGTTATATTTTAGCTCAACATGACTTATCACTTGGCTAAAAAATGCCACAGGTTGCTCTTGCGTTTCATTGTTCTTCTGGAATGGGAGGAAAAAGTAAATATGAAAAAGGGTGTTAGATATTATGGACTGACTAACACAGGTGCTTTAGTTAAGGAATTCTTGATCCTGAGGAATGACTCTCAGGATTCTGGGGTCCACTCTCCCTCCTTTTTCTTCTTCAGCAACCCAATGATCTCATTAACTATCTCAGCATAGCTTGGCACATATTTTGTTAATAAATTTATACTATCCAAGAACAGTTGAATCTCTTTCCTATTCCAGGTTGATGAGGTTATTTGAATGTCCTACACTCTTTTTGGTTCAATCCTCACTCCATCCTTGGGAACTATGTGTCCAAGTAGCCTTCCTTCACTTAGAAAGAATTGTGACTTTTTGGTATTTAAAGACAACCCATACTTTCTACATTTATCAAATATAGTCCTTAAGTAATCAAGGTGTTCCTCATCTATCTTTGGGAAAATGGTAATATAGTCTAAACAGATAACTACAAACTTGTCTTTTTCTCCCACACAATGTCCATGGATCTCTAAAAAGTGGCTCCAACATTAATTAAACAAAAGGGAATTCTTGCATATAGGGATCTCCCCCAAGGGGTGGTAAAGGTGGTATTCTTATAATCATCTGGGTGTACAATAACTTGATTGTACCTAGAGAAACTATCCATCATAGAAATTCTTGATGACCCTACCTAAAATGTGGTCCATCTTGGGCAGAGGATAGTTTTCCTTCATGGAAGCCTTGTTTAGCTTCCTAAAATAAATACAAAACCTTATTTCCCCATTATTTTTTCTAACTAGGACCAAGTTGGAAACCCAATCTGAGTAGCTCAGAGGTAAAATTATTTTATCTTGTAATAACTTCCTCGCCTCTTTTTCATTAAATGGAAGTATTAGAGGATTGATCTGTCTCATATTTTGTTTGTAGGGCTTCATCCCTCCCTTTAAAGGTATCTTTTGTTGGATGATGATGGTATCAAAAATTTTCAGATCCTCATAGGACAAACAATATACATCCATGTAATTCTTGAGCAAGTCAAGGTTTCTATTTGTACTGACCAGGGATTCCTTTTTCCACCTTTATCACTCTCGGGTCTTGGTCTATGGAAATATTGTGGTCTTCCACTTATTCATCAAATTATTGTTTCGCCGACTTGGCTGCCATGTCATTCTAGTTGAAATGCCTCTCCAATAGGACCAATCTTCTGAGGATAGTGTTCACTTTCAGCTATAGGATTTTATGCCCGCCAATGGTTTCTTCCCAATTTTTCTATTTTTCCTCTACAACCTAATCCTTCTCTTATTTCATCACTAAATTGGAGAGCTCCCCTACCACTTCCATGAAGATTTTGATTTTTTCTTCATCTTCAAACATTTTCCAATGTTTGATTTTATCTTGTACTAAATATCTATAGAAGAGCTCAACTTCATAGCTCGGAAATAGATTTTTGGGAGGATTGTAGTTACTTGTAGCTACAACCAAAGAGTCACCCATCCTGTTTGTCTCTTGGGGTAGAAATAGAATATCAAAATCCAAGAAAAAATTGTCAATCATATCCCATATCTCATTTTGATAAGTCCTTAGCTGTGAATGTTTAGCCTGGTAATGATTCTTGATATGCTCGACCACCAACTTTGAGTTTCCAAACACACTTAGGCACCAATATTTAAATTTATAGCTTCTCGTAGTCCCAACGAGAAAGCTTCATATTCAGCCACATTATTTGTTGCTTCATATTGCAGCTTAAAAGAAAGAGGAATTAGGTTTCCTTCAGGAGACATAAAAAATAATCATACCCCACTACCTTCCCTTGAAGAAGCCCCATCAAAATACAGTTTCCAGACCTTATCATATTCTAGGGGTTATTGATTTGGTTGTGCAAAACATTTGACATGTGTCTCTTCTGAGATCAAATCATCCTCTTGTAGCAAAAGGCAGGACATATATGTCTTTTTCCCATACACAGGTTTATTTTTTTAATAGTCAGCTTTTGTGGTGGCCTTCACAAACCTTGATTCTCTATACAACCTTCATTCTTGTCCACCAAAAGTAGGGATAGTGGAATAAGTCAATTCCAATTTAATGGATCCTTAAATTTTATACCCCCATGATCTAGATAAGAGCATCCCAAACCTTGCAAGAATGTCTGCCACCACAATATCAATCACTACTCTCTTAACATACATTTGTGTCAAATTCACCACCAAATATTTGATCAATCCTAAGATTGTCACTATTTTCAAGTCAAATGAGTAATTATCCTTGTATGACTGCATTATTTGGAGCCCCCTAGGTTCTGTTGCAAATAGCGACAGAAAATTATGGGAGATCCTTGAATCAAGCATGCAATTGTGCAAAAATATCTCATGAATCACCAAAGTCACATAAAACAAGGTTGTAGAAGAGTCTTTCTCCTCAACATGGGGTCCAAAAGCTACCATGGACATTTATTCTTGTAGATCTATGTTTTCTTGTATAGGTCCTGTGGCAGGTAGGTCAGTAAACGGAGACACTTGTGCTTCGTAGATTTTTTTTCTCAATAGCTCGAACAAGGGGACATCAATTTTAAAATTTTTCTAATTCCTTTCCCATATCGAACAAAGAGCGACTCTTATTAGTAGGGATACCATCAGCAGTCTCTGTCACATTATTTTAGGCTTGTTGGGATGATGGAAGGATTTTCTCTAATTTTGACACTTCAAGATTATGTGGGAGAGAGGTGAAGGGCTCTTTCTTGTTTAGTGAAGGTTGATCTAGAGACTTCTTTCATTTTTCTAGTGGCCTGGAAAGGTTAGAGGTTGGATCCCCTTCCCCTTGGTCCTCTCCTCTAGATCTCTTTCTGGAAGACCTAAAGTCATATTTCTTCTGAAGATGAGTTTGCATGAGATATCTGAATTGTCTGGAATAGCCATCGATCTCTCCCTCATATACTTTTTCTTCCTCAAGTGCTCCAACCTTGTACTCCTCTTTTGAGAGAGAAGAGAAATTATTATCTTGGGTTTCCATAGATTCTTCAATTACCTCCTTTGGGCCATCCTCCAAGTATAAGGGAGGTTTAATGTGATCTTGATGTTCTTTCCTTTCTCTTTGAAAATGTTGCAATGTAAGCCTCCTATATTGAGGATTGAAATTTCTATTTGGGGCTAGAAGGGTTTGTCTGAGTGAATTTTTATTTCCAACTCCAATTTTACAAGCTTGTTAGACAAGCTCTTAATCAACTTGTTCATTTCTTCTAGCTTCTAATCCTGAGTTTCATTCCCTTGACATGAAGACCTAGCTTCCTCTTTTGCTCTTTATTTACCAGTGGAAGTGAAGTTAGCCTCTACCTCAAGTGCATCAATCTGAATTCGATCAAGGGTGGAAGATTTTCTCTCCCTGAGAGTAAAACCAAATTCAGACTCAGAAGCTCTAGCAAAAACCACCTTAGCAGTAGTTTGTGGTGATTTTATTTCACCAGGAAAGCTATTATATATTTTGTTGTACCTCATGATGAATTGATAAACATCCTCATTATGTTTCTTCTTCATTGCATAAAATTCTATGAGGATATATCCACAATCTCTTATCTCACCCCATTTCTACATTAACACATTCTCCATTTTCTCCCATGTAGTAATTGAAGCATTGGGTAGGGCCTTGAACCAATTTCTAGCATCCCCATCTAAATATTGGACAAAAAGCCTCAAAATCACATCTAGGTGCTCCACATTTTGATTCTCTGTAAAGGGGCATAAAGTGTCTATATGTTTTTGGGTAGATATTTCATCCTCTCTAGTTAATATTAGCAGGTTTTTGACATACTTTTGAAGCATGGAACTCATAGGATGAGGTATATAAATAGGAGCATACCTATTGCGAAGAGAACTATGGACATCCATATTTTGTAAAGGTGTAGGTAGTAAAAGATTTATCACAAGTCTTTGTTGAAGGACTGGTTGAGTTGTGGCTATCTGAGGCCAAACTAGAAAGCTATTAACATTGGGTGTTGGGATATCTTCCATTATTTCCTTAACTTCTTCAAACTTTGGAAAAATTAGAGAGAAAGATGAGGGAGGGCTTGGAGGGGCTCCTTTGTTCTGAGCTCTTGAGAAAAATGGACCAAACAATGAACAATGTGTTCTATATATTTGAGGACTTTGGAAGAGGATTCTGGACGGCTTATTGTGGCCCGCTTACGAGCTAGTTAATTCTATCTCCAAAACATAGATCTCGGAAATTGTAGTGACTAGTGTCATCTCTTTCCATACCATCATTGATATTATTCTTTTCGAGTCAAACACTAGAGGGGTCTTATGCTACCTCGTATCAGACTGGGTATGAGGCCACTTGAAATCCATTGTAAGTAAATAAGGGATGCCCAATGGAGTGAACCAATAATTTTATTTAGGTGGAGTCGACAAGGTGAGAAAAATAAAACCCTACACTTCCTTTCTCACCTATCAAAGGAATTCCCAAAAAAATAATTATCCAGGGAAAAGTGTTTTTCAAATTCGCTCGTGGCAACAACGCCAGAAGATGTTGTGGTTGGGATTAGCCTCCTAGAGACAACCCCTTGTTTGGACGGAAGAGCAATGCCAAGTACATCCTTCATGAGTGTTTGAAAATTTGCAAGGGCTATCACAAACACTCAATATTTAATATGTCACAAAAAAATAGTGATTCAAAACCCTCCTCCGGAAGACGCATATAACCATCAAATGAAAAATTAACTCATAAGAACATCTTTGCAACTATACAGTGGGATTCATTACCTAAATTTAAATCTTAATAAACCATTGTAGTATATGGAATAGAAGAGTTAAACTTAGAAGGAAATTGCATACACAGAGCTTATCTGTTAGAGTCCTATGTAGTAAAAATCATAATGAAACAAATGAAGTAGGGATGAAAAATGAGGTGCAAAGATACATAGTATTCACTTTAAGGATTTTAAGTCCATGTCCATATAGGTGTTATACATCAATATTTGAATTCAATGAATCCATACATTCAAGAGAAAAAAATCTAGCACTACTTATGATATAATCTAAGAAGAAAATGAAAAACATATGAAGGCAATGTTGGAAATAATACTAAGACCGGGGGGGTGTGTGGTGAATTGGTATTAGAAAATCAATAACTTTTTCATTTCCATACTTAGGTTCATATACGCTACTTCAGTTAATGGAACCTGCGTGTACACGCAACTGTGTCTAATACAACTAGCATATATCCAGTAAGCTTATGATTCAGTTAATCCATTAATGTTGATCTTTAATCAATGCATTAGAACTTCATTAACCATATGAATAGTAAACAGGTGCAGTAAAACAGAACAAATCATCACACATAAGAAGCACACATGAACACCATGATGTAAGGTGGAAACCCAATGTGGGTGAAAACCACCTGCTGCAATTCATCTCTATCTTCTTTTAATAAGAAACTTCTTTTTACGATATTTCTATACTGGTGCAGTCTTATACCAGTATGCAGGGTTCTACCTGCAGAAGGCTACAACCTTCTCTCATTCTCCAGCTTCTCCTAGAAGCGAGCTACAACCCCCTTCGCTCTTTCACTAGCTAATGTACTGGTACGTAGGTGCTAGCGTACAGAAGGCTACAACCTTCTTTCTTCCTCCAGGTACCACATTTCATAAATTTTCAGACTGGATACTCATGGAACACAACATCATAATCTGAAGGCCATGTTTCATCCAATTTTCATGCTGGACCCACCAATAACATTGAAACACAAAATCAATCACCACTTGCATCATCAATCTCTGAATCATCCAACACTAAATAACTGAAACCCTGTCAACAAAAACACAGTCACTAGAACACAGAGTAGAACGCAAAACTCTGCAACAATATTCAGAGCCAAATGTATCATCAAAAATCATGTATCAGAGTGCACAGTCTACTTGGAAGAGCTGAAACACCATGTATACACAATTTCACCAAAGCGAACCAACATATATGTCATCAAATACTTACTTATAACTTCGCTGCACTTCCCGACTTCAGACATACCCAGATCATTACATACAAAAGGATAGTGTGTATGTTAGCAACCATATCTAGTCCATCAGATCACATAAAGATAAGTCATTATGATCCTGATCCATTATTAGATCTCATCCATCAACACTAAAGCTAATCACAAGCAACCAATCTGAATATGCAAAATATAGACACCAGTAAACAGTCACCAGAACTCAGACTTTGCATCAACAACCAAAACCACCTATAACTTCAAACATCATAGTTCATATGGTATAAGCTACTTAGATGTATCTAACCTGCATATATACGCACTTTTATCAAAGTCGACTAGCGTATACATCTGTATATATTCCTTTGTAATTTTCAGTTATTCTAGACTTAAGTCCCAGAACATAATATTTATAGAACATTACATGAGTCAGTATACAGATCTATAATAAGCACGATCAAACCTTATAGAGATGATTCATTCCAAGCCATAAGATCCTGATCCATCATTAGATCTTGTCCTCCATCAACTGCTGAGATTCCTCCTTGGTTCAGATCAAGTAAAGCATCATAAACCCATAACCTACATACTAGATCTCACACTTCATCAGATATTTTAGACTTCCTTAGTGTATTTGCCTAATGATCTTCCCCTCCTTTTATAGACTTAGGCCTTACTCAATACCATGGTCCAAAACCACTTAGAAGAAATACCTTAGACCAAATACCTGGGGTTAATACTTTGGTTAAGATACCTTGGATCAATACCATGGGTCAAAATACCAAGGACCAAATACCACAGACCAAAACCATGTTTTCCAACCTGTACGCGTCTTTCCTTGCATGAAAGTGTGTGTATATGCATACACGCCTTTTGGTCGGCTAACCCTCGTGTATACACGGCTTGGTCAAGGGGAACCATAGTATATCTCTTTTTCCTTCATTCTGAGAGCCTGAACTGTGATCTCTCATCTAAGTGAGCTGCCGTCTCACTGATTCCTTGAAGTTTCCCTGCATTTCATCACATCTATAAATACTACTGTCATTCATTCTGTCACATCTGATATCTCTTCTGTAGATTCATCTAATTACCATGTACGAGTGAGTTGTTCCACTACAAGTGGGTTTCCATCAAGTACAACACATGCATCATAATGCCAATAATCTCCCCCTTTGGACTTGATGGCAACAACAACACTAAGTCACTCTCCCCCTTTGACATCAAGGGCAAAGGACGAACCAAGATCTTCTCCCCTAAGAGCAGAAGACTGTCATATCTGAATATTTGAATATTAATCATGCTCCCCCTAGGCACATGTTTAATTCCTTGATTGAACCTCCCCTTTGTTAATGCTGAGATGTACTGTATCATCCATGCTCCCCTTGAGCACATGCAGAGTCTGCAAACATTTTCAAGAAAATGACATGACTCTATAACTCAACTATGTGAGTTTGACCTTCTTATCACCAATGACTCATACATACATTCATTCTCCCAACCAAGTGAGGATAAACTTGACTCATCCACCCTCCCAAGTGGTAATATACTAGATGCCAATTCTTTATACATGACTGAAATATTACATCATCCATCCCATGTATAGTGGGGAAGCAAAATAGGTCATTACATGACTTCGATAATAAAAGATATACATGACATAGAGAAAAAATATCTAAAACAACAGTATGATAGTCATCAAAAACTATCATCGGCAACATCTGTCAATCATCATCCAAACCAGCAACCTGTATATGTCCAATAGTGTAGATATCATCAACCTGTGACAAGGTATGTCTGCATATAGATATCAACTCATCCTCTTGATCTTGACCATTATCATAACCTTCCATGAACCATAGTCATCACATCATCATCAAGATCTCCATGATATTTTATACCATCCATGTATCATCAACAACAACAATCCTCAACCATGTGAGAGCCAAGAACTATAGGAATCCTACATCATAATTGTATTATATGATCTTTATGCATATGACGATAGCAACATATGAGTGACTCATCATCAAGTAATGAATTTGTGTATTCAGGCTTTGTACTTCTCCTTATCCTTTATGAAGATCACCATGTATATGCATCATCAGAGAATCATCCACAAATCTGATGTGAACACCAACTATGTAACCCCAAGAATCATATGAAATTTTGTCATGGGCAACTCATAACCATATCATAGCAAGATGTATCATTTAGCCATCTAAGAATCATCACCAAGGACTTCTAACCATAATGCCAACAATGCATTATTCAAGGCATATGCTCCCCCTGAACATGTGCCATCTGTTCACTATCAGATTTGATCATGCATATATCAGCAAGAAGTATTAAGGCATCATCATCATCAAGTTAGGATCAAAAATAATTCTAAACATCTTATGAGTACCAAGACATTCCCACACATCATCAGCAGATTGTAACCATTATCAAATAGAGCAAATAATGGACTGAATCATATTAGACCCTTTTTCCTGAGTCTGTACTATTGCATTTCCTCAAATTATCATATACTCGACTGTGCAATGTCTCACTCGTGTATATACGCGACTTCTCTTCATGAAACTTGCGTATGAGATTTAGAATAATGATGTTTCACACTTTCAACTCCCTCTGAGTCTGTCATGTCTATTCATTGTGATGTGCCACCTCTTTCTGACTGTACTTCCTTTTTCTTCCATATCTTCAAGCGTGATGATGTTTTCTCCTTTTGGTATTGTGCCTGTACTTTGTTCCTGCATTTCTTTCCTATATGTCCAAGCTTGTTACATGCATAACATCTCATATGTTTCATATTCCTTCTATAGAAGTCAATGGCTTTGTGACTAAACATATTGCACGGATAGCAATATCCCTTAAAGTACCTGGAACGTGATGATCTTTCTGTGTGATGGTCTTGAACCATTCCTCTTCTGCATCTGGCTACAACATGTCAAAAATTATGACATACATAACATTCAACATTATTCATTTGAGGAAATGACCGACTATCACCTCCATAGTTAGGAGTAAAAGATTTTCTTTGAAGAATTTCTTTCCTTGGTTGTTGATGGGATTGACCTCTCATCTCCTTGTTGAGCATTTTAAATTTTTCATTAGAGTCCCTTGTTTTACTTTGTGAACTAGATTCACCTTTAACAGATTCATGAAAACCAAGACCAGTTTTGATAGCAGGAGACCTTTGACTACTAAGAATATCATCCAATATCT
This sequence comes from Pinus tabuliformis, assembly GCA_031772625.1. Classification (NCBI taxonomy): domain Eukaryota; kingdom Viridiplantae; phylum Streptophyta; class Pinopsida; order Pinales; family Pinaceae; genus Pinus; species Pinus tabuliformis. The sequence goes on along the minus strand of CM062814.1, from coordinate 269,158,442 downwards.
TAGTACTATCTTGAAATTGTAAGAGCTTATCCTTTTCTTCTAATTTATCTTTTAGAATATTACCTCAACCTGATGTTGCTCTTCCTTTCTAAGATACTACTTCTTCATGATTCCTTCATCTTTTCTTCCTTCTTCCAGCTGATTTCTTAATTCAAGAACATCGTTTTCTTGCTTTTCAAGAGCTTGGAGTAGTCCTTTATTCTACTTATTTGATTCTTCAAGATCTTCGTTTAGCGAGAGGATCTTAGCTTCAAGACTTTCATAGTAACTGGATCTATCTCTGAGTTTCTTGATTGTTGTGCTCCTTTCATTTACTTCATTTCTAAATGATGTCACTTCATCCTGCAACTTTTGACATCGATATTCCTTTTCCTTGAATAGCTTCCTTACCTTGTTTCCTTCCTCTAGTTGAGCTTTTAGTTTTGTAGCTTTTTCTTTGGAGACACATTCCCTTTTGTGCAATAGATCTTGTTGATCTCTAATTTTTTTTTGTAAGCCTTTCAAATTCTGCCTCTATTTGAAATCTTTTTTTCTCACCCATAAGAAAAAATTTAGTTGTTTCGCTATAACTTTCATCATCTTCAAATGGTTGGAGAAATGTATCACCAGAGGATAACGAATTCATACATGATAGTTCTTTTGCTTATTCATCTTCATTCTGAGGTGATTCTGAATCTGAAATGTTGCTTCCACATATTCCCCAATCGATTCTCCCACTGTCATCGTTCCTCTGAGATGTCTTCTTCTTCGTAGGCGCTTTCTGCTTTAGCTTCTTTCCCATTGTTCTACGGATCTCCTTCAAGCGATCAAGATTCTATTAAATGACATGCTCTGATACCAATTGTTGGAAATAATACTGAGAGGGGGAGGTGAATAAATATTAGCAAATCAATAACTTTCTCATTTCCATACTTAGGTTCATATATGCTGCTTTAGTTAAGGGAGCCCGCGTGTACACGCAACTGTGTCTAATGCAACTAGAGTATATGCAGTAAGCTTATGATTCAATTAATCCATTAATGTTGATCTATAATCAGTGCATCATTACTTCATTAACCATATGAATAGTAAATAGGTGCATTAAAACAGAATAGATCATCACACATAAGAAGCACACATGAACACCATGATGTAAGGTGGAAACCCAATGTGCGTGAAAACCACCTGCTGCAGTTCATCTCTATCTTTTCTTAATAAGAAACTTCTTTTTACAATATTTTCGTACTGGTGTAGTCTTATACCAGTACGCAAGCTTCTACCTGTAGAAGGCTACAACCTTCTCTCATTCTCCACCTTCTCCTGGAAGGGAGCTACAACCCCCTTAGCTCTTGTACTAGCTAATGTACTAGTCGTAGGTGCTAGCCTATAAAAGGCTACAACCTTCTTTGTTCCTACAGGTACCACATTTCATAAATTTTCAAGCTGGATACTCATGGAACACAACATTATAATCTGAAGGCCACGTTTCATCCAATTTTCATACTGGACCCACCAATAACATTAAAGCACAAAATCAATCACCACTTGAATCATCAATCTCTGAATCATCCAACACTGAATAGATGAAACCCTGTCAACAAAAACACAATCACCAAAACACAGAGCAGAACACAGAACTCTGCAAGAATATTCAAATTCAACTGTATCATAAAAAAATCATGTACCACAATACATACGATACTTGGAAGAGTCAAACCAACGTGTATATGCAATTTCACCAAAGGGAACCAGTCTATATGTCATCAAATACTTACTTATAACTTCCCTACACTTCTTGACTTCAGATATACCCAGATCATTACATACCAAAGGATAGTACATGTGTTAGCAACCAGATCTAGTCCATCAGATCGAATAAAGATAAGTCATTATGATCCTGATCCATTATTAGATCTCGTCCATCAACGCGGAAGCTAATCACAATCAACCAATCTGAATATGCATAATACTGTCACCAGTAAACAGTCACCAGAACTCAGACTTTGCATCAACAACCAAAACCACATGTAACTTCAAACATCATAGTTCATATGGTGTACACTACTTAGATGTATCTAACCTGCGTATATACGCACTTTTATCAAATTCAACCAACGTATACATCTATAAATATTCATTCGTAATTTGCAGCTATTCCAGACTTGAGTTATACCCAGATCATAATATTTACAGAAAATTACATGCGTCACTATATAGATCTAGAATAAGGATGATCAAACCATATAGAGATGATTCATTCCAAGCCATAAGATCCCCATCCATCATTAGATCTTGTCCTCCATCATCTGCTAAGATTCTTCCTTGGCTTAGATCAAGTAAAGCATCATAAAACCATAACCTGCATATTGGGTCTCACACTTCATCAGATATTTGAGACTTTCGAGTGTATTTGCCTAATGATCTTCTCCTCCTTTTATAGACATAGGCATTACTCAATGCGATGGTCCAAAACCACTTAGAAGCAATACCTTGGACTAAATACATGTGGTTAATACTTTGGCCAAGATACCTTGGATCAATACAATGCGTCAAAATACCAAGGACCAAATACCACAGACCAAAACCAAGTTTTCCAACATGTACGGGCCTTTCCTTGCATGAAAGTGCGTGTATACGCATATGCACCTTTTGGTTGGCTAACCTACGTGTATATGCGGCTTGGTCAAGGGAAACCTGCATATATCTCTTTTTCCTTCATTTTGAGAGCCTGAACTATGATCTTTCATCTGAGTGAGTTGCCTTCTGACTGATTCCTTGAAGCTGCCCTGCATTTCATCACATCTATAAATACTACTGTCATGCATTCTATCACATCTAATATCTCTTCTATAGACTCATGTAGTTACCATGTACAAGTGAGTTCTTCTACTACAAGTGGGTTGCCATCAAGTACAACACATGCATCATAATGCCAATAGGCAACATAACCAGAAAACATACTATAAACATAGATGAGCCAGAATCGTAAAAAGCTTCTATTAGTTTTCAACATAGCAATGATATGTCAACAATACACAACACTTCTCTATTGGAAAGAAAAATTTCACAAAGTTCTGAACCACCTTAGAATATTTTTCTGATTGCCTTTGTAGGGCCTCTTAAGGAGAACCCATTTCAAAAAATATGTCTTCTTGATTTTGTTAAAGAGAGTCGTCATGTCAAAATGAACCATGCCTCGTAGAGCAACTATTTACAATACAAAATATAACTCACTGGGAAATAAAATATTTACATAGAAGTAAAAGTAAAAGTTTCATTATTGAAATAATCTACAATATCTCCAGTGCTTCTAGGAAGGAGGTGGAGTTGCATTGTGGGGTCGATGATCTAGAGCATGGGTGGATCAATGAATTGTAGACACCTCTTCCACAATATTGGAATTGAGAGAGGAGACTAGAAGAAGAGCTGACGTGAGATCTTTAAATTGGTTAGGTTTGAATAATCTATCCTGGCCCTAAATATAATTTTTATCAATCCAACTAGCTGGAAATCTTTCTTAAGATAATTAACTAGTGTTCTGCCCTTTAGAGTGGCAGTCTTCTCACGGGAGGAGTCTACTCTACATTTGACCTCTACCAATCATTATTTGTAGTGATCTCAAGGGCTTATCTCACCTAGTTCCCAATAGTTGGGAAACCCTTCCCTTATCAGTCCTCCAAACTCTTGATTCAAAGAATCTACCTTTCTTTCCGCTACCCCTAAGCATTCTTCAGCTTTGGCTCTGGTTTCCTCCTTTTGAATCATCTTATTGATCTCCATGATGCCCCCCACTCTGTCTACCACATCAATAGACATCAACTCACTAAGTGGCCTCTCATTCATGAACCTGATGAACTTTTGGGAAATCTAGGAATCCCTTACCCCATCCTCCTTGGCTGATATGATGGAATACTCAAAGTATTTAACTACTATTTTTTGCTCATGCATCATAGTTATGAATTCCCAGTTCTTCTCCATTTCTTCAATGATCTCATCTCGCACTGACTTTTTAGCTTGTAGTCGTAACATCTTCCCTTCTAACTTGCCCTTCAGCTCTGAAATTTGTTGTTTAGCTTCCTATAGGTCCTTCCCAAAGATCTCAACATTTTTCTTATTGACCTCTACCTGTTTCTCGTTGTGGGCTATGTTTTTCTAGGCAGTTTATGGATCTCTTTGTACCATCTTGAGTTCCCCTTCTGAAAGTTGAAGTTTAGTAAGGGTCTTGGGTAGCTATTTAGTGGGGTTTTCGCGATCTTGAGTGATAATGACTGTGCATATATGTGAGTCAATATTCTGTTATAGCTTAGTTATCTGTTGTTTGAGGGTTACAACCTCATTTTTCCTGTCAATAATCTCATTGGCTATGATCTATTTTTCTTCCTCTACCCATGCTAACTCCTTGGACTAGACAGGTTCACTACCTGATATTTTTAGCTTACGCCTTAGCTCTTGAATCTCTACTAGGGAACCCTTGAGTGGATTCTCGATGGCCAACCTGTCATCATAATTTACCCCAAGCTTCATCACCAACTCCTTGAAGTTTTCATTCTATATTTGAAGAGCATGGGAGTTGGATTTTTCTTACTTCAGCACATGTGAAACTTTCTCCAGTAGTTTTTCTTCCTTGTTGATGGTCAAAGTTTTCTTTTTTAGCTCAATGTATAGCATTTCCCAAACCTTGCTATGGAAATTAAATTTTTATGGCAAGGGAATACTTACCATATCCAAAGACACATTCAAAGTTTTGAATTGTGAACTTGAGGGCAAAGACTGGGGTCAAGGATGCTGTGAGAAAAGTATCATTTGATTCCTCTTCAAATCCATTGCTACCAACAACCTGGTGTGATAGGGGGTTGAATGAGATACCACCTATTGATGCATCTCCTCTCTCACTTTAATATTGCTTTCTTCAATGGCCTTGAATGCAGACCAACTTGATCATGTGACTGATGTGCTAGAAGTTGCACCTAAAATAACTACCTATGAAGAAGATGAGGCAGTGGATTGTGGCAGATATTCCAATGAGATTTGAAAGCATGGTTGGCATAGAACTTTCTCCAATACACTTATTTCCAACTCTTCTTCCCTTGCCTGCTGAGTCATAGCCTTTTTAAATAAGGAGACCCCTAACATCTTGGTATCTGTAATCTGACCCACGATCCTCTTTTTTTATTTTCCTTTATGTTGCAATTATGACACAGGTTTGGCACTATGACATAGATGTTGTCCTTGATGGCAACTCTCTCAAATGATAGATCACAGTTCAGGCTCTTAGAATGAAGGAAAAATAGATATACGGAGGTTCCTCTTAACAAAGGTGTGTATACATGCAGGATAGATGAACAAAAGGCGCATATATGTATGCACGCACTTTCATGCAAAGAAAAGCGCGTACGTGTGGGAAAACTTATTTTTGGTCCATGGTATTTAGTCCTTGGTATTTGGACCTATGGTTTTGAACCATGGTATCTCATCTGAAAGTGTTGAACCTAGGTATTTGGTCCAAGGTATTGATTCTTTATGGTTTTGGACCATGGTATTGAGTAAGGCCTAAGTCTACAAAAGGGGAAGGAGATCATTAGGCAAAGGCATTCACTCATGCATTGAATATCTTATGAAGAGCTAGATCTAGAATACTGGTTGTTGGGTTATGGTGCATAGCTGGATCAGAATCAAGGAAGAACATGAGTGCAAGAAGAAGGATAAGTACTATTTATGGGTCAAGATCTTAAGGCTTGAATAGTAGTATCTTTGTGTGATTTTGATCTGTCATTTTTGGTGCATGACTTGATCTATAAATCTGATAATCTGGGTATAACTAATGTCTGAATAAGTGAAAAGGGTAAATTATCTTTTATAGATCTGTATGCAGGTTGGGCACAACATAGGCGCATATACATGTTGGTTCATTAATTCAAAACAACGTATACGCAGGTTGGGATTAATACAATAGCGTATGCACGTAGGTTTTTCATATTGAAGTAGCGTACATCTCATGAAATATGTTTTAGCTACTTATGTTTATTGTTGCAGTATTCTGGGTTCAAGATTGGTTTTGGTTATGGCTTTCTAAGAACTGATTGGTCAATTCAGTATTGGTTTGTACAAAGGAGATTGGTTAATATACTTGATGTTTGATTGATGTTATTCATGGATCCAGTCTGAAAGTGTATGAAACGTGGTCCTTGGAAGAAAAGAGAAGGTTGTAGCCTTCTGTAGGTCAGCACCTACGTACTAGTACATCAGCTAGTACAAGAGCTAAGGGGGTTGTATCTCCCTTCGAGGAGAAGCTGGAAAATGAGAGAAGGTTGTAGCCTTCTGCAGGTAAAAGCCTGCATACTGGTATAAGACTGCACCAGTATAAATCCATTATAAAAGGAAGTTTCTAATTGAAAGAAGATAGAGACGAATTGTAGCAGGTGGTTTTCACCCACATTGGGTTTCCACCTTATATCTTGTTTTCTTGTGTGTGACTATCTGTTCTATTTTACTGTTCCTAGTTATTGGTTATATGCTTCTGACACACAGATTAATGATCAACATCTGAAGAATAAATTAAATTATAAGTTTCCAAGTTATACTCGAGTTTTGTTAGCTGTAGTTGCGTATATACGTCGTTTTCACTAAGTGAAGTAGCGTATGCAAATCTAATTACGAAATGAAAAATAATTGACTACATAATACTGATTCACCCACCCTCTCTGTATTATTTCCAACAATTGGTATCAGAGAAGGTCCTTCAGAAGAAGCTTGATCATTTCAAGGAAGATCTATCATCATGAGCAACTACGAAAAGGAGGCATCAATCAGGCCACCAGTCTTTGATGGGAGCAACTTCTTCTATTGGAAGGTAAGAATCATAGCCTATCTTCAATCTCTTGGTGTAGAAGTTTGGGACATCATGGAAGCAGGATACACATTTCCATCAACAACTCCTACAAATACGGCTGGTAAGAAGCAATATGAAACAAGTGCAAAGGCTGTCAATACTCTATTAGGGAGATAATCTCAATAAGAATTTATCAAGGTCATGCATGTCAAAACCACAAAGGAAATATGGGACAAGATCGTTCTGATCTATGAAGGAGATGATGAGGTAAAATGTGCAAAACTACAAACTCTCAGAATTCAATATGAAAATCTCAGAATATACAATGATGAAAGTGTGGCTAATTATTTCTTACGTATAGATGAGATTTTTAATCGTATGAAAAACTTGGGTTAAGAGATAAAAGAAGTTACTTTGGTTGAAAAGGTTCTAAGGTCTTTGTCTTCCAAGTTTGAAACAAAAGTCTTTGCCATAGAAGAAAAACAAGATGTACATAGTATTACCATGTCACAGCTACACGGAATCCTAACTGCTTCCGAAATGAGAAAAGAGGGACCATCAGACAGAGAGAACCCGCATTCAAAGCTTCAAGAAAAGGAGATTACAATGAGTCAGGACATATGTTAGAAGGAGAGGAAGAATCAAACATTGTCAACAACCTTCAATGGAGTTCTGGAAGATTCAGAGGTAAGCTACCTTTCAAATGCTTTGCTTGTGGAAGAGTCGGTCACTACGCAGCCAACTGTCCTCATAAAAATAAGCTTGATAAAGGTAAGGAACCAATTAGATGGAACATAAAACCGAATGTAAGTAAGAAGAGCTATTATACAACATGAAGACAGTGACAATCTAATGATTATAGACTTTTGATAGCTTTTGAAGATGATGATTTCTTGGATGCTATAGATGAAAATGATCTCTATGAAGAAATTTCTAAACTTAAAATCTGTTTAGAAGAAAAGAGTATAATCATAGATACTCTAACATTCCAACTTGATGAAAGGGAAAAACACAATGAAAAGTTAGAATGTGAAATTGTGGGACTTAGAAAAGATATTGAGAAAACAAAAGCTCTTATTCTTAGATTTGCTAAAGGATCTGAAACTTTAGATGAGATTATCAAAGTGCAGCATTCTATCCTAATCAATACAGGTCTTGGATATACTGAAGAATCATCTCAAGCACAAAAAGCCATCCACCTCCAAAAGTTATTGTGATGCAACAAGGAGAAGTGAACAAGTTGACAATCGACAGCAAAGGCATAAAGTAGATCACCAGGTAAATCGGGGTGAATCTACCTCAAGGATGAATAGATATCACCAAGTTCATCAGGGAAAATCTACTTCAAGGATGAACAAAAGTTACAACCAACCGCAGGTAAATCATTCTCAATTTGCCTCAAGAATGAATGGCTATGGAAATTACAATCACCTGGACGGAAGGTTTTATAATCAGAGGAATTTCTTCAATGGCCAATGTTTCTCTTGTCATAACTTTGGACACAAAGCAGCTCAATGTGTTGCCTACTAGACCATCATGACCAGAGAAGCACGAAATCAAAGGAGTGTGACTGGAATCATGAAAAGAACCTACAATAACTTTTCTACTATTGAAAATGAAATAGAATGTTCTATTTGTAACAACTTTGGTCATGAATATTCTGAATGCAGGAGTAGGTTTCGGCAAACAACTCAGAAGGAGCAAGCTTCATTGAGTCCCAAAACATGGAGGAAGAAAGAACCACAACCAAAAAGATGTGGTATAGCCTTATATGCAAAAGGATAGGAAAATAAATGGTACATCGACAATGGTTGCTTGAAACATATGACAGGTGATAAAGAAAAACTTCAGTCATATAGTGTCTTTGAAAAGGAAAGGAAGGTCTCATTTGGAAATGACACCCCTGCATTCATAGAAGGTAAAGTTTTTGTTATTTTGAAATAAAAAGTCAAAGCTATAAATTTTATGTATGTTGATGGATTAAAACATAATCTATTGAGTGTCAGTCAAATGTGTGATCAAGGAAATGGGGTAATATTTTGATCAAATGGATGACGTATTGTTTGTGAGCTTGATACAAGAGAAACAGTGATCAGAGGCATAAGAACTCCAAATAATTTATACATACTCAAGGGAGGAGAACAACAATGCTATCTAAGCATGAATGATGAACACTGGCTATCGCACAGAAGATTAGGGCATCTAAGCTTCTCTCAGATAAGGAAGGCATGCAAATATCAGGCAGTTTGTGATCTCCCTAACATCAGAATTCCAGACAATACTATATGAAAATCATGTCAGTTTCATAAGCACACCAAAACTAATTTCCCTGAGAAGGAAGGATCAGCAAGTAAGCCACTTGAACTTGTCCATACAGATGTATGTGGTCCATCCAAGAAAAGGTCACCTCAAGGAGAAGAATACTTCATATTGTTCATTGACGACTTTTCTAGGATGTGTTGGATAGGACTCCTGAAGCATAAAGACGAAGCTTTCGAAAAGTTCAAAGCATTCAAAGCCTTGGTTGAAAACGAATCAGATGACAAAATCAAATGCCTTAGGTCTGATCGAGGATGGGAATTTACCTCGAATGAAATTTTCAATTTTTGTGAAGAACATGGAATAAGAAGGGAATTGTCTTCTCCAAGGACTCCTCAGCAAAATGGAGTAGTAGAAAGGATGAAAAGAATGGTTCAACAGATGGCTCATGCTATGCTTGATGAGTCTGGAACTCCTGCAACCTTCTAGGGTGAAGCTGCATTTGCTGCCATTACTATTCTCAACAAGACAAACATCTAGGTGAACAACACTCAAACTCCTCATGAACTCTGGTACGGTAAGACTCCTACGGTAAAATACTTCAAAATTTTTGGAAGCAAATGCTATATCAAAACGACTGATGAAAACCTTGGCAAGTTTGAACCTAGAGTAGATGAAGGCATTCTCCTTGGTTACTCTCCCCGAACCAAAGGATATAAGTGTTACAATAAAAGACTTGGAAAAATTGTTGAAAGTATTGATGCAGTGGTTGATGAAGAAGGAAACATTCCAATGCAGTTAAAATCCGAAGATTTCAAAGATGATGAGGACTATCATTCAACATCAAATTAAACTAATGATGAAGAAGACACCTATGAGGAACCCGAAGAACAGATAAGGGTAGAAGAAAAGACTCCATCCAGGTATGTCCAGAAGAATCATCCAGAAACTCAAATTTTGGGGCAGAAAGAGGTAGGTGTACAAACAAGAAGAACTATTTCAGAAGCTTCAAGCTATCTAGCATTGCTCTCCTCCACTGAACCATGAAATGTAAGTGAAGCATGCAAAGATGAATGCTGGGTCAAGGCCATGAATGAAGAACTTGATCAGATTGAAAAGAATAACACTTGGGAGTTAGTTCCTAGACCAAATGATAAGAATGTCATAGGGACAAAATGGATATTAAAAAACAAATTGAATGCAAATGGAGATGTTATTAGAAACAAGGGCAAACTTGTTTGTAAAGGGTATGCTCAACAAGAAGGTATACACTTTGAAGAAACTTTTGCACCAGTTGCCAGACTTGAAGCGATAAGAATGTTTCTTGCTCTTTCTAGCTTTCAGAAGTTCAAATTATATCAAATGGACGTGAAATCTACCTCTCTGAATGGAGACTTGGAAGAAGAAGTGTATATTGAGCAACCAGATGGGTTCATGCTTGGAAAGGATCTAAAACTTGTATGAAGACTTAAAAAGGCTCTCTATGGCCTTAACAGGCTCCAAGGGCTTGCTATTACCATTTGGATAAGTACCTCCATCAACAAGTTTTTACAAAAGGATCCACAGATAACAATCTATATATAAAAAATGACAATGATAAGTCGTTAATACTTGTTGTGTATGTTGATGATATCATCTTTGGTAGCAATGAAGAAGACATGAGTCAAAACTTTGCTTTGGTGATGCAAAAAGAATTTGAAATGTCCATGCTTGGTGATCTCACATATTTCCTTGGTTTACAAGTCCAACAAAACAAAGACGGTATTTTTCTATCACAAACCAAGTACCTCAAGGAAATCTTGAAGAAATATGGGATGGAGAATTCGAAACCAGTATGTACCCCTATGGTAATAGGATGCAACCTGAACGCAAATGATGAATCAACAGTAGTACATCAACCAACGTATAGATCCATGATTGGGAATCTGCTCTATCTAATAGGTACCCTACCAGACATCATGCATGCAGTGCGAATAGTTGGAAGATTTCAGGAAAATCCAAAGGAAACTCATGTTCAGGTAGTTAAGAGAATCTTCAAGTATCTTCAAGGAACTCAAAACTATGGCTTATGGTATCCTAGGGATACAGATCTCACACTTCATGCATATACAGATGCAGATTGGGCAAGAAGCGTGGATGACAAAAGAAGCACTAGTGGTGGTGCATTCTTTATGGGTTCCAGATTAGTATCTTGGTTAAGCAAGAAACAAAGTTCAATTGCATTGTCTACAACTGAAGCAGAATATGTGGTTGCTGCATCTTGCTACACACAACTCCTTTGGATGATGAAAACATTCCAAGACATTCAAATCACTTGTACTCCACCTATCTCCATCTTTTGTGATAATACAAGTGCAATCAGTATTTCAAAGAATCCAGTCATGCATTCGAAAACCAAGCACATACCTATCAAATATCATTTTCTCTACGAACAAGTGCTTGAACAAAAGGTCAAATTGGAGTATGTCCCCTCCAAAGAACAAGTTGCTAATATACTCACCAAACCACTACCCAGGGAGACATTTGAATATCTCAGACAGAAGCTGGGTGTAGTTGATGCATCATCTTCCTATCGAAATTATCTATTTTAGAGAACAATGGTTGTAGGCAAGTTTCATGAAGTGTATCCACATACATACGTAGATTTCTGTGGATATAGTCGCATATATGTTGATTTGAAGAAAAACAATGGGGTTAAACTTAGGATGAAAAGAGTCTGATATGGGTCTGACAGAGACCATTTGGCATAGGTTTAGGGGGAGCATATGCTTCTAATAATGCATTGTTGACATTATTCTAGAAGATCTTGGTTCAATTTCACAGCTGTTTTTTGTTTCAGGTGGAACAGGTGCAGAGAGAGATCATGGTTGCTGATCGGAATGATGACTGACAAATCCTGCTAGTTCCTGATGACTATCATAATCTTGTCTTAGATATTTAGTCTCTATGTCATGTATTTCTTTTATTATCAAGGTCATGTAATGGGCTATGTTGGTTTCCCCACTATGCGTGGGATGGATGATGTAATATTCTTGCTTTTTTCATGTGCAATTCTTTGGTGTATCCCCACTTGGTTGGGAGATGGATGTATGTATGAGTCTTTGGTGATAGGAAGGTCATTTTTGATGTATAAAGTCATGTTTTTTCTTCTAGAACATCTTTTTGTAGACCTTGCCTACAGTCAGGGGGAGCATGGACAATACAATAGAGTAGAGATTTCAGCATGTACTTAGGGGGAGCATAACCCTTTTCCCTTGATGACAAAGGGGGGGAATAACTTTGAGTGACTTGGGGTTGCCATCAAGTCCAAAGGGGGAGATTGTTGGCATTATGACATAGGTTTGGCACTATGACACAGGTGTTGTCCTTGATGGAAACTCACTCAAATGACATATCATAGTTCAGGATCTCAGAATGAAGGAAAAAGAGATATACATGGGTTCCTATTAACAAAGGTGCGTATACACGCGGGATAGATGAACAAAAGGCGCGTATACATATGCACGCACCTTCATGTAATGAAAAGCACGTACATGTGGGAAAACTTATTTTTGGTCCATGGTATTTAGTCCTTGGTATTTGGACCTATGGTTTTGAACCATGGTATCTCCTCTGAAAGTGTTGAACCCAGGTATTTGGTCCAAGGTATCGATTCTTTATGGTTTTGGACCATGGTATTGAGTAGAGCCTAAGTCCATAAAAGGGGAAGGAGATCATTAGGCGAAGGCATTTACTGAAGCATTGAATATCTTATGAAGAGCTAGATCTGGAATACTGGTCATTGGGTTATGGTGCACAGTTGAATCGGAATCAAGGAGGAACCTGAGCACAAGAAGAAGGATAAGTACTATTTATGGGTCAAGATTTTAAGGCTTGAATAGTAGTATCTTTGTGTGATTTTGATCTCTTATTTTTGCCGCATGACTTGATCTATAAATATGATAATCTGGGTATAACTGATTTTTGAATAAGTGAAAAGGGTAAATTATCTTTTATAGATCTGTATGCAGGTTCGGTAGAGCAGAAGCACGTATACACACTGGTTCATTAATTCAAAACAGTGTATATGAAGGTTGGCCTTAATACAGCAGCGTATGCACGCAGGTTCTGCATATTGAAGTAGTGTACATATCATGAAATATGTTTTAGCTACTTCTATTTATTGCTGCAATATTTTGGGTTCAGGATTGGTTCTGGTTACTGTTACTATATTCTAGTTACAACTTTTTGAGAAGTGATTGGTCGATTCAGTATTAGTTTGTACAAAGGAGATTCGTTGATATACTTGATGTTTGATTGATGTTATTCATGGATCCAGTCTGAAAATGTATGAAACGTGGTCCCTGGAAGGAAATAGAAGGTTGTAGCCTTCTGTAGGTTAGCACCTACATACTAGTACATCAGCTAGTACAAGAGCTAAGTGGGTTGTAGCTCCATTTGACGAGAAGCTGGAAAACGAGAGAAGGTTGTAGCCTTTTGCAGGTAGAAGCCTGCGTACTAATATAAGACTGCACCAGTACATATCCATTGTAAAACGAAGTTTCTAATTTGAAAGAAGATAGAGACAAATTGCAGCAGGTGGTTTTCACCCATATTGGGTTTCCACCTTATATCTTGTTTTCCTGTGTGTGACTATCTGTTCTGTTTTACTATTCTTGGTTACTCGTTATATGGTTCTGACACACAGATCAATGATCAATGTCTGAATAATAAATTAAATTATAAGTCTACAAGTTATACACGAGTTTCCTTAACTGTAGTTGTGTATATATGTCGCTTTCACTAACTAAAGTAGCGTATGCAAATATGATTACGAAATAAAAAATAATTGACTAGATAATATTGATTCACCCCCCCTCTCAGTATTATTTCCAACACTTTATCAGTAGGACTGTCAATCCCCATCTTTCTTTCAAGAGGCCATGCTTCAATGTTAGAATTCCATTCTACCTTAGGTTTAGACTCATCCAAATAAGTCGAAGCCTTTATCTTTTCTCTAACTTTAAGAAATAATGCCATGAGGGTTATAGTACCAACTCTGTCCTAGGTTAAGTTTCATTTCCTTGAGCAAGGGCTCAAAAGTCTCGAAGGCCTACATGGAATTACCAACAAAAGGTCCCACGACCATTTCCAATCTAAACAGATGCCCCTTCATTGCAGGGACAATGTGGAGCCGGTTTTTAGCTAGTCTCTACCTAACGAATTCTAAAGAAAATATCCTCATAGGAATGAAAACAAGTAGGTTGTAGGGGGGTTGTTCACAAGAATAGATTATGATCTCTATGTGGTCTTCAAATGAATAACAATCTCCTACACTGCTGTTCTTCCTGAGTTGAAGGAGTTCTTTCTGTTGGGAGAGAACTCTGGGAGGAGGTACAACATTAATGTTCCTATCGGAAATGGCCATATTGGTGGAGATCAATTGTGAATAGTTACGAGAATATGGAATTTTTCTAACAACCACATACCAATCAAATATCTAGTTCCTCTTGTTCCTAGTGACCAAGTTTAGGCCTGAAGATTCAAAATCTTTAACATGAGAGTATAGGAAAAGATAAAACAACAATTAGTATCTAAAGCATGAAGTGGTGGAGAAGTGATGCATCTGAAACATAATGGCTTCAGTGAAGTAAGATGGGATGTGAAGCAAATAGCTAGGATGCAACATTTGCTTGGGGAAGCCCAAGGTAGCCTTATTGGCTACGGTTGCATCTTCTTCTCCTAGTAGATGAGTAATAATGGACAAGATAGGTTGAACGGGCTTTGCATAGAGGGAGAGAGGAAAACTGTCAGCAATAGGCAAGGTATCTAGCCTAGGGGCTAGGAGCATTTCCAAGAATGATTGCTTCTTAGTGGTTCGGAGAGTAGAATAATAATACATCAAGGTGATGTCAGTGAACTGCATTAATTCCGGTGGAGAAGGGCATGTTAGTGCTCTCTGAATTAATGTTGGGGTGATTTCTAGGATTTCGACCCCCTTAGAGGAAATTAATTATTTTTTTTTGTCAATATAGGTCAATGCTAGCTAGGAGACAAACTTTAGGAAGCAATGCACAAAGGATGCAATTTAGTAGTACAAACCCAATTCCACCACTAGGAAAAACCCTTACAGATTGGTCAAACATGCCGACTCGAAGGTTGGCAAGGCCGTTGGAGCAGGTCGGGTCAACAATTTGCACTTCTATGTCCATGAGGGATTCAGGGCTTGATAAGGCCTTCGACTTGTGGGTTTTTGGAACCTTTGGGGCTTTGAAGGACATCGAGGCTATCGTTTCCTTGATTTTAAACTGTTATTTTGTGAAAAACATGATGTACGAGTGAGAATCTTACCTATCACCATAGAGGAAGATGAAAATGACACTAGGAATAGATGTCAGGATGACAGGGTGTGCAAATGGTGGTCTGAGCAGGTTACAGGTATGAGGAGCACTAGGAAGCAATGGATAAAATTTAAAATGCGAGCAGTGAGAGCCTTTTTATAAATGGTGGGGTCAACGGTTGGGCGACATCGTGATGACATCATGGAGGGTGAACACGCGTCATGATAAGATTCGACGATGGCGGGTGAGGTGGCGAACAAGAGCTTGGGGGGATGCGTTACAGTTACAAATTTCACATTTTATATTTTCCGTGAGCCATAAAACTAGTGGGCGAAACCCAACAGCTAGCGTGGTCCCCACCTTGTTTTGGAGGTCAAACAATAGCAGGACGAACAACTCTTAAACCCCCACTAAATTGATCTTCATCGTTGGATCAAAAGTTGACTATTCAACTCTGGACATGCGAAGGAGTTTATTGTCCGAGCATGTTTTCCCCTTTGGACTGCTTCCAAAAAGTGGCAAGATGGATATGGGTAGTGATCCACCAGAAGTTGCACACTCTTTAATGGTGAATTTACTCCAAGTTCCTGAGGCTTGATAAGAGCATTAGGAGCATACCCCTCAGCACCACATGTTACAACTGTGGTAAAGAGAGAGAGAAGAATGACTTCCAGGTCTTTGAGAGCCCATATTTACCTTCGATTTGCGTTTTTCTCCCTTGCATTCTGATGTTTGAGCTCTTCTTCGTTCCCCTACCACCCCCCCGGTTCAAAATGAAAAATGTTTCGTTCCCTTGTAAAAGTAGCGCCTCTTAAGCATCACTGGAAGGAGGCGTAGAGTAGATGACAACACTTACATCATATTAAGGAATAACTTTCGTTGGAGCCATAACATTCCTCACCAAAGTTGTGATGATCAATTCCTAGAGACTTCACATGATGAAAACTTGTAAAACTTTCTTTTTCTCAATGAGTTATCATTTTCTTTATTTTATTCAAATTAATTGGCAACTAAATCATAAAGGTTCTTATTTTCAACTATTTCATTAAACATGGTAAACATCATCCTTTCCATTGTAAATATCAACGTAAATACAATTTATAAATATATTACAAAAATATACAAGATAAAATATACATATCTATATATATATATATATATATATATATATATATATATATATATATATACGCGCTAAATTTTTTAAAATAATAAAAACTATTTAAAAAATAAAATAATAAAAAACATTATATAATTATATGTTATTTATATTATTTTTCTATTTTATATTAAATTTACTTTATTATTTAATTAAAATATATTAATTTAAATCAAAATTTAAAACATATAATATACGCTTCAATTAATAATAAAAACAATATAATACTTGACAAATAAAATGATATCTCATTTACAGACTAAAAATTGATAATATAAAACAAAATTTTAAATATATAATATATAATTAAGTAAATATAAAAACACAATATACTAAAACACATAAAACTATCACACTAATTATTTACACTTGTAAACTCTCTTAAAATTAATTGTTTCATTTTATTTTAAAAATAAAACAATAGTAAAATAAAGTAATAGATTTATATATGGTATATTTATGTTATTGTTTTCTAATATTTTTGTATTACGTAAGATTATCCAATCATATCTAATTTTCCATCCTTAATAAGCACAGTATACATTAATATATTTACTATTTTTTTATTTAATTACTTAGCTTTTACAGTACTTCTTATTGAGTATTGTTAGAAGTGGATGTAGATATAATCATAGTGTTTATTTTAAGACAACTTCAACTATGGGATCCTTATTTGTAGTTAATTTTTTCTTACTATCTAAGTCATTCAATTCATGAAAGTATTTGTGATTATTTATTAACGAAGTTAAAACCATAGTTTATCTCTTCTAGTTTTAGTTCGAGAGGTGTACCTAACATCAGTAGGATATGATGGTGTTACATGTGGCTTTGAATTGTCTGAATTCGTTTTCGGTTACTCCTTACTGTCTTGAAAATCATTCACATTCAATATGCTTATTGCTTTTAAGTTCCAGAAGAAGTGGTTTCCTGACCACCAAACTTCCAAATACATAATAATAAAAAATATAAAAACACATGACATAACGTTCTCATTCACACTAAATACACTTAGGCTATCTTAAAAGACAGATTTCCTCTCAAACAAACTTCCAAAATCTATGACATACAATTCTATCAAGCAAAACGTTTACTATTATTAAAAACAAAGTGCGTAGATATCGACAAAAAGAGTAGAAAAAAGAAAAATAGGTCCGCACCTAAAACACTGCCAGAAAGAAATCAAAGCCAAAGTCAATAAGCTTAGTTTTGGCTTCGGGATGTTCCCAGAGAACAATTCTCATTGTTGTACTCCGCTGGAAGTGCTTAAAATTCAGTATTCAAGCTGCCTTTTAAAAAGGCTTTAAATTCTGAAAGCAAGCGCATCCTCCTTATTGGATCTTGAGATCAGAATCAAAGCCTGATAGATCAAGGTGGAGAGGATTTTGCCTGTTATCAAGGAGGGTTGGACACTCGGCTTTTATTGAGATGTCAAGACGTGTCTGCAATGAGAGGAGATTCTCAAATTTGAAGTAAGACTTTGGACACCGCAAGACGAATAGGTTTCGATATCAGTACATCTCAATTCAGAGATTCAGCTCATGTTCCTTGGAAAGCTTGGAAGTGAGTTTTGACTGTCAAAACGGGTGAATCTGAAGGGAATCTGTTAGGTTTTCATAAAGGGGGAAACTTGCAAAGTATTTGTGGGAGGCTTTATGGACATGTCCAAGATGAATGAAGTTGCACCCAAGGCTAGATCCGAATCTGCGATGGTGGCTGCCAGTAAAAGTTCCCATGCCATTTCGAAGTCTTATGGTGCTGCCAAAGACGAAGGAAGAAGATCAAGTAAATATTCCAAGCACAAGATTATCACTACTCCCACTCTCCGTATTGTGCATGTTTATGAACCAGAGATTATCATAACGGACCCTCAAAATTTTCGGTCTCTGGTTCAGAAACTCACAGGGAAGCCTCCCCATAAATCAAAACAGAAGAAGAGACAGACCAATCCCAGTGGCCCATCGTCTGCGGTAGCCAGTGCAAAAGTTGGAGCTGAAAATGTCCAAGATATTTTATATAGCAATGGCCAGATGCCTATCATAGAAAACGAAAGTACCAAATTTTCGATTGAGGAGAGCTCTGGTTATTCTAAAGCATTCAATGACACGGACACGATAGTTCCCAGCCTGGTGAGTCATGGATTATTGCATGAGAATCCTCCGGTTTGCGATAATGTCCAACATCATTTTAATAGCAATAACCAGATGCCTATCATGAAAAAGGCAAATACAGTTTTTCCCATTGAGGATTGCTCTGGTTGCTCTGAGGCACTCAATGACACAGACATAATTTTCTCCGGCCTGGTGAATCAGGAATTATTGCAGGAGAATCCTCTGGTTTGGAACAATTCTCCATTTTGTAATATGTATGACGGGATTGGGTCTTGCAATGGATTTGAGGATTGGTAAATTAAATGTCAAAACTTCTTCGTTGTTGTAGCTTATTGCAAATCTCATATCCTATCAGAAAGCCAGAGCACTATCATGCCATAATTTAAAGAGTGCAGGGAGGGTCTCCTAATGACTCATCCAGAATTATAAATTATAAATTAGTCACCCCGATCAAACTTTTGGAAAAGGGGATAACATTCGAAGACACTTTCGTCTTATTAGCCCTGCGATGGCAGGTAAGGTTGTATACGATTTCCATTTCACCTTTCACTATTACAGTTTGACTGCAGAATTTTTCTATTTTCCTTAACTTTTTCACATGGCATGAATTTATATGTTTTTCATATCTAGAAGTATTTTAACATATTATTCGAGGGAGGATATGAGATGACCAATTAAATTCTTATTTTCTATGGTTTTAATAATTTAATTTAATTTAATTTGTTTTATGCCATATGGCTTTGTCTCTCTTTGAACTTGAACATATGGAATATAATGAAAATTAAAATTCCGTGTCCTACACAAATGGAACTTCACGGTTGTCAGCTTTACAAAAACTATTTACATTTCTGGATTTCTGATTTTTCCCACACCTGTTGTAAAAGTAGTTTGGCGGTCTAGGCTCTGATACGATAAAGAGATTTGCCTTTACATCAAAATTCAAAATTTGATCAACTTTTTAAATATATTACTAAATCCCCAAAATAAAACTACAAATTCCCTTGAAATGAGTTGATTCCTCCAACAATTTTATTCCAACCTCTTAAACCCTAATCTGCCGGTTTCCGTTGGCCGTTAGGTTGAATCAATTGGCAGGCTGGCGTCATCACATCCGAGGGAACGGCTATATACGCGACATTTTCGGTGCCACTGTATTCGGTGCCACTCTATTTGAGCAATTTCAGCTTTCCCTGAACTTGTTTTAAAACAGGTTCCGTTTAAATTGATGCATGATGATGATATAAGAAAAGTCGTGTATTCAAGTTTTGCAATTTTAAGGATCGCTTAATTTAACATATAGTTTGAATGGGTTAATAGTTAAGATTATGTGTTTTTTCTTAGGTTCAAAATTAGAAAAGTAAAATATGTATATTTTTGTAAATTTAACAATTAAATTTAAATAAAAATAAGACTCTTATCTCACAAACAAAACAATTATAATACACCAATCTAGTATCTACTTTAACTATAATCTTAAAATTATATAATAATAATAACAAATCTAGTATCTACTTTAACTATAATCTTAAAATTATATAATAATAATTATAGCAAAACTTATAACCTTAAAATTTTCCTTTAACCACCGCCACGAATAACGAATCCAATTATCCGTCTTTTGAATCAAAGGAAAATCAGCATAAAGAACCCTTCCTAAAACTTATAGAATAACGCTTTAAATTGTCAATAACAAATTCCATAGAATTAATCTCGATGAGTTGATGCATTGTAAACACTTTCACGAGACACCCAAACCCTAATTTGTCACCTCAATCACACCTTTCTCAATTCTTTAAATTCAAACTCTCGTTGTCATTTTCAAAGCGGCTGATTGAGCAGCTATAAGAATATATCTTCGTTTTTGGGGTTCTAGTTAAAATTGGAATAATATAATTAAGTTATTTTGGTTTTTGTAATTTTAATTTAATTATTAATAATTATTAAGTGGATAATATTGTTTTAATTTCCATTAAATACTTTAGAATATTGATAACAATATATATAAATCAGAAATTGAGATTTATTTCTAAAATAATCATATTATTTTTTTTAATAAAATTTCTATGATTAAAAATTTTCCGTGATTTTCTAATAAAATATATGATTTTTTTAAGCATATAGGAAATTTATGTTTAACTTATATATTAATATTTTTTAATAATAATAATAATAATAATAGAAGAGTGGGTTTTTATAAATTTTTTATTTTTTATAATAAAATATATATTGTAGTAAATGTTTTAATATTTTTATAAATCATAAAAGAAAAATAAATTTCAAAATTATAAATTGAAATTATAATTTTAAAAAATGTTAAAAACAAATATTATGAATCTATCTAAAAACTTTTTTATGTAGAATTATTCAAGACAATTGTTTATATTAACAATATTAAGATGAAATCATTTAGTCCATAGATATCAACAAATACATTGAATGTGTGGTTCAAAAATTTTGTATAGCTTTAAAAAACTGGTAAATTTTTTATAGAAAAAGCCATTTTGCCATTTGCAAATAAAAAAAATAAGAGTATATAACACAGTGAATTCAAATTATTGAATTATTGTTAATAAAAACATTAAAGTTTTTATAAAATGTTTTCTTTTAAATAATGAAAATAGTCTATATGAATGGAGAAAAAAAAATGCAAATTAACTAGGTATTTTTCCTTCTGAAGATATTTCATTGTATCAAGTAGAAACAACAATACATATGTGATAGTATTATTTGTGAGCCTAAAATAATCAAAGACCAAACAAAGAAGATAGAGGATGTCATTATCTATAAAAATAAGATATTAAATGAAATGGGTGTGTAGAGTGAAGGAAGACATCAAATGTGAAACCATATGTACATGAGAGGTGTGCATAGTGAAGAAAAACCATCAAATGTGAAACCATATCTACACCCTCATTACCAAGAAAGAATGTCATATCAATATCAACATTATCAATGAATAAGATGGAATATTCATCAATATACATGTAATAGAGCATCAAAAAACTATTATTAAATACTATATTATCAAAGACCAAAAAATTCTACAAATTAGAAAAGTCATAACAAATATAATACAAATTAGAGAAGTCATAACAACTATACATAAAATAAAAAAAATAAAAGTATGCGTGAAATAGTCATCAAAGATTAACACCAAAAGTGCTTCGCTTAGGATGGATGGATCACTATCAATGGCAAGAAGAAAGTAGAATATAAGGAAATTATATTATTGGGTTTCATCTTATGTAACAACCTTAATTACAAAACTTTGAGGACAAAGCATTTTGAAGGATCATACTATATTATGACCACAAAGAGGGCATATATGGGTTAAAATGTATGTGATATGGCCTCAATAGAGGCATATATGAGGTTAATTTTACATGTAATGTGTAAATGACAACATGTGGAATGAGGAAATAGATCTACAAATAGATCATATAATTATTATTGAGGACATGTGATTTGGATGCATAGCAAAGTATTGAGGTATTTCAAAGAAGTTATACTATTCTCTAAAGAGTTATTGTATAATGTGTAAAAAATATACAAAGAAATCATGTAGTTATTATTGAGGACAAGGATTTAGATGTATGATAATATATTGAAGTATTTAAAAAAAAATGTTATTCTTTGAGTTATTGCGTAGCTTCTCTTTTATATATATTGAAGTTGTGCTTCACACTCACTTTTGCATACATGATATGTACTTTTACCTTCGCATGATATTTTAAATATTTAAATAAAAAAAGCAAAAATGCAATTACTGCGTTGAATTCCCAATTCTGGTTTCTCCTTGTCACCTTGAGCAACCACGAGAGTAACACCAACCTCAAGCTTAAAATTCTAATAAGTATGATGCTTTAATAGAAAAGGTAGCTAGATACTTTCGAATCAATTGTTCCGGAGTTCAGCCACTTGAAACGAGTTGATCTAGTAGAACAACAAGATGAATTGTCAATTAGCCCTCAAAGAATCCAATTGGCGCTAGCACTGAAGAACCAAGATAGACAATAGTAGAAACGTCATGTATGCTTATGTTTAGGCAATGTGTTTTTGCATTCTCCTTTTTATTATTGTTGGCACAATCTATAAATGGTTTTTGTATCGTTGTCTTTTATTGGTTCTTTAAGAGGACAAACAACGGATAAAAAATGTATATTCATGGCGTGTAACCATTTTGTGTAACCTCTGCTGTAAACTTTGACTTCAACAAATTTTTTTATTAAAATATATAAAATATATATCTCATGGCGAGTAACCATTTTTTTGCATACATGGAAATAGATTATATAATCATTATTGGGGATATGTGATTTGGATGCATGGTAAAGTATGGAGGTATTTCAAAGAAGTTATACTATTTTTTAAAGAGTTATTAATGTGCAAAAAAATATACAAAGAGATCATGTAGTTTTTATTGAGGACAAGGATTTGGATGTATGGTAATATATTGAAATTTTTCAAAAGAAATAATGTTATTATTTGAGTTATTGTTGAGCTTCTCTTTTATATATATTAAAGTTGTGCTTCACACTCACTCTTTTGTATACATGATATGTACTTTTAACTTCACTTTTGTATACCTGATATGTACTTTTACCTTCACATGATATTTTAAATATTTAAATAAAAAAAACAAAAATGCAATTACTGCGTTTAATTCTCAATTCTGGTTTCTCCTTGTCACCTTGAGAAACCACGAGAGTAACACCAACCTCAAACTTAAAATTCTAATGAGTATGATGCTTTAATAGAAAAGGTAGCTAGATACTTTCGAATCAATTGTTTCGAATCAATTGTTCCGGAGTTCAGCCACTTGAAACGAGTTGATCTAGTAGAATAACCAGATGAATTGTCAATTAGCCCTCAGAGAATCCAATTGGCGCTAGCACTGAAGAACCAAGATAGACAATAGTAGAAACGTCATGTATGCTTAGGTTTAGGCAATGTGTTTTTATATTCTCCTTTTTACTATTGTTGGCACAATCTATAAATGATTTTTGTATCGTTGTCTTTTATTGGTTCTTTAAGAGGACAAACAACGGATAAAAAATGTATATTCATGGCGTGTAACCATTTTGTCGAACCTCTGCTGTAAACTTTGACTTCAACCAATTTTTTTATTAAAATATATACAGTATATCTTCATGGCGAGTAACCATTTTTTGGAACCTCTGCTGTAATTTTTGACTTTAACGTTTTTTTATTAATATAAATGAGTGTATTAGATGTATCGAGGAAATTGAGGGTTAAAAAGTGTATGAAATGTATAAGTTTCGTTCACTTGAATGTTTTACATATGTTATATGTAATTTTGTTATCATAAAATAAGCCGGACAATGGCATATTTAATTTTGTTATCATAAAATAAGCCGAACCTACAAGATAAGACAAATACTTCTACGCTGATTCCAAATATGGTTGGCTACCTTCTAACCTAAATCTACCACTTGTGCTCGCTAGCAAAGATAGTGTAGTCAACAAAACGGGTACGTCTTTAAAATCCTAGAAACGTCCGATAAAGTGTAGTCAACCAAACGAGTACGTCTTTCAAAAGCAAGTAACGTCGGATAAAGTGTAGTCAGCAAAACCAGTACGTCTTTCAAAACCTAGAAACGTCAATCCCTCCTGCGAATTTTGGGGTCGTTCAGATTCACAAACGGTTATCTGTTTCACAACATTTTCACCCTTGACTAAAGGAATTTTGGAGAATCTAATCAAGGAATTTTGGAGAATCTAATCCCAATCACTTGTTAGAGTCAAAATCATCCCTTTAAATATCCAAGTTCAGTTTGATTTAGTCAATTTTAAGTTTAATTTAACTCTAGTTATTTATGTTTCTAATGTAATCTTATTTAACTTATTAGTAATACTGAGAAAAACAAGCCTTCTCCTCCACTTTTTGTTCTCTTTAATTTTTGTCATGCTATGAGAGCTTAGCCTCCTTAAGACTCTTTGAGAGTAGCAGAAGAAATGTCCAAGTTCAGTTTGATTTAGTCAATTTTAAATCTACTTTCACTCTAGTTATTTGTGTTTCTAATGTTATCTTATTTAACTTATTAGTAATACTGAAAAAAACAAGTCTTCTCCTCCACTTTTTGTTCTCTTCAATTTTTGTCATGGTATGAGAGCTTAGCCTCAGAGCAGCAGAAGAGAAGATAAGCCAGTTTGCATAAGACTCCGTAAGAGAACAGCAAAGTGAGTGAAGAGAGAGACAAAAAGAATAAGCCAGCTGGCATAAGACTCTTTGACATAGCATTTGAAAAGACTTGAAGCCTGTGAAGAAGCAGAAGAGAGAGTCAGTTCTAAAGAAAGAGACTGAATTTTTTTTCCTGTTGATTAAAACTATAAAGTGTCCCGTTAGTTGTGATCAAAACGTGTTAAAGCAGGAGGGCTCAGCATATAACCGCGTTACAAGTCGCAAACGCTGGCCTTCACCTTCGAGAAAAGAGTTAGCAAGCGGCCTCACTCCCCTTCATACCCCGTTAGCAAAATCAAAGAGCACGAGTGAGCATTTTCGAAAAGTCAAAAATCAAGTTCGAATGGAAGCCCTTTCTTGGATATTCGAAACGCAAGTTTATTTTAAGAAAAATCACAGTCCCTTAAAAAAAGGCTCATACTTATTTGCTTTAAAAATGAAATATTTTTTATGTTAGGGAAAGGGTTCTTATTTTTAAAGTTTTATCAAGATTTAGGGATTTTAAGGAATTAGGGATTGCAAAGAATCATGAAAAGGATTTTTTTTTCTTTAAAGGAAGAAGCATTTTTTTAAAAAGAAGAAGCATATTTTATTAAAAAATGAGAGTTTTTTTGAAAGGAGATTAAAAGAAAAAGGGGGCAATGTGATAATTTTATAAAAGTTTTTTTAAAAGTGTTGTTCTTTCAATAAATGGACAAGTCTGTTTAGCTCGCTGAGTTGTAGTGAGCGACCTCTCAATAAATGGGAAAAGCCAAGAGGTTAAGAAGGTCAAAATGGCAACAAGAGATGTTTGAGATCTTTCTAGAACTGGAAGTGAAGAGGCAAAATGATGCCTTTGCATTGAAATTCATAAAAGAATTTGTAAATGACAACATTCTACCCCTAATTTCGGATGCCAAGACAACGAAAAAGGCTTGGGATACTCTTGAGAGGTGTTTTGGTCCAACAAGGAGCATTGAAGTCGAAGATGAAGGTGGATCTATAGCTACAGATCTACATCCAAATGAAGGGATCATTGAATCCCACTATGCTCAACCACAAGTGGAGGATGTATGTGAAGAATTGCAGAAAAAACAGAGAAGGAGCACATAGATGCTCGTGAACCCCACAGTGCACAAGCACAAGTGAACGAAAATTTGGTGATTCCACCAACAAAGCTTGCTGATGAAAATATGATGAATCGAGCAACATAGCTTGTTGATGGCAATATAATGAATCCACCAACAGAGCTTGTTGATGAAAGTTTGGTGAATCCAGCAACAAAGTTTGTTGATGACCATGAAGCTTCCATTGCAACAGTCAATGCTATGGTGAATACAACAATTAATATTTATGATATAAAACTTGATGAAGAATTGTTGGCTAATGATGAATGGTTGCAAGTGATGTAGCAAAAACATCATATAGACATGATGTTATTCGGTGAGAAAATCCCACTTGAATGAGTTCAAGACAACTTGTTTGCAATGGCACAAGTTAGAAAGGAAGTTGAAGAGACAGACAGAAACAAAAGAAGAGGAAAATAAGGAATCCCATGAAGAGAAAACAGAGATAAAGGAAGAAGCAGAGGTGGAAGTGCAACGGAAGCAAGCTCTCATTACAAAGAAGAAGGAACAAAACCAATGTGGTTCTGGAGATGTTTCTACACTTACAATTGATTCCAAATGTGCAAGTACAGAAAGTTGTTTTGAAGAACAGTTAAATTTCCTTGGAGCATGCCTTGATGAGATCTGCATAGAAGTTGTAGAAATGAATGTTGAAGACAACATCAATGAAGAACAAATTAATGAAATTTTCAAGAATTGGAATCCTAAAGAAATATGTTTTTACTATAAGCTTATGTTGCAGAAAATTGACGACGAAAATCATAGAACAAAAGATGATAGGTGATAGTAGTCCACATACAAGCCGATTTTTGAAGAAGTCTAGGGTATGCTTAAACAACCTAGAAGGATGGAAGACTTGCACCAGAAAATGAAGAAACAGAGGTTTGAAAGATACAACAAAGAGGAAAAGTTGAAACAATTTAGAGGCTATAGAATCTAGAAGAAGAGAAGAAGAACATAAAATGTAGTTGAAGTCAACTTTTTTTTGTAAACCTATCTAAGACATAGATAAGAAGGAATCTTAATTAAATTTTATTTGGTTGTAATTTAGGGGAACTGTTGGAGAATCTAATCCCAACCACGTGCTAGGTGTAATAAAAATCCCTCCAAATGTCCTAGTTTAGTTCGAGTTAGTTGAGTTTAAGTCGAGTTTAACTCTACTCATTTATTACTGATCTTTCCAATGCAATCTTTTTTAACTGATTTGTAATACTCAGAAGAGCAAGTCCTCTACTCCATGTTTTGTTTTATTCAATTTTTGTTAAGGAAGGAAGTCTAAATTATCCCCCAACTTTCATTTCATTCATTTCAAGTACATTTTGAAGCTCATTTTCAGTATCTATTTATTGAGGTCAACCCATTTCCATAATATAGTTTTATATAATGCAACATCATGAGCATTAAAAAAAAGAGGTGATGTCAAAGGTCATTGATCAATAATTTAATTAGATACAATTAAAAATATATTTTAATGAATTAAATATTATCTTCAATTTATCCAAGTCACTCTATCTTTCTATGAATGACAAAAATGTTTACATATTTATAACTAAATAGTTTTTAATATGTTCATCGTTAATTTATAAAAATTGAATAAGTGATTATTTATTAAAATATAAATCTATGCTATTCTCTTAGAAATGAAGAATGGAGAGTGTGATTTCTAAATACTGAGGGTTAGATAGCGGATCACAACTCTAGATATTTGGGTGGTTTTGACTTAATTTGGATTTTTAATTAACCTAGTGACTGGTCCCCCAAGGAGTGGTGAAACCCCCTCCTACTGAAAAATTGTTGTTCGAGCTTCCAAGAAGATAAATGAAACCATGAGCTCCTTTGGAGTGAATGATGGAAAAGTTGAAATTCAAGTATTTGAGGCTCAATAGCAAGCCTGCTTGAAAGGTAAATGCCTCCCAAAAGCTACCATGAATCCAAATTTTATCATTCTGAACAATCGAATGGAGAAAACCACACAGTTCATGAAATATCACATGTTGATCTACACGTTCAAGGGAGTTGGGCCCAAAGAGCAAGATATGGTGAAGTGGATCTAGTTAAAATGGGAGGCAAAAGGCTTAGTGGAGGTACAATTGAGGGCTAGGCATTTCTTTATTGTTATCTTCTCAGATCTTGAAGATAGAAAGATGATTTTCAAGAACCCTTACTTCATTAATAATGCATGACTTTTTATGAGATTCTGAGGGGAAAAGTACAATCCGTAGAAGGATAAATTCCTCGCAGATCTAGTGTGGGTATGATTATTTTCTCTTCCAGATAATTTAAAAGAATAAAATATTTTGGAAGTAATCAATAATGTTATCTAGGATTTTTTCAAAATATCTAAGGTCATGAAGAGAAGAAGGCATTCCGCTAATGCTAGAATTTTTATGTAAATGAATATCCCAAAATCCTTACCAGAATCAAAAGATCTCGAATATCATGATGAGATATGGATGCAACCCTTAGATTAAGAGCGTGTTCCTTCAAAATGATGGTGATATGATGAGTATAGGCACCTTTTGAGGGGTTTCCAGTTAACAATTGTTGAAAATCAAACAAGTGAAACACAAGAAGAAAAAATGGATTCCAAGAAGTTAATCATAATTGAGAAAAATCAAATCACCCCTAAAGGAAAAAATCCCAAAATGTGGAAGAGGACACAAAACAATAGGTGGATCCTAAAGTGAACCTGTTCACATGGCTTAGCTAAGAGGGTATATGTGGAGATGTCAAGTAAGAAGAGGAGGGTAAATTGGAAGAGCACCCGATGGTGGTGGAGGTAAAATACGATACAAATGGTGATAAAACCTTGGACGAAACCCTTGATAATACATATCTCAAGGAACTACTCGCTACCACTAATTCTATCCTAGGGGCAAAAGATCGACAAGGTAACTTAAATGTGGATGAGAGGGAAATTATTGAGTTACTAGGTACTTGGGAAAGAGTAGAGGCACAAGAAATCCCAATCGAATGATTAAAACATTTCCTCCACCTATATTGTCACTAGTATAAGTGTAATGTTTAGCGAGACTTCAGTACCATTTCCCTGAATCTTGGAAAGGGAGGGTTGTCCAAATTACATCGATTCAAGGATCAAACAACAAATGATTAGAGAAGGAAGGGTTGTAAAATGACGAGAGTTGTACTCAGAGAAGAAGGAGAGGTTTTATTAAATTTGGTATAAATCAATAAGATTACAAAGTATTTTATTCTCACAATCGTTGTTGACCCATGAAGATAATCTCCGCGAATATTCGAGTTTTAAATAGCCCTGGTAAACATAGGTATTTGAGATCCAAAATTGAGAAGGAGAAGCTACAGATATTCTTATTACAAGAAACTAAATTTTCTAGCTCAAATCTAGAAGAAATCATTAGTAGATGTTGGGAAGCAAGTGATTCTATGACTATTGATTCAAGAATTTGTGTTGGAGGCATTAGGTAATATGGGATCCATGTTGGGTAATTTTTGAGGACTATTTAGATAGCCCTAAGACCCTGATGGGATGATTCCCATGTTTAAGGATCTAGCGAGAGGGTGTGGCTATCTATGATCTATGGTCCATCAATTCCAGGTGAAATGAAGGCTTTCTAGGTGAGCTAAGCGATATGTGAGAAATTTTCCAGGGGGAGCACTATATCCTAGGCAGAGATTTTAATATGATTGAATGACTCGAAGAGAAAAAAGTGGTATTAGGAGAATAGAATCGATGATGTTGTTCTTTGATAATAAGATCCAGGATTACGTTGAACAATTGTCATGGAGGTCAGTGCCAGGTGGGTAGCTGCCTAGATCATTTTTTCTCTCAAAACATATGCTCGATAGATATCTATTTGTGGAGGTCACAATTATTCTATCATGGGATCTTATCATTGTCCTATTATAGATTAGACATCGTCTTGAAGATGGCTCCTTGAAATAGGCATTTTAGGTCCGAGATCTTCTAGCTCCAAAAATAGAAACTCCTATCGAAGATGGATGTATGGTGGCATGAGATCTCAGCCCAAGGGAGAATCTTGATGTAGACCTTTCAGCTTAATTTGAAAGAGTTAAAATAAAGGATCAAATTTTGGAATAGATTGGAATTTGGTAACATATTCCAGGAAAATATTAGACTTATAGAGTGCATGGAAGAAATCTGGTCAAGAATTATTAAGGAAGGAAAAAATACACACCTGATTGAGGAAGAGGAAACATTGATTCATGATCTAGAATCACAAAGAAAATAGGATGAAATTATATCGCATCTAAATTGTAGGTTTAAATGGTTGAGGGAAGGAAAAAAGAATATTAGGTTCTCCCATAAAGAAAAGGTTAAACACAAGAATCACAATCAGATCATCTCCCTAACCTCTAGGGAAGGACCATGATTAATTTAAAATGAGGACATCGAGGAAGAGTGATTTTCCTATTATAGAGAACTCCTATTTTAAGAGAGGTGGGATAGGGCGGAAACCATTACAAGGATCACCAAGAATATTCAAAAATTGATCAGCGTGGATGAGAATGCAACATTAACGAGGGAAATTTCCTTGAATGAAGTGGAGGAAGTAGTGAAATATATGCACATCAAGAAAGCATCAGGGCAAACATATTTACTATCGGCTTCTTCAATTCCTTTTGGCCAATTATTAGCAAAGAAGTACATGTCCTCGTCGAGGACTCATGAAGCCTCCAACAAGTATGGTATGGCTCAAATGAAGGCTTTCTTACTTTGATTCCCAAGGCAAAAAAATCTAGTATCGCCAATGGATTTAGGCCTATATCTATTTGCTATATGGTCTATAAGATCATATCCTCCACCATCGTTAAGAATAATAAACGACTCCTAAAAGATATCATAGAACCAAAAAAGATTGGATTTGTTAAGGGAAGGGAAATTTTGGCCTCTATTATCATGTCTCATGAGATAGTGCACTCACTCAATAAGAGCAAGAAGCTAGGGAGATTTATCAAGCTAGACTTATCAAAGGAATATGACAAACTAAATTGGAAATATATGCTTATAATATTGGAAAATTTTGGATTCTCTCCCAAATAGATATGATTTCCAAACCTATTTTCTCTATTCTGCTGAATGGATCACCCTCTTGAACTATCAGGGCTTCCAGGGGCCTTCCCCAAGGGGACTTGCTCTCTCATATCCTTTTCATCAATGCAGTTGAAGGGCTTGGGAGATACATCAAGGCAACAATGGATCAATGTCTTCTAAAAGGGTTACAAGTATGGGGACATTATTTTCCTATCACTCAACAACAATTTATTAATGATATGATGTTATTTGGAGAGCCAACAATTCAAGAGATAACCATGTTGGATATGATTCTCTTAGAATTTCAATAGGCTTATAGTAGTATGACCAGCGAGGAAAAATCTGATATGTATTTGTTCAATACCAATATGCTGGTGCAAAGTATTTTTGTGAGAAAAATTATTTCTCTAATAGGTTCTCTACCTTATAAATACCTTGGAATTCCCCCTATAAAACTCATTGTGGTCATCAAGATGGTTGGAGATAAAGGATAAGATCTCTTAGTGGTTGGAAAACTAGACCTTTCGAGCATTGAATCTTCCAAGTCATTCTATTAAAAATTGTTTTATAAGCCATTTTGATATATAAATTTTCTGTGTTACCCGCACCAAAGGAAGTATATAAAACCATTGTGACTATATTTCAAAATTTTTTGTGGAAAGGGACTCAACAAGTCAGAAAATCAACTCTTATGTCTTGGGAGAAGATCTTCCTGTTGAAATGGGGAAGAGGCCTTGGTCTAGGAGACTCCTAAATACTCAATGAAGTCACGGGAACCAACTTATGGTGGTGATGTATTCAAGGTGGGAATTAATTATGAAAAAACTTGGATAGAAAATACAACCCGATCACCATGCAAGTGAAGAAACTGAAATAGCCAAATATTCTAATTGGGTCGTTAATCTGGAATCTAGCATTAGAACACAAGTCATTTATCCAATGCCACTTGTTTTAGGAAATAATAGATGCTCATACAACCAAATTTTTGGAGAAGTATTGGAAATAACTTCCATGGTTGCAGAGCAAGGAGGAGCTAAAGAAAATTAAAGAGTTTACTATGCATTTAGGTGTGAAAGTGGTAGCTTATGTCTAGAAACATTCAACCCCTCAAGCTCATTCATCAGATTGTAAAACTAAAGAGCATTGGGACATGGGTTGGCCTTGATAGGAATGGAAGATCTTGGATTGATAATTAAAATACAGGAAGATCTAGGTATCATGAGGTGGTGATAAGATGAGATGGGTATACCAATGACATGGTTCATTTACCATTAAATAAGCTTATGGCATCGTCGAAAATCACAAGAAAATCCGAAGAGAATATCTATTGAAGAAGTTATGGATGGGAGAGTTATGGCCTAAGGTTGTGATGATTTTGTGGTTAATGAGCCAATGTAGTCTCCTAACATGGGACCTTTCGGGTAAAAAGTTATGCAAGACCATCTTGGTGCTCCCTATGTAATCAATAGGAGGAAAGCCTTGAAAATTTTCTCAACAACTATGTGAGCATGGAGATTTTATGGTGTAGTATTTAAAACCTTTTTGGTTATTTAGATTTCTCCCCTAATAGTCCATGAGAAATAATTGGATCATGGTGACCCACTCTCTTAAAAATATTGATAATGAAAAAGGCATGGGCTCTAGTTCTATATTTCCTTTTGTGGAACATATGGAAATAATGTAACATGATTATATTTAAAGAGAAAAACAGAGTAGGGGATGATGTATGAAAAAGAATGAAGAATAATATCAAGGAAACAATATGGTGAGAGAAGTCATTAAAATATGACTGGAAGGTAGAGGGTGTCACACCCCTTATCTACCACCCATAGAAGTATTTCACAGTAATATATTCAATATCAATTTAAGCAAGATTTTTTTTTCTTTTTTACGACAATAGATGGATCATAATATTTTTCAATGATGCTTTACTACTATCGCCACATGGCCATAAAATGGATACACTTGTCTATAACAGTGTAAACATTATTACTATGCTTTTTCTCCCCATAATTAACATCATTATCTTAAAACCTTAAATTAAATTCCAACCCTACCCATACATTATTATACCATTGGAGACACGATATGTATACATATATATCCATATTCAAATTTACAAACCATATTAAATACTTCACAACCCTACCATTTGTGTGGACTTTACCCACCTACTCGCTCCACCAATCAAACTCCTCCATCTTGGGTATGTCACGTGGTATTCATGCCCCCCTCTGACTCCTCTCCCTTTTTGAGGCTAGAACCGAGATCCATGGTGTGTTTCTTTTGTCAGTAGATCAACAATTATACTATAGCGGTGACATTACCCTAATACCATTTGGTCTTCTTTGATAGTAATTTTTTTTTTCCTTATCATTGTCGCGACAAGGATAACATTTTGGCTACCTAGACTTTGTATGAAGATCAACATGTCAGTCTGGTTGCTTAACTGGAAATTTCAGTGAGGATCCTTCTAGCATGCAACCCTCTAAGGTACCTAAGAAATTAGAATATATATTATACCCACAATTCGACTTAATGCTTTTTTATGATTTGTTTTTGGGTTTAATGAGGTTTTTCTCTCGATATCCTAGGGGTTCTTAGAGGAAAGAGGGAAAGTGTCTCTTCAATTCCTAGATTCCACCATCATCTCACAAGTATGAAATTTGGATTAAAAAACCCCAAATTTTACTCAACATTATTTATTTTTCCTGCATACTCAACATTATTTATTTTGAGATTATCTACCAAAGCTTAGTCATAACTTGACATAATTCAATTGCAGTGCAATTTAATATATAGGTCAAACAAAAATATGTGACAACATTTATATAGTTTATATAA
Organism: Pinus tabuliformis; assembly: GCA_031772625.1. Classification (NCBI taxonomy): domain Eukaryota; kingdom Viridiplantae; phylum Streptophyta; class Pinopsida; order Pinales; family Pinaceae; genus Pinus; species Pinus tabuliformis. The sequence continues at coordinate 269,124,601 of CM062814.1, read as the reverse complement.
TGTTATCAAATTTCCTAAATTTGCAGGTAGTTATCCAAGTATTTCAATCAATTCCTTATTATTCAAATAAGTTTTATTCAATTATTAAAAACTCAAATATGATTGAAATAAATTATATATTCAATTTTAAAAGATGTTAAGATTTAAAACTTGCAAATACAAGTTTTATTCGATTTTATTTTGTTTTAGGTCATCTGCAAAACCTTAGTCATAATACACACCATCAATAATCTTTTTATTCTTACACTAAAATCAATGCAGAATGTTAAACTAATTACCTTGAAATTAATGGACATCATATATCTAGTTACGCTGTTTATCAAATATCAACATCTTCACTAACATGAATGCATCTAATGGAAACAATCAAATAGGGTGACAAATCAACAACTACACTAAAATCAATGCATCTAATGCAAATTATCAAATACAATTAGGAATCAACATCTATGCTAAAATCAATGCATCTAACACTGCAAGCAATCAAATAGGAGTAGAAATCAACATCTACACCAAAATAAATGCATCTAATGCAATCTCAATCAAATACTATTATAAATTAACATTTTTGATGAAATGAAATCATCTAATGCAAGCAATGAAATAGAATTAGAAATCAATGCATCTAATTTGAAAAACATCAAATATAATTAGAAATCAACATTTGTACAATGAAATCAATGCATCTAGTGCAAGAAATTTTCTTTTGTCTACCCCCCCCCCCCCCAACATCGATATGGATATCTACCTCCATATCTCTTTATTTTTCTCTACATCATACCCCACCAGAAACACACACTCTCTCTCTTCATATCTAGCTATCTCTCACTCCCTCCCTCCATATCACTCTTTTTCCCTCTCTACCCCTTCCATCTATATATATATATCACCCTGTCTCTACTTCATTTCTCTATATCACCCCACAAACATACACATTGTTTCTTCATATATATCTATATCTCCCTCCACCTCCATATTTCTCTCTTCGGCTTCTCTCCCTCTGCCTCCCATTCTATGTCTCTTCGATCCTACTATCCTCTCTCCCTCTTGATCCATATCCCTTAGCACTCCCTCTCTCTCTTTCTGTCTCCCTTGTCACTCCACCTCTCTCTCTTCAACTTTATATATTTCTATATGTATTTCTTCTTACCTCCCTCTATCCCCCCCTTTCAAATTTATCTCTCTCTCTATCCCTCTCAAGTCCTCTCTATCTTACTTTCTCTCCCAACTCCCTCTATCTCTCCCCCACATCGCTCTCTCTCTCTCTCTCTCTCTCTCTCTCTCTCTCTCTCTCTCTCAAGCTTCATCTTGCAACATTTTGGACTATCTCCCGCCCTCTCTCGTTCTCTCTCCCCCTTCTCTCCATCTCTCCCTTTTCACTCCATCTCTCTCCCTCTCTCCACCTTTCTCTCTCTATATATCTTGAACTTCTTCTTCCCTATATTTTCCTCCAACTCCATCTCTCGATCTTCCTCTCTTTATTGGAGACTCTCTCCTCCTCTCCCTCTTTCCATGATTGTGTACATCTGTCTCTCTCTTACCCTTTTCTGCCACTCTCTCACTCTATATTTCAAAAAATGTAAAATACTTTGACAATTAAAATACTATGTTTAAATATTTTTTTCTGTTTTTTTTTTTTTTATGTTGTATTAAAATTCATTTTTTTATATAATACATATATAAAATATACACAGTAAAAAAAATTCAAAAAATACCTCTACCTTCATTTATGATTCCTCTTCAAAAGGGTTTTTTTGGTTTTTCAATTTATTTAAATAGTTGAAAAAGACCTTACGTGAACACGTGTCTACAAAATTCAATTGAAATATTGCTTCTCCAACTTCAAAAAATAATAAAAAATATATTTTTGCATAAAAAAATACAATTTTAATATGAAAAACTTAGTTGTCTCCATGTAGATCATGTTCATTTATATATTTTAAAAATTACACAATTTAGAATAAGTTATCCTACATGAACACACACATACCTCTTAAGATGTGTGAAAAATTGTAAAGACAAGAATTTCATTTAATGCAAAATTGACATGTTATACATCATTAAATATTTTTTTATAAAAATATCATTAGGACAACAACAAAATTCTCCACAATTTTAATTTTTTATGCCCAATCAAAATTCAAAGTTCTTATATGAATTTTGATGTATTCAATTTGATAAAAGAGGAAAAACTTGAGATTTCGTCGCCACAATTGGCCCAAAAGTGTAACCCATCTTCATGCTATTGCCCAATATGGTATATATGCTAGGAGAAAAAACATACATGACTTAATTATATAGTTTCTCTTTTGAAGATGTTTCATTGTATTAAGGAGAAACAATAATACACATATGTTAGTATTATTTATTTTTTACATCAGGGTCATCAAAACTAACAAAAGCAGATAAAGAGGTCATTATCTTTGGAAAAAAACACTAGATGAAATCTGTGTGTAAAATGAAGAAAAACCATCAAATGTGAAACCATATCGACACCCTAATTTTTAAGAAAAAATGTAAGGAATAGAAGAAGATCAATATCAATATTATCAAGGAATAAGAAGGAATAGCAGATCAATATTGATGGCATGCAAGTTCACCCCAGTGCCAATATCCCCAATCTAATCCCACATAGCTCTGAGTTTAGATGGAATCCAAAAATATTTCAGGAAACATTCAACATATGCATTCAATATAAAAATATAGATTTATTATGATAAATTCAACAAGATCTTTTTCTCTCAACCTCCAGTCTCTATCTCACCTCATTTCACACCTCATTTCATAAATCTAATTACATATGCTTCAAATTAACAAATAATGTATGAAATATAATAACACTGACACATTCATTTAAGCCTTCATGTTTATACCCATATAACAATGGATTCGACAAGTTGTCACATTCAATTCCCAACAATAAAAATACCGACACCACTAGGAAATATGGAAGTAGGCCAAAAGCAGATTTCAGTCGGACACGTAGTCTTTCAAAACTTAAATTTTTTATCAATAACTAAGAAATGATTTTGTAGCACCTTTTTTAAAAATTATTGTTCCATTGCTGAAAATTGTTTTCATAGCGCCCATTCAAATTAAGTATTGAGGTTTTGAGGAAGATGAAATGACCCAAATCTTTCTAATATTGACTCTCCACAACCTGTGGCTTACTCCTTAACACAATATATTATTTACATACGTTTCTTTACCTGATTTTGCAACACTATTAAAAATTTAGCAATTGAAAAGCAATCTAAGAGGGTTTTTTTCTAGAACGCCAAACAGGGTACTTTATCTCTGTAATAGCCCTCAAATCGCTGTAAATACCAAGGAACCATTTTTCCATAATACAAAAAACATTCCTTCTACAGACTTTAAGACTAACACACCTGGAATCCCAAAAGACAAATAGATTATCACAATGATTGAAGATGCAATTTTTATATTTTTAATGTAAATTGCTTCAACAAGTTACATACTTTCAAAATAACCATTATTCGAATTAAAAAATGCATAGGAATAGAAACTAGGAGTTCACACTTACAAATCAAATTTATTAATCACATGAGTTTGATTCAATCTCAACAATTTAGAAAGCACGCAACTTACAATCCAAAATTTCTTTTCATTTATTCCATTCACATAGAAATACCTTCTAGTTCACACACATTGAAGGTATAGGTAGGTTCACAACTTATGAACTATAGTTACACAGAAAAACAATGGGTTCTTCTCTCTTCTGGGGCTTCTCCTAATCTCAGGAACTTCCAAAACACTCTTTTCTTATTGTTTCCCAAGAGAAACTACCTATGTCAACCAAGAGTCACAAAATGTGAATCGTTTCCCATTATCAATCAAATAAGGGAACTCAAAACTATTTTTTTTTATTTTACAATAGAAAATAACTTCTCCAACTTATTTCTAAAAAATCAAAACTCACTCATAAATGTAAATATTTACGATTTATTAACAAAATATTTAAAAATTTCTTTAAGCATCATCATGTGACTATCCCATCATATGGGTAAGCTGTTGTCCAACTTCATCAAATTTTGTGCTAGGTCTATGTTCCTGCATCAAACTCCCAAAGTGAAAAAGATTCATGTTCTCCTGAACATGTGTTGATGAAGTGAATCTTCCTCGATCCCAAACTTTATGTCGAGTTGGTCCTTCTCCTTGTCATGCTACTGCTCTATTGTTTTCCTCAAACTTTAGAACTTCTACCATGCAATTTTTAGTTTCAAAATTCACCACAAATTGAAAACAAAACCAAATTTTCCTCAATTATATTTCTAATTATGATTTTCTCCATGCTTTTGTTGCAAACTCTAAACATTATTGGCTTCCTTTCTTTCAAATTCCCATCCTAGTATTGGTGTAGACTCATGTTCTTTAAAGATTTGAATTCCTCCTCCAAAAACTATCAAACTAAAGATATTTTTGTGGCTCTGACACCACTTAATGGAATACGAGTTCACCCCAGTGAAAATATCCCCAATCTACTCCAAACATGGATCCTAATTTACATCCAATCCAACAATATATCAGGGAACATTTAACATATGTATTCAATATAAAAATATGAATTTAATATGATAAATTCAGTGAGATATTTTTCTCTCACACTCCACTCTTTATCTCACCTCATTTTATAAATCCAACTATAATTGATTCAATGTAACAAATAATTAATGAAATATAATATCATTTTGACACACTCATTTAAGTGCTTGTACCATTCCTTTAATCTTCATGTTTATACCCATTTAGCAATGGATTCAACCTTTTTTTCACATTCAATGCCCAGTAATGAAAATACACATAAAAACGGGAAATACAAAATTAGGCCAAAAGGCGTTTTTAGACTAACATGCTGCATTTCAAGATATAAATTTTTTTATCGGTCACTATAAAATGATTTTTTGGTGCCAATTTTGCAATTTTTTGTTTTATCGGTATAAATGATTTTGTAGCACCCTTTAAAATTTTGTATTGCAGTTTGAGGAAGATGAAACCACCCAACTCTTTCTACGATCGACTATCCATAGCCTTTGTCTTGATCCCCACACAATATATGATTTACCAACCTTCTTGCACCCGAGTTTGCACCACTATTATGAATTTGGCGATAGAAAACTAGTCTAAGAAGTTTTTTTCTAGAAGTCCAAACAAGGTACTTTGTCTCTATATAACCACTCAATTCACTGTAAATGTCGAGGAACCACTATTCCAGAGAATAGCAACACATTCCTTCTACAAACTTTAAGAATGGCACAACATAAATCCCAAAAGTGAAATAAATTATCACAATGAATGAAGCCACAATGTTTAGATTTTTAATGTAAATCGTTTAGGGAAGATATAGACATTCAAAATGACCAGTATTCAAATGAAAAAAATGCATATGAATAGAAACCAGGAGTTCAAAAATATAATTTGATTTTTTTAATAACATGAATTTGATCCAACCTCAACCACTTAGCAAGCACACAACTTACAGTCCAAAATTTCGTTTCATTTATGCCATTCACACATAAATACCATTCAATTCACATAGATTGAATGTACAGGTGGATATGCAACTTCTGAACTATAGTTACAAAGATAAAAAATAGGTTCCTCCCTTCTCCTCCTCTCCTTTCCTCCCTTCTTCTTCTCCTCTCTTCCAGAGCCTCTTGTCACCTAAGGAACTTTCCAAAGGCTCTTTTTTTATTATTTCCCCGAAGAATCTGCCTATGAAAAAAGAGTAATAAAATGTCAATTGTATCCCCTTATCCACAAAATAAGAGAACGTAAAACTTATTTTTTAATTTTATAATAAAAAATAACTTCTATAACTTATTTCTAAAAAATCAAATTTCACTACTAACTATAAATATTTATTATTTCTTAACAAAATATTTAAAAATTTCTCTGAGCATCACCATGTGACCATCCCATCACATGGGTAAGCTCTGTTCCAACTTCATCAAATTTGTTTCTTGGAATATGCACCTACATCAGACTACCAAGGTGAAAAAGATTCATGGTATCCTAACCATGTGTTGATGAAGTGAATCTTCCTTGATCACAAAATTCGAGTCATAGCTTGTCCTTCTCCTTGATCATGTCACTGCTCTATTGTTTTATTAAAACTTCATAAATTCAGCCATGCAATTGTCAATTTCAAAATTTAACATAAATTGAAAAGAAAACCAAATTTACCTCAATCATATTTCTAACTCTAATTCTTCTACATGCTTATGTTGTGAACTCTAAAATTTTCTCTCTTCCTTTCTTTCAGATTTCAATCTTGTTTTTGTACAAACCCATCTTCTTCAAAATCTTTATATTACTCCTCTAAGAGATGTCAAATTAAAGAGATTTCCATTGATCTGACACCACTTGATGTCATACAAGTTGAACCCGTTGCCAATATCCCCAATCTACTCCACACATAACTTTAAATTTACATCCAATCCAACAATATTTCAGGAAACATTTAACATATGTATTCAATATAAGAGTATGAATTTATTATGTAAATTCCATGAGATATGTTTCTCTCACCCTCCTCTCTTTATCTCACCTCATTTCATAGATCCAATTACATACACTTAAAATTAACAATTAATGTATGCAATATAATAATGCTTTGAAACACTCATTTAAGTGTTTGTCCAACTATTTTAATCCTTCATTTTTATACCCATATAACAATGGATTTGACCCTTTGTCACATTCAATTTAAAAATAAAATTACCCACAGAACTGGGCAATATGGAGGCAAGCCAAAAGGGGATTTCAGAAAAACACGTAGTATTTTAAAATTTATATGTTTTAATCAGTCGCTATGAAATGATTTTGTAGTGGTTGTTTTCCAATTTCTTGTTTCGTCGCTACAAAATGATTTCTTGGCACCCAAAAAAATTTTGTATTGTGGTTTTTCGAAACATGAAATGACATGACTCTTTCCAATATCTATTGTGCATGTCATCCCCCTTGCTCTTCCACACAATATACTGTTTACTTACCTTCCTTCACATTTGTTATGAAACCAGCTCACAAAAAGATAGAAAAGAGAGATCCACGCCTTAGAATTCAGCCTCTTCGAGGGGGCAACCTCCTTTACATTACATAAATGAACAATTCTTGGATGATACAAATGACAAAACCTCCTTTCTATATATAGGAGTCTAAGGAGTCACAATATAATCCAGCCGACCTAACAATAATAATATAAAGCCACAAAAATAACAATAGAGGGATTCTATGGGGCACAGAAATAACAATATGGGGGTAATAGGGGCACAACAATATAAATAAGGGGTATAACTACAATAGTAATGGGTAATCACTAGTATTATAGGGACCCAACATGCCCCTCTCCTTCAAAAAAGTGTTGTCCTCAACGCTTGAGTAGTTCTGGATACTTCTGCATAAAATTCTCATCCTCCCATGTGGAATCTTCAGCGGATAAGTTCTTCCACTTGATAAGATACTCTGAAATTGATCGATTTCGTAGCTGTCGAGTTCTTGTTTCTGTGACTGCTTCCGGTTCCAATATAATTTTTCCTTCCTCGTCAAGTTCTGGCAATATTGTTTGAACTGGGAGCTTGTCGCCTATAACCTTCTTTAAACATGAAACATGGAAAACTGGGTGCAATCGAGAAGCTGCAGGAAGCTCCAATTTGTATGCCATAGTACCAATCTTTTGCAACACCTTGTACGGACCATAATACTTTGGTGATAATTTATTATCCTTCTTAGCTTGCTTTAGGGACATTTGCTTATATGGTTGTAGCCGTAGGAATACCCAATCACCTACATCAAAACTTCTTTCACTGCGATGTTGATCTGCCTGTTGTTTCATTCTATTTTGTGCCAACACGAGGTTATCCTTTAAGAGTTGGAGGACTTGTTGTTGATGTTCGATGTGATGTTCCACTGCCTGAACCTTAGAATTTTCTCTTAAATATGATGTGATGGATGGTGGTTGATACCCATAAAGTGCCATAAATGGGGTCATTTTTGTTGCTGTATGGAAGGAAGTGTTATACCACCATTCAGCCAGAGGCAACCATTTGACCCATTGTGTCTGTTTATCAGATACAAAGCAACGAAGATATCCTTCCAAACATTTGTTTACTATCTCAGTTTGCCCATCAGATTGAGGATGATAAGATGAGCTATGAGCTAATTGAGTACCAAGAAGAAAATAATTCTGTCCAAAAATTTCCAGTGAAAATGGGATCTCTGTCACTTACAATAATCTTTGGGTTTCCATGTAGCTTTTGAACTGTTTCCATAAATGCAGTAGAAACTGTACTGGCTTTAAATGGATGTGATAATGCACAAAAGTGTGCATACTTGGTAAGTCTGTCAACTACCACCATGATGACACTCTTTCCCTCAGACTTGGGTAAACCTGTGATAAAATCCATTGAAACCTCCTCCCAACGTTGGCTTGGAATGGATAAAGGTTGTAATAGACCCGGTGTCTTAATTGTTTCAACTTTATTTTGTTGGCAAACCAAACATTCTGCCACAAACTTTTGAATATCTGATTTAAGGCCATCCCAAAAAAATTCCTTCTTAACCCTGTGGTAAGTTTTTAAAAATCCTGAGTGCCCTCCTAAGGGAGAAGTGTGCAATTCCATAAGAATCTTTTGTTTTAGCTGGGAATTCTTACAGAGGTATAAGCGATCTTTGTACCATAACGAATCATTTTTCCAGCTAAATGTATCAGAAGTACTGGAATCTTGTTGTAGCTTTCGAATAAGTGCCCACACTTCTTCGTCATTCTTCCATTCCTCCTTTGCTTCGTTTATCCAATCTGGTTGGATAATAGAAATGGCACACAACAATGCTTCCACATCCTCATCCTTTCTTGAGAGTGCATCTGCCACCACATTTTGCTTCCCTTTTTTGTAGATGATTTCAAAGTCATAACCCAACATCTTTGTGACCCACTTTTGTTGCTCTTCAGAGGATAATCTTTGTTCTAAAAAGTATTTAAGGCTATCATGATCCGTTTTTACCTTGAAGTGTCTTCCCATTAGGTAGGGTCGCCATTTCTTAAGTGCATGGAGTATTGCCAACATTTCCTTCTCATAAATAGCTTTGCTTAAAAACTTTCCCTTGATTGGACGACTTTCAAAAGCAATGGGTCTTTCATCTTGCATTAGAACAGCACCAATTCCATTTCCTGAAGCATCACATTCCACAATAAAGGTTTTTGTGAAGTCCGGTGTAGCTAAGACCGGTGCTTGGCACATTGCCTCTTTAAGATGTTCAAAGGCCTTTGTTGCTTCCGGAGTCCATGAAAATGAATCTTTCTTCAATAATGTTGTTAGAGGTGCTGCTATTCTCCCATAATTCTTAACAAACTTGCGATAATACCCTGTCAACCCAAGAAATCCTCGCAGATGCTTTATGGATGTGGGGATTTTCCATTCCTTAATGGCTTTAATTTTGCTAGGGTCTACCTTAACTCCTTCATGAGATACAATATGACCCAAATATTCCACCTCCTGGACTCCAAAGAAACATTTGGATCTTTTTGCATATAATTGTTTCTCCTCCAATAGTTGTAGCACCTTGTCAACATGTTCAACATGATCCTTCCAAGACTTGCTGTAGATTAGTATATCATCAAAAAATACTAACACAAATTTTCTAAGGAATGGTTTGAAAATTGAATTCATCAAACCTTGAAATGTTGAAGGTGCATTGGTAAGGCCAAAAGGCATGACCAAAAATTCATAATGACCCTCATGAGTTCTAAATGTCGTTTTCGGAATGTCTTCAATCTTCATTCTGATTTGATGATATCCCGAACGAAGATCCAACTTGGTGAAGTAAATTGATCCATGCAATTCATCCAGTAATTCATCAATGACAGGAATGGGGAACTTATCTTTAATAGTGAGCTTGTTGAGCTCCCTATAATCTGGACACATGCGCCATGATCCATCCTTCTTGTGCACCAATACTACTGGAGCTGAGAAAGAACTTTGACTTGGTTGAATTATACCAGCCTCTAGCATTTCTGCAACCATACGTTCAATTTCACTTTTTTGGACATATGGATATCTGTACGGCCTGATGTTTGGAGGAACACTTCCTGGAATCAGATGAATAGCATGATCATGATCACGCATAGGTGGGAGACCTTTGGGAGTCTCAAATACCTTGGAATGATTGTCCAGGACTTTTTGGAGATCTGGAGAAATAGATGATTCCAATGTGGAAACATCTAGCGAACATAATTGTGCAATTACACCTCTTTGCTCCTTTTTTAGAAGCTTTGTCATGCCATTAGAGCTGATTATCTTTCCTGGTTTCCCTGCAATACCCCTTAATTCAACTTCCTTTCCTTCCACAGAAAATTTCATGAAAAGTTCTTGAAAATTAAAAGCTATTGTACCCAAGGATTGTAGCCATTGGACTCCTAGTACAACATCAGCACCTCCCATTGGAATGGAAAGCATTGGGCTAGTCAATACATATTCTCCCATGGATAGCTTGATATTATGGCACTTTCCAGAACAATTTATTGTTCCTCCATTTGCAATCATCACTTGACACTCTGGTGCTGGATATAGGAAGCAATTCAATTCTTTTGCTACCCTACAATGAATAAAATTGTGGGTGCTTCCTGAATCAATCAACACTATTACCTTTTTCTTCTTGATTTGTCCTTCTATCTTGATGGTTTGAGGAGTGGTAATTCCCGCCAATGCATTACAAGATATGGTCGGATTTATTTGTTCTTCATCTAGGCTTTGTTCCTGGAATATATCCTCTTCTTTTGACCTTTCTTGCTCCTTTTCTTCTTCCTCTTCACAATCTATGTAGAATAATTTCTTCTCAGCACACTTATGACCTTTTGTGTATTTGCTATCACAATTGTAACAAAGCCCTTTTGCTCTTTTTTCTTCCAATTGTTGTGGTGTCAACCTTGTAGGTTGTGGAAGACTATGGGCAACAACACTTCCGTCTTTATAGTTGTGAATGGTATGCTTCCTAGTTGCCATAATTTTGCTTTCCATTTTTCTTGCTAACCTGAATGCCTTCTCTAATGAATCAGGTTCCCAAAGGCGCACATCATGTTGGATATTATCCTTTAAAGACCCTATGAACACATCAATCCTATGCTCCTCTGGAATATCTTTTACCCTTATGTTCAATTTTTGGAACTCCTCAATGTGCTCCATTATTGAACCCTTTTGTTTGAGACTTATCAATTGGCTAAAAAAAGTGTTGCTTTTTGTATCCTCATAATGTGCTATCAATTCTTCCGTAAAAATTGCCCAAGTGATAAATTGTTTACGAGAACAAAGCCATTGATACCATACAAACTGATTTGGTTCCAAATATAAAGTTGCCATACGTACCTTTTGTGTGTTTTGCACATTATTGAGATCGAAGAATTGCTCCATCTGTAATATCCATGTGGCGGGATCCTTGCCATCAAACTTCCTCATATCGATTTTTGGAATATGGTGATTCTTCGATCCAACATTAGCATCTATGGAATCATGATTAACATTTCTTTTGTTCTCATCATGAGTTTCCTTTACTACCTTTTCACCATTAGTGACCCTTTCTTGTAGCAACTTCTTCAATTCTTCCATTGAATCCTCCATCTTAGCTTCCATGCATTTTATATTAGATTCCATGCCATTTATCTTAGATTCCACGCCACTTATCTTAGCTTCTGTTAGCTTTTGTGAGCGTGACATTTGTTGCACTTGTTCTTGTAATTTTGATATATCATGTAGCATTTCTTCCTCTTCTTCATGAGTCATGCTAGAGCTTTCAGGTTCCTTACTAGGTGTTTGCATTTTCTTTCCTCGGGGCATCAGTTACCGATAATAATTCTTTACTATGCCCTTTGAATTCCGTTAAACCAAGCTTACACAAAAATTTAGAAAAAAAACTACACACCTTTTTTCACTTTATAGAAGCCTGATATTGAATCTGATGTATCTCTATAATTTCCGATCATCCAATTCTAAAATTGATTCCTTTAGTAGCCTTCTGCTTCCTCTTTCCAATGCCACAAGTCTGAGCCAAATTGGATTCTCCAAGGAAGAGTTATGTGAAATCTCCCACAGTGACTTGCTTTTAGACTGGTTCAGTAGAGCGAACTTGTACGATGTGCCACGAGTCACTGTTTCAACCTTTGAATCTGAAACACACATACAAGAAACTACAGTCCGTCCTCTTTCTGTACCTTTTTATGAAATTTCAATCCGATCCTCAGAGCGAGATTTATGACGATTTTCCCCAGGTCACCTGTTTTGAATGTAATTCAGGAGTCTGCAAAAAGGCCAACTTCCTCAGATCATATCTCCGAAAATATCGCGCGAAAAGATCTAAAATTTGGACCCAAGGTTCAGTGCCAATTCTTCTCAAATGGGTTCTTTTTTCTACTTCTGAAACATCACAGGAAAAAAGTTATAGCGGAAATTCCAGGATGACCTTTTTGGAGCAGCGAAACCCTAGAATCCAAAGCTCTGATACCAAATGTTATGAAACCAGCTCACAAAAAGATAGAAAAGAGAGATCCACGCCTCAGAATTTAGCCTCTTCGAGGGGGCAACCTCCTTTACATTACATAAATGAACAATTCTTGGATGATACAAATGACAAAACCTCCTTTCTATATATAGGAGTCTAAGGAGTCACAATATAATCCAGCCGACCTAACAATAATAATATAAAGCCACAAAAATAACAATAGAGGGATTCTATGGGGCACAGAAATAATAATATGGGGGTAATAGGGCACAACAATATAAATAAGGGGTATAACTACAATAGTAATGGGGTAATCACTAGTATTATAGGGACCCAACAACATTAGTTTGTAACACTATTATGAATTTAGTAGTCGCAAACCAGTCTAAGAGGGTTCTTTTTTCCATAACTCTAAACAGGGTTCTCTATATCTGTAAAAACACTCAAATCGATTTAAATAATGGGGAACCACTATTCCAGAACACAAAAACACACTCCTTCTACAGACCTTAATACTGGTCCAACAACCATCCCAAAAGACAAATAGATTATCACAATCATTGAAGAAACACCATTCATATTTTTAATGTAAATTAGTTCAACAAGTTACACACTTTCAAAATGACCAGTATTCAAATGAACAAATGTGTAAGAACAAAAACTAGGAGTTTAGAAGTAGAAATGGAATTGGTGAATCATAGAAATTTGATTCAATCTTAGCCATTTACCAAGAACACAACTTACAATACAAAATTTATCTTATTTTACGCCATTCACATAGAAATACCTTCCATTTCACACATTTTGAAGGTACAGGTGGGTGTGCAACTTTTGAACTATAGTTACACAGAGAAACAATAGGTTCCTCTCTTGTCCTTCCCACTTATTCTCTTGTCTTTTGGAGCTTCTCCTCACTTCAAGAACTTCCCAAACACTATTTTGATATTATTTCCCAAAAGAAACTGCCTATGACAGCCAAGAGTCACACAATCCGAATAATTTCCCTTTCTCCACAAAAATAAGGGAACTAAAAACTATTTTATTTTATTTCATAATAGAGAATAACTTATCCAACTTATTTCTAAAAAATGAAATCCCACTCCTAAACGTAAACATTTAAAATTTCCTAGCAAAATATTAAAACATTTCTCCAAGTATCACCATGTGACCATCCCATCACACGGGTAAGCTCTGGTCCAACTTCATCAAATTCTGTGCTCGGCCTATGCACATACATGAAACTCCCAAGGTTAAAAATATTCATGGTCTCTTGATCATATGTTGATGGAGTGATTTATTATCGATCCAAAACTCTATGTCATAGCTCATCCTTCTCCTTGTCATTTTGCTTCTCTATTATTTTCTTCAAACTTTAGAACTTCAACCATGCAATTGATAGTTTCGAAATTCACTAAAAATTGAAAACGAAAACAAATTTACCTCAATCATATTTCTAATTTTGATGCTGCTCTATGCTTTTGCCACAAACTCTGAAGTTTACTAGCCTATTTTCTTTCATATTTCCACCATGTTTTTGGTCCATATGCATCTTATTTAAAATATTTATATTCCTCCTCTGGGAGATGTCAAACTAAAGAGATTTATGTGGCTTTCATACCATTTCATGGCACAGGAGTTTAGCCTAGCGTGAATATCCCCAATACTCCACGCATAGTGATGAATTTTCATCCAATCCAACAATATTTCAAGAATCATTTTACATATGCATTCAATATAAGAATATGAATTTATTATTATAAATTCCATGAAATATTTTTCTCTCTCCCTCCACTCTTTATCTCACCTCATTTCATAAATCAAATTATATATATTTTAACTTAACAAATGTAGGCAATATAATAACGTTTTAACACATTCATTTAACAAAAATTTTCCTAATGTTTGAATCCTTCATGTTTATACCCATATAAAAATGGATTTATCCCCTTTTCAGACTCAATAACTAAAAATAAAAATACCCACACAAATGGGCAATGTGGAAGAATGCCAAAAGGATATTTCATACTCACATGCAGCCTTTAAAAATTTAACTTTTTTATGACTCGCTACGAAATGGTTTTGTAATGCCTATTTTCCGATTTTCTATTCCATCTAACTAAATCATGTTAACAATCTATTTCTATTTTTGTGAATATTAAATGACTTGGCTCTTTCGAATATCGACTCTTTGCGACATTTGACTTACTCGTCAAAGCAGTATACAATTTACCTACACTCCTTCACCTAAGTTTGCAACATTATTACAAAATTGGAAATTCAAAACTAGTCTAAGTGGGTTCTCTTTTCCATAACTCCTAATAGAGTACTCTATCTCTATAACCATACTCAAATCGCTATAAATATCGGGGAACTACTATTCTAGAAAACAACGAAACATTCCTTCTACAAACTTTAATATTGACACAACATAAATCCAAAAGGACAAATAAATTATCACAACGATTGAAGCCACAATGTTCATATTTTTAATGTAAATTTGTTTAGTAAGTTACAAACTTTCAAATGACCAATATTCAAAAGAACAAATTCACAACACTAGAAACTAGGAGTTCACAAGTAGAAATTGAATTGGTTAATCATAGGAATTCGATTTAATCACAACAATTTACCAAGAAAACGACTTACAATCCAAATTTTATGTTCATTTACACTATTCACACATAAATACCTTCAGGTTCACACAAATTGATGGTATAGGAGAGTTTGAAACTTTTGAACTATGGTTACATAGTGAAACTTCAAGTTCCTCTCTTCTTCTCATGTCTTGTGGAGCTTCTCGTCACCTCAGTAACTTCCCCAACACTTATTTCTTATTGGTTCCCAAAAGAAACTACCTATGACAACCAAGAGTCACAAAATGTGAATTGTTTCCCCTTCTCCACAAAATAAGGGAATTAAAAACTATTTTTTTTTACAATAGAAAATAACTTCTCCAACATATTTCTAAAAAATCAAAACTCACTCATAAACGAAAATCTTTACAATTTCTTAGCAAAATATTTAAAAATTTCTCCCAACATCACCGTGTGACCATCCCATCACATGGGTAAGATTTGGTCTAAATTCATCAAATTTGGTGCTTGACCTATCCACTTGCATCAAATATTCATGGAACAGAGAATTACAAAACCATTATTCAACATGATATTATCAAAAACTAATTATTATAGTTACAATAGGAAGAAATCACAACTATATATGGAATCAAAAGAAAGAAAATTATGCAACAAGTAGCCATCAAAGATGAACACTTAATGTTCTTGAGTTTGGATGGCTGAATAACTATCAATGGGACTAAGAAACTAGGAATACAAGTAAATTATATTATTTGGTTTCATATGATAGAACACCCTTAATTACAAAGCTTTATGAAGGAGTGTACCATGTTATGACCGCAAAGGGGGGCATATATGAGTTTGAATATATGTGATATTAATGTTGGCATTATGATGAATGTGTTCTACTTGATGACAACCCTCTTGTAGCAGAACAACTCACCTATACATGGTAACTAGATGAATCTTTACAAGAGATATCAGATGTGACATTAATACATGGTAGTTGTGTTAACAGATGTGATGCAGGGCAGTTCAAAGGAAATGGCAGTTCACAGTACAACAAGTTAACATTATGATACAGGTGATGTCGATGATGATGAATATCAAAGTACTACAGGTTAATAGTATTGAATCACAGTTTAGGCTCACAGAATGAAAGAAAAGGAGTTATACACATGTTTACCGTGACCAAGCCGCGTATATACGTGGGTTCATTAAGCAGAAGACACATATGCATATACATGCACTTTCACGCAAGGAAAAGCGCGTACAGGTCGGAAACTAATATTTTGGTCCATGTTATTTGGACCATGGTACTTTGGTATTGGTCCATGGTATTTGGTCCAAGGTATTGACCCCAGGTATTTAGACCAAGGTATTTGTTCTAAGTGGTTTTGGACCATGGTAGTGAGTAAGGCCTAAGACTATAAAAGGAGGAGAAGATCATTAGGCAAAGGCACTAAGAAAGTCTCCAATATTTGATGTACTATGAGATCCGGTATGCAGGTTATGGGTTTATGATGCTTTACTTGATCTAAACCAAGGAAGAATCTCAGCCGTTGATGGAGGACAAGATCTAATGATGGATCAGGATCTTATGGCTTGGAATGAATCATCTCCATATGGTTTGATCATGGTTATTCTAGATCTGTATATGGATGCATGTAATGTTCTGTAAATATTATGAACTAACTCAAGTTTGGAATAACTGCAAATTGTGAATGAATATTTATAGATGTATACGCTGGTTGATTTTGATAAAAGTGTGTATACATGCAGGTTAGATACATCTAAGTAGCGTATACCATATGAATTATGATATTTGAAGTTACAGGTGGTTTTGGTAGTTGATGCAAAGTTCTGAGTTCTGGTGACTATTTACAAGTGTCTCTGCATATTCAGATTGGTTGATTGTGTTGAGCTTCAGTGTTGATGGATGAGATCTAATAATGGATCAAGATCATAATGAGTTATATCTATAGATCTGCTTGCTAAGACACATATTATCCTTTTGTATGTAATGATTTGGGTATATCAAAAGTCGGGAAGTGCAGCGAAGCTATAAGTAAGTAGTTGATGAGATATATGCTGGTTCACTTTGGTGAAGTTGTGTATACACGCTGGTTCGGCTCTTTCCAAGTAGCATATACACTCTGATGCATGATTTTTGATGATACAACTGGCTCTGGATATTATTTCAGAGTTCTGAGATCTACTCTATGTTCTGGTGACTGTGTTTCTATTGACAGGGTTTCAGTGAGTCAGTGTTGCATGATTCAAAGATTGATGATTGGTTTTATCAATTTATTTTTCACTTCAATTTTATTGATGGGTCCAGTATGAAAATTGGATGAAACGTGCCCTTCAGATTATGGTGTTGTGCTTCAGGAGTATCCAATATGAAAATTTATGAAATGAGGTCCCTGGAGGAAGAAAGAAGATCGTAGCCCTCTATAGGCCGGTGCCTAGGTACTGGTAAACATATTGGCTAGTACAAGAGCCAAAGGATAGTAGCTCCCTTCTAGTAGTAGCTAAAAAGAGTAAAGGTTGGAGCCTTCAGTAGGTTGGTGCCTATGTGCTAGTAAACGAATCGAGTAGTACAAAAGCAAAGGGGTTTTTGGCTCCCTTCCTGGAGAAGTTGGAGAACAAGAGAAGGTTGTAGCCTTCTGTAGGTAGAAGCCTACATACTGGTATAAGACTGCTCCAGTACAAAAATATTGTAAAAAGAAGTTTCTTATTAAGAAAAGATAGAGACAAATTACAACAGGTGGTTTTCACCCACATTGGGTTTCCACCTTACATCATGGTGTTCATGTGTGCTTCTTGTGTGTGATGATTTGTTCTCTTTTACTGCACCTGTTTACTGTTCATATGGTTAATGAAGTTCTGATGCACTAATTAAAGATCAAAATTGAATGGATTAACTGAATCATAAGTTTACTGGATATACGCTAGTTGCATTAGACACAGTTACATGTACACGTGGGTTCCCTTAACTAAAGTAGTGTATATGAAACGTAGTATGGAAATGAAAAATTTATTGATTTGATAATACTGATTCACCCCCACCCCCTCTCAGTATTATCTCCAACAATTGGTATCAGCAGGTCCTTTGGTAGAAGCTTGATCACTTAAAGGAGATCCGTAGAATAATGGGAAAGAAGCTAAAGAAGAAAGAGCCTCAGAAGAAGAAGACATCTCAGAGGAACTATGATGGTGGAAGAATCAATTGGGGAATACGTGGAAGCAACACTTCAGATTCAGAATCACCTCAAAATGAAGATGCACAAGCAAAATAAATATGAAGTATGAGTTTGTTATCCTCTAGTAATACATTTCTCCATCCACTTCAAGATAATGAAAGTGATAGTGAAACAATTGAACTTGCTCTTATGGGTAAGGATGAAAGATATCAAATAGAGACATAATTTAAAGGGCTTACAGAAAAAATTAAAGATTAGCAAAATCTATTGGACAAAAGGGAACATGCCTCCAAAGAAGAAGCTACCAAACAAAAAGCTCAACTATAGGAAGGAAACAAAGTAAGGAAGCTATTCAAGGAAAAGGAAGATCAATGTCAAAAGCTACAAGATGAAGTGACATCATTAAGAAACGAAGTAAATGAAAGGAGCACAAAAATCAAGAAACTCAGAGAAAGATCTAGTTACTATGAAAGTCTTGAAGCTAGGATCCTCTCGCTAAAAGAAGATCTTGAAGAATCAAATAAGAAGAATAAAGAACTACTCTAAGCTCTTGAAAAACAAGAAAACGAAGTTCTTGAATTAAGACATCAGTTGGAAGAAGGAAGAAAAGCTGAAGGAATCATAAAGAATTAGTATCTTCAAAAGGAAGAACAACATCAAGTTGAGGAAAATATTCTAAATGATAAATTAGAAGAAAAGGATAAGCTCTTACGATTTCAAGATAGTACTAAGATCGTGGATGATATTCTTAGTAGTCAAAGGTCTCCTGCTATCAAAATTGGTCTTGGTTTTCATGAATCTGTTGAAGGCGAATCTAGTTCACAAAGTAAGACAAGGGACTCTAATGCAAAATCTAAAATGCTCAACAAGGAAATGAGAGGTCAATCCCATCAACAACCAAGGAAAGAAATTCTTCAAAGAAAATATTTTACTCCTAACTATGGAAATGATAGCCGATCATTTCCTCAATTGAATAATGTTGAATGTTATGTATGTCATAATTTTGGACATGTTGCAGCCAGATGCAAAAGAAGAATGGTTCAAGACCATCACACAAAAGGATCATCACTCTCCAAGTACTTTTAGGGATATTGTTTTTCTTACAATATGTTTGGTCACAAAGCCATTGACAGCTATAGAAGGAATATGAAACATATGAGATGTTATGCATGTAACAAGCTTGGACATATAGCAAAGGAAAGCAGGAACAAAGTACGGGCACCACACCAAAAGGAAAAAACATCATCACACTTGAAGATATCGAAGTAGGAAGTGCAGTCAGAAAGATGTGGCACAGCACAATGTACGGACAACAGACTCGGAGGGAGTTGAAAGTGTGAAACTTTAGTGTTCTAAATATCATACACAAGTTTCATGAAGACAAGTCACGTATATACACGATTTAGCCACTGCACAGTCGCGTATATGTTAGTTTGAGGAAAAACAGTGGGATAGTCTCAAGAAAAAGGGTCTGATATGATTCAGTCCATTATTTGCTCTGTTACAATCTGCTGATGATGTGTGGAAATGTCTTGATACTCATAATATGTTTAGAAGTGTTTTTGATCCTAACTTGATGATGATGATTACTTGATACTTCTTGTTGATATATGCATAATCGGATCTGATAGTAAACAGATGGCACGGGTTCAGGGGGAGCTTATGCTTTGAATAATGCAATTTTGGCATTATGGTTAGAAGTCCTTGGTGATGATTCTTATATGGCTAAGTGATACATCTTGCTTTGAGATGGTTATGATTTGTCCATGACAAAATCTCATATGATTCTTGGGGTTACATAGTTGGCAGATAAGATTTGTGGTTGATTCTCTGATGATGCATATATGTTTCTTCCATGGTAATCTTCATAACGATAAGAAGAAGTACAAAGCTTGAATACTCAATTTCATTACTTGATGATGAGTCACTCATATGCTGCTGTCGTCATATGCATAAAGATCATAGAATACAATTATGATGCACGATTCCTATAGTTTTGATCAAGAAGTATTGACAGAAGAAATTGAGCTCAAGGTTTGCTAGATACATAGTGATATATACAATATGCTAGATACATGAAGTTGCATTGTTGGTTGGCCAAGATAATGGAGTTATTGTAGATCACATGAGGACATAACTATTTGAAGACATGATGATGATGAGTTCTTACCTATATAATGATAGGTTGATACTCACATATGTTGATTGATGCTTATTAGATGTGGGATGTTTCCGAGTAATGATACATGGATGGTATAAAAGATCATGCAGATCTTGATGATGAAGTAATGACTATCATGTTTTTCACATATGATATAATGTGAATGATTTTGTATGACATCTGTAGAATTGATTCATGGAAGGTTATGACAATGCTCAATATCAAGAGGATGAATTGATGCAGACATACCTTGAAATAGGTTGTTGTTATCTACACTAATGGACATATATAGGTTGCTGGTATGGATGCTGTTGACAAATGCTTATGGAAGAGATCATACATTGTGTATGATAGTTGCTGATGATTATCATGGTCTTGTTTAGGTACTTGGTCTCTGTTATAAATGTCATGTATATCATTCAATGTAAAGGTCATATAAAGACCCATGATGTAATAGTTTGTCTATGTCTATTTTAGTCATGTGTTAAATCCCTTTTGGTCATATGATGTAATTTCTACCCCCACTATGCCTGGGATGGATGATGTAATGTATAATATTTTGATGTATGTATGAGTCATTCGTGATAGGAAGGTCATACTCACTTGGTTGAGTTGTAGGGCCATGTTATTCTCTTGAAAAATAGTTTTGCAGACTTGGCATGTGCTCAGGGGGAGCATGAACAGATTGGTACATCTTGGCATGTACAAAGGGGGTGCTCAATCATAGATTTTAGCATTTACTCAGGGGGAGTATGGACAACAGAATGTATATCAAGGGAGAGAAGATCTTGGTCTGGCCTTTGCCATTGATGTAATAGGGGGAGAGTGACTTGGTGTTGTTGTTGCCATCAAGTCCAAAGGGGGAGATTGCTGGCATTATGATGAATTTGTTGTACTTCATGGCAACCCTCTTGTAGCAGAACAACTCACATATACATGGTAACTAGATGAATCTTCACAAGAGATATTAGATGTGACATTAATACATGGTAGTTGTGTTAACAGATGTGATACAGGGCAGTTCAAAGGAAATGACAGTTCACAGTACAACAAGTTAACATTATGATACAGGTGATGTCCATGATTATAAAGATCAAAGTACTACAGGTTAACAGTATTGAATCATAGTTCAGGCTCACAGAATGAAAGAAAAAGAGTTATATGCATGTTTACCATGACCAAGTTGCGTTTATATGTGGGTTCATTGAGCAGAAGACGCGTATGCGTATACACGAACTTTCATGCAAGGAAAAGCGCATACATGTCGGAAACTAAGCTTTTGGTCCATGGTATTTGGACCATGGTATTTTGGTATTGGTCCATGGTATTTGGTCTGAGGTATTGACCCTAGGTATTTAGACCAAGGTATTGGTTCTAAGTGGTTTTGGACCATGGTATTGAGTAAGGCCTAAGACTATAAAAGGAGGAGAAGATCATTAGGCAAAGGCACTAAGAAAGTCTCGAATATCTGATGTAGTGTGAGATCCAGTATGCAGGTTATGGGTTTATGATGGTTTACCATATTTGAGCCAGGGAGGAATTTCAACAGTTGATGGAGGAAAAGATCTAATGATGGATCGGGATCTTATGGCTTGGAATGAATCATCTATATATGGTTTGATCATGCTTATTCTAGATTTTTATACTGACACATGTAATGTTATGTAAATATTATGATCTAACTCAAGTCTGGAATAGTTGCAAATTGTGAATAAATATTTATAGATGTATACGCTAGTTGACTTTGATAAAAGCACGTATACACACATGTTAGATACATCTAAGTAGCGTATACCATATGAACTATGATATTTGAAGTTACAGGTGGTTCTGGGAGTTGATGCAGAGTTCTGAGTTCTGGTGACTGTTTACTAGTGTCTATTCTGCATATTCAGATTGGTTGATTGTGATGAGCTTCAGTGTTGATGGATGAGATCTAATAATGGATCAGGATCATGATGACCTATCTCTATAGATCTGCTTGCTAACACACATACTATCCTTTTGTATGTAATGATCTGGGTATGTCTGAAGTCGGGAAGTGCAACGAAATTATAAGTAAGTATTTGATGACATATACGCTAGTTCACTTTGGTGAAGTTGCGTATACACACTCGTTTGGCTCTTTACAAGTAGCATATACACTCTGATGCATGATTTTTGATGATACAACTGGCTCTGGACATTATTGCAGAGTTCTGTGATCTACTCTATGTTCTGGTGACTGTGTTTCTGTTGACAGGTTTTCAGTGAGTCAGTGTTGGGTGATTCAGAGATTGATGATTGGTTGTATCAATTGATTTTGCACTTCAATGTTATCGATGGGTCCAATATGAAAATTGGATGAAACGTGGCCTTCAGATTATGGTGTTGTGCTTGGAGAGTATCCAGTATGAAAATTTATGAAACGAGGTCCCTGGAGGAAGAATGAAGATTTTAGCTTTCTGTAGCTCCCTTCTAGTAACAGTTGAAAAGATTATAGGTTGGAGCCCTCAATAGGTCGGTCCCTACGTGCTAGTAAAAAGATCAACTAGTACAAAAGCAAAGGGGGTTGTGGCTCCCTTCCAGGAGAAGCTAGAGAATGAGAGAAGGTTGTAGCCTTTTGCAGGTAGAAGCCTGCGTACTGGTATAAGACTACTCCAGTACATAAATATTGTAAAAAGAAGTTTCTTATTAAAAGAAGATAGAAACGAATTGTAGCAGGTGGTTTTCACCCACATTGGGTTTTGCACCTTACATCATGGTGTTCATGTGTGCTTCTTGTGTTTGATGATCTATCTATTTTATTGCACCTATTTATTGTTCATATGGTTAATAAAGTTCTGTTGCACTAATTAAATATCAACATTTAATGGATTAACAGAATCATAAGTTTACTGGATATATGCTAGTTGCATTAGACATAGTTGCGTGTACACGCGGGTTCCCTTAATTGAAGTAGTGTATATGAATCCGAGTATGGAAATGAAAACGTTATTGATTTGATCATACTGATTCACCCCACCACCCCCGCCCCCCCACCCTCTTAGAATTATATCCAACAATTAACTCAAGGGAGGCATATATGAGGTTAAATTTAAATATAATGTGTAAATATATATCTGATACAGTCAACATAATAAGATGGGGGCCACATGTGCAATGCATGAATAGGTATATAAAGATATTATGTAGTTATTATCAAGGACATGTGATTTAGATGTATTAATGTATTGGGATATTTGAAAGAGGTTCTGTTATTATTTAAGGATTTATTGTGTAGCTTCTCTCTTTTATCTATATTGGAGTGGTGCTCCAAATTGATATCGGTATACATTGTGTGTACTTCTCAATTTTTATGCTATTTTGAGTATTTGAATCATAACCACACAAAAATGTAGTTATTTCCTTGAATTAACAATTTTGGTCCCTTGTTGACACCTTAAAAAAGCATGAGAATAGCACAAATTTCAAGCTTGAAATTTTAATGAGTATGCTACTTTAGTAAAAAAGTTAGTTAGACACTTTGAAATCAATGATTTAGGAGCTCGTCGATTCGAATGAAGTTGATCTAGTAGAAAAACAAGATGAATTGTCTATTAGGCTTCAAAGAATTCAATTGGCGCTAGCAGTGAACAACCAAGATATAAAATAGTAGAAGAAGTCATCCCATGGATCTAGCGCAACAAAAAATAAAAATGAAGGAAACAAAGTACTAATTACTCTTCTTAAACTCTGATTTACATGTTTTTTTTGTATTGGCTCTTTAAGTGGACAAACAACGGATAAAAATGTATCGTCATGGTGAGTAACCATTTTCTCTAACATCTATCGTAAACAATGATGTCAACCTTTTTTATTAATATAAATAAGCATATGAACTGTATCAAGTGAAGCATCTGTGAAGTGTTTGGGATAAGTTTAATTGAATTGAATGTTGTACATACGTTATATGTAATTTTGTTATATAAAATAAGGTCACATAAGTATCGTTCATTCCACTTAGTTTAATTATTGAATTTTGAAATGTATGAATTAGTTCCCACATTTCAACAAGGGCTACAAAGTAGCTATTGTGACTTAGTTTAAATATAGTTAAAAAAAATTCTTTAATAAAAGTACACTTTTATTTAGTCCTATTGTGACCTCGTTTAAATAGAGTTTAAAAAAATCCTTCATAAAGATAATACATTATTATTTAATCCATTACGGTAGCTCAATTGATGAGTACCTTGTTATGAAATATTATGTAAACAATGAGATTCAAAGCCCTATGGGCCAAACCAACAAAAAAAATAAACATTCTTAATTCATAAAATTTATATATGTCATTACTTAGACACATCAATTAAGAAAGCAAGTTTTGGATTCCTTATATTGAAAATTTGTTCTTACTTTCTATATGTATGAATTAATAATACATAGTATAACTGTTAGAATAATGTTTTTAACAATCTTTTTAATTTCTGAGTTAAGATTATACTTGCTTTTGAAAAAAAAAATTAGTTACGATAATAAATATTTTTATTTATAGTATTTTTTTGAACAATAATATAGAAAAATGTTTTTATTCATTAAAAATTAAAAATATAGTTTTATTCATTCAAAATGAAAAATAAAAAATAAAATAGGAAAATTATTTTGTATACAAAATAAAATAAAATATAATAAGTATAGATAAATGACCTTCGTAAAAGTCAAAGTAATAAGAATTATAAATTATTATCGAAATTGCATGTTAAAAACATTGTAAAAAAAATTCTATGCTAAATAAATTTATATATTTAGAATTTAAAATTACAATTTTCACAATGACCAAATTAATTGTAATGTGTCAAAAATTGATTTGAGTATGGATGACTCGAAAAATTCACACTTTTAATTCTTGGTACACTAATGAGTTTCACAATCACTGAGGTAAAATGCCAAATATATTTAATATAAAAACGAATTCCCACTAACACAATAGTAACCACAATTCAAAAACATGTGATAAAACATTGGAAACTAATAAGCACAAATAGTTCCATGACTGTAATGGTGTCAAACCAAATACATGAGGAACCACTAAATAATTACAATACATGTGCTAAATAAAACACAACAATATTAAAAATAATAATAAGAGAACCATATAAATGGTAAACAATGCAAAGCACAATTACAGTGGACAAATATACTGCTCATAATAATTAAACATTTAGAAAATTTAATTAATAAATTTAAACTAAATCCATATCAATTAGATTTCAATATTCCCTAAGAATAAAATAATAATAAAATTTATTTAATAAAATTATCATTTCAATTACAATGTTCTCTAAGTGGCAACGAATAATATTAATAGTAATAATATTGATAAATATTTAGTCGTTTTATTATTTTATTTTATTGAGTTAAAGCTATTATCATTATATGGGTATATCAATTTATTTGATTATTATAATGATGATCATGATGATGATTAACATCCTCTAATACCAATGTGGTCTATGAGACCTTAAGAAAAGAGAAATAAATTAATTGAGATTTATCAAAATCTTGTTTCTATGATAAAAAAGAAGGGAAAGAAGAGCTCCAAAATCGCTATAGTTTGGCTGGCTTAATAAGTCAATAAGATTGGAAGTGTGGCAGATGTTAGGGAATTGAGAGTGAATGTGACTAAGAGGAAGGCACTTTAAAAGGAAGTGTTTTTCATCTTCCATCCTTTTAGCATCATAAATATGATAGATCCTATAATCCTAGGGAATCTTGGGAGTAGACCATCGCCCAGTTTCACTTCGAAGCTCATGAGAATTAGTTCTTATCCTAGCGATGTTGATTTTTTTCTTAGTTTTGGTCAACACACGGAGATAATTCTGGTTATTGATGGTGGGGTTGATCACCTCCTTATAATACCTTAGCTTCCTTTTACCCTCCAACTCCTTATCATTTTACAGCTTGTCCTTAAATTTGGAGGTAATAACATCTTTAACACCATCCTTGCTTCCATGATGATCTCGTCCTTAATCCATCAATGGTTGAGCCAAAACTGGGCATCCTTATGCCACCCGTGCTTGAGGTGAAGGTGGGGGTTTTCACTAAAGTTGGAAGA
This sequence comes from Pinus tabuliformis, assembly GCA_031772625.1. NCBI lineage: Eukaryota > Viridiplantae > Streptophyta > Pinopsida > Pinales > Pinaceae > Pinus > Pinus tabuliformis. Next base: position 269,098,078 of record CM062814.1, on the reverse strand, counting down.
AATCTTTAAGAATCTCACGTATTCCATGTTGTAAAGCTTCTTCTTATACATTAAATATCTAGGCATTGTTGTACTTTCAATGGGGAATATACCAACTTTGATCGAGAGGATAGGATAGAGAGTATTTCCCTTGATATTGAGGTTGTAGGTTATGAATTTATTTTGAATCATCTCAATTTTTCTCCATGACTCTGTGGATGTATTGTCATCCCAAACTTCACATCCATATAACACAACAAGCATGATGAGAGAATCAAAGATGAATATTTTTTTAATCTCAATGCAAATATCGGTCGAATTACAATTATTTTCAAGATCATAATAAGATTTCCATCCTCTAATAGTCCTTTTCACGATGTTTTAATTCCAGTTGAGCTGATGATGAAAGTCAATACCCAAATACTTATAAGAGGAAACATGCTCTAAGTAATGGCTATCATTGATGAAACTACCATGGGTGATCTTTTTGGATTTAATGATCATGACTGTAGTTTTGTTAGTATTAACTATCATAGCCATCTTGGAGCAGTAGACATGGAAAGTCTTAAGCTGCTTGTCTAGGTCATTATGGATTTCTGCAAGAACAATGATATCATCAAGACAAAGGAGAAGAGTAATGGTCATATAATAAAGCTTGATTCTCTTGCATCTTGTAGTTTCTAAACACTCCTCTAGCTTATCGATGTAAAAGCCAAAAAGGGTAGGGGATATGGCACAACCTTTCTTAATCTAATTACATTTAATATCTTTAGACCACCCTTCATTGGCCTTAAGCTTGGGAACAACAGTCTTGTAGAGGCCACACGGGCTTCTCTAAATGAACCTCTGACATATCAGGTGTGTTCATGGTATACTATAAAATACCCCAAATTTGACTACATATTGGAAAATAACTCTAAAAATAACATTATTTAACTCCCTATCGATATGAACGCAATACACCCCCCAAATTCAAAAAACCCCTACATTCACTAGATATTTTAGGTATCCATATTTCCATTAATGTTATTTATACCCCTTTATAAGTTTTCATTACCTTCGAGCTCCATTTTTTATATGTGCCAATATAAAAACCCTTTACCCCCTATATATCCCCCAATATATTAAGTCAATTTTTCCTCAATATATATCCCCCAATATGAACCCACGTGGTATTGTATTTCTTCCCTAGTGAAGCCCCTGTGGTAGTGGTGGATCACAATGATCCTTAGCTCAGGAGCAACCATGGTCTCTTCAAGTTCGTCCTAGAGCTTATCTCAAGGAATAGTGCCAAAATATTTTCTAAAGTCCATAAAACAATAGAAGAGATCAGCTTTACTATTGAATTATTCCTCTGCAATGATATTGAGAGTGACAAGATGGTCGATAGTCAAGTGATGTCTCTGAATACCAGTTTGCACTATAGCTCTTTTACCATGGTTTTCGAGCCAAAATCCAAAATTATTTTCCAAAATGAGCCCATATAACCTGGCTAGGATGTGGCTTATCATAATGGTCCTGTAGTTAGAGGTAATGGTTTTGTCCCGATTTTTAAATTTATGGAAAATAAGTCTTTGCATCCAAAGCTTAGGGAAGCCATGCTTTACAACCAAAATGAAAAGCTTATGCAAATGAGGAATGATGAAAAATCTTCCCATTTTAAAGATATGAGATTGGTATCCTTCAATATATTTATCTTTCCCATTAGCATGCATATTAATCCCAAACACAACGTCTTCTACAGAAAATATATCTTCCTTAATAGGAGTGTTTAAGATGGTTCCCATGGTGTCGCGAGAGAAACAATTTCTTAATATAGTTGTCCCAATTTTCTAAGGGTATATAATGATTATTTTTAATTTCACGAACAAGTACGTTACACAAAAACATCCTGAGCGTATCTTTAGAAAGGTGGAGAAGATGGTCTTATCTCTTATTAATATATTACATATTCTTCCTTTTGATGAGAGCTTTGTATATACTTATATTCTGGAGCTTAATGATTTCATTAGGAGCATCTTTGATAGCTTTCCTAGCAATTTTATAGTCCTTGTCATAGCAAGGATTGGAAGTTCTATTATTATTCTTATATGAAGACTCATTACAGAATTTGATAATGGTATTGGAAAGGGTACTAGTAAAATTCTAATAAATTTGATCAATGATGTTATTATAAGTGATTAAGCCTAAATTCGTTAAGAAAAGGTCAACATTACTTTTATTGAAGCCATTGTTCCTTTTTCTTTCACTGTTCTCCTACGTGTGGGCGGTATGTATCACAAGATTGAGGGATAAAGACAAAGGTCTGTGGTCGGAGTGAGGCTTGATCAAGTTAAGTAGCTCAGAGTTTGTAATACGGTTAAGGACATGGGAGTCACAAATCACATAATCCACAACACTGCTACCCAACCCATGGAAATAGGTCATCTGATCGGAGGAAGGCCACTAGTTAATACTGTTACAAATGATTAGGTCATGGGAACTACAAAGTTTAAGGAGCTCAGTGTCGAATAAGTTCTCGATTATGTCTTGAGAGTTTCTCTTCAATATATTAGCTAAGTTACAATCTTCCTCAAGCCATAAGGGGTCGGTGTTAGAGTTGTTACTTAAGAGAATAGCTTGGTTAGAAACAATTTTAGCATTAAAGAGCCCAAGAAAAAGCATAGTGTCTTTGTTCCCTAGGTTGTAGATGCCTTTTTCTAAGGTATTGAAAGGGCAATTCTTATCTAAGTTGTTTTCCTTATAGGATGTAGAGTTGATAGCAGCGAAATATTTCATAATTGACCCAATGTTTAATGAAATTTTTTATAGAAATTAAACATTTTCAATTAGTTACCAAAAGTAATCAGAAGCTTCTAAAATACAACACCACCATTTTATGACATGTAAAAATTAAACAAGGCTACCTTAAGCATTTGACCAAATTGACATGACATGTTGCAGGTTGTACCCAAGCTAAATTAACATGGCACAAAGCATGTTACACTAGTTACTAAGCTGAAAATTATACCAAGTCATTGTTACAAAATAAGAACAAAATGAACTCAACGAATCAGATATCATATTAAATAAATAAATGTAATATATTTAAAAACATATATAATTTTCATTTTACAATATAAACTTTATATATTATAATTCATTTTTTATGTCAATCCAAAATAATTGGCGGTGAGGATAATACCGGCCAGCGGCACGATGATAAGCCGGACTTGCAATATTATTCTACTCTGATTCCAAATTAGCTTGTTTCCTCGTTACATAAATCTTGCGCTGCTACTCGGCGGCAAAGATGCAGTATAGTCAACAAAACGAGTACGTCGTTCAAACCCAAGAAAGGTCAATCCCGCGTGAGAATTTCGGCATCGTTCACCTTCACAAATGGTTATCTGCTTTTCAATATTTCCAACTTCGAGGAATACAAAGGAAGACTATCTCCATCCATATTCCCTCCACCTTTTCAACTTTTCTTTCTTCGAAATCGAATATTCAGTTAAACAAAATTTGAAAGGTCGTTTGCAGTAATATTGTGGTCAACCCATTTCCGTAATATAATATATCTCACCATCAAGATTGTTATTAAAATTAAAAATAAAAATTCATATTGTTATTAAAAAAAAAAAAAAAACATATCAATGGGCCAGATTGATAACTAAATTATTGAAATTTAATAAAATATAATTTAAACTAAATTTTAATGAATTCAATTTTAAATCTAATTTTTAATTTATCTGAATCACTCTATTCATATGGAAGATTAACCACCATATTTATAATTAAATATTAAATTCTAATAAATTATAATTTAACAAAATATAAAATTATATTATTTATTCATGATATTTTAGAATGATGGTGAATGGTTGTATTGTTAAAGGATTATTTGTACTAAGTATAAATTTTATTTCTTATTGTGTTGAGAGACACTCTATAATTAAGTATGGAGAAGATGTTGTCATATAAAATTAGATCTAAAAATAATAATAAGACCTATATTAACCAATAAAAAATAGTAATAACTAAAAAAAATTAAAGTAGGCCATAAATAAAAGGCTTCCATCAAATTTATATAAATAGATAAAGTAATTGAAAATAAAATAAAAAAATACATTTTAGTATGAAGCAAATACTTACTTTCTTCATTGCTTAAACATGGAATACCTTAACATAAGCCTGGAATAACTTAACACACAATAATATTCTTCATATTACATGCTTAATTAATTTGAAATTTAATTTACATGTAATATTTAAAAATATATATATAATTATAAAAATTATTCTACTAAAACTAAAATATATTAAAGTTCATATTAAAAAAAACTAATTATGTATAAATATATATATATATATATATATATATATATATATATATATATAATTCATTAAAATACGCAATATTATTATAAAAATATATGTAAACTAATATATATGTATGTCAGCCAAATATATTTCTTTCTCAAAATCATTATTTCATGTTATGAACTCAAATCTATGATACCGTATAACTTTCCTTACATATACCATATAAGTCTTAATACAAAGATTTACTTTTAGATTTCCATAACTTTACAACTTAACTCATAAATTATTTAATAGATCTAAGCTATTAAATCTTATCTCTCTGTAAAATTACACGTGGTATTAATGGTTTCATAGATTTTATATGGCATTTAATCGATTGGGATATATATAATCTCCAAATCTAATTTTTTCATTTAAAAATTACATATAATATTAATAGTTTCATAAATATATGACATTTAATAAATCTAAAGATAATCTATAATATATAATTTTTAAAATTTATCTTTAAAACAATTAAAATTTATATTATATTTTTCATTAAAATCCAACATTAAGTTTCTCTCAAGTTGAATCTAGATTAAGCGTAAATATGTGAGTTAAGACAGATTCACTACAACTAGGGCTTCTTTCTTCCTTAATAATCCTAAACACTTACACATATATACCATTCAAACACAGTAAAACTAATACCTTCAAACAACATCGGCTTCAGAGATGCTTTCTCAGTCACTTTTATTACAATTGATGAATAAATGAACAACAAATGTCATGTGTTTGGGATTGCGCTGTTGGTTCTAGTTATGCTTTTTTGGTAACTTTTATTACAATTAACTTCTTTCCTTAATATTCCCAAACATTTACACATATATACCAATCAAACACAATAAAACTAATACCTTCAAACCACATTGGCTTGAAAGATGCTTTCTAATTCACTTTTATTGGAATTCATAAATAAATTAACAACAAATGTCATTCTATTTTTTTCTCTTTGGGATTGAGCTGTTGGTTTTAATGATGCTTTCTCAGTAACTTTTATTATAATTCATAAATAAATGAATAACAAATAGTTGAGAATAATTAATATTATTTTGATATTAATGGAGAAAATAGTTACATTGTTGTAACTTTCTCTCTAGTTTAGGATTAGTTCCTATAGTTATGGGATTTGGGTGCAACTTCCTACTTCCTAGTATTGTATTTAATGATGTAATCTTTGATTGATTGTGAGAATAGAGTGGACGAGAGTGATCTCTCAAGTTTTGTGAGTGTAGTCCCCAGGTGCAGGCCACACCTGAGAGCTACATCTCTTTCTTTTCAATTCTGTTCACATTTTATCTTGGTATCAGAGCTCAGATTGAGTAAGCCTGATCTTTTGTCACCTGTGTGGTGGAATTGCCTATGTGGCTTGAAGTGCCTTTGTGGCTGTGTGTACACGAGAGCCCTGTGCTCAATTGAGCAGGTGGACTGCAGAACAACTGGCTCAGACTCGGAAACTTTTTTTTTTTGAGTGGAAAGGCCGATTAGTGTGGATTTTGCGCTAATAGTCGCGCCAGAAGCCCAATTAGTGCGGATTTTAAGGGATAAATTGCGCCAAAGCGCCAGAAAACCCGATTAGCACGGGATTTTACCGGGAAAGTCGCGCCAATTAAGATACTTACACCGATTTTTAGTTAGCGCGGATTTTTCGCTCGGGGTTGCGGAAAGGGGATCTTTGAATAGTGTGAACTTCGTTTGGCGGTTTGCAAACAGTGCAGATCGACGGAGTTACAGATTCGTCCAGGAGAGACAGATCAGGAAAGCGCCAGAGGAGATTTGCGAGAAACCTCGACTTCGTTTGGCGATCTGCCGGGAGAGCAGGATCGGTGAAGTGGCAGATCAATCCGGGAGAGGTGGATCGGATTAATTGTGATCAGATCATTGTTTCGACTCTGTTGAAAATGCCAAATTTGCTCATTGGAGCGAGGGTGCCAGATACTGTAGATCGGTGGCAGAGGTGACAGACCCATCTGTCAGGTATTGTATTTTTGTTGTTGTTAAGTAGATTCACAATGAGTAATACGATGGAATCTTACCTTAACGAATCTAGTAAACTCAACGGGTCCAACTTCACGAATTGGAAGTTTAAGATCCAGACCCTGCTCGAAGGTGCGAATGCTTGGACTATAGTGACAGGCAATGAGCAGAAGCCGACTGCAACCACACAGAACGAAGACTGGGAAAAACGAGAAAACAAAGCCAAAGTCCTGTTGAAGATGTCTGTGAAAGACAATGTCATAGCACACATCAGAGACTGTAAAACGTCCGCAGAGATTTGGACAAAAATCAAAAGTCTGTATGAGACCCAGAATGAAAACAGAGTTTTGGCTCTGAAAAGCAAGCTATTTTCAATGAGGATGGATGAAAGGGAGTCTGCTACTGCATTTGTCGCGCGAATCAAGGATGTTAAAGACGGATTGGGGGCCATTGGAGTGGCGGTGGCTGATGAAGATCTTGTTGCAATTACAATGAATGGGATGCGTGATGATTTCCAAACCTTCATCACTGGAGTCTCGGCAAGGGAGAAAACACCCACGTTTGATGATCTCACTGCGATCTTGCAACAAGAAGAAGAGCGATGGCAGAACCTGAATCTGAACCCCCAAAGTGACGATCTTGCGCTGGTGGCAAAACGACGACTATCTAAAGGGAAGCAGTCACAGCAGCAATCAGTCCAGAAAGGAGGAACGTCACATAAACATCACTGTCATAAAGGTATGCTTGCAAATCATTCCGAAAAGAAATGCTTTTATTGTGGAAAGAAGGGTCATATACAGAGAGATTGTTATTATAAGAAGCAGGCTGATGAGGCAAGGAGGAGACAGGTAAATCCAAAACACAGAGGATATTTTGTTGAAGAAGAAGACTTCAGTCATGAATTTCGACTGTTCACAGTCGACTGTGCCCTTTCAACATCGAATGAAGATGACATCTGGTATGTCGATTCCGGGGCATCCTCTCACATGACAGGTAATAAGGAATTTTTTGATAGTCTTGAAGAAATTATAAATGGATCAAAAATATATCTAGGGGATGATAATGGATATCATATTAAAGGTCATGGGGTGATTTCAGTTAAGTTACCAAATGGAAAGATTAGTCACCTTTCAAATGTTTTATATGTACCTGGAATAAAGAAAAACCTGATATCTGTATCCATGATGGCTGATCAAGATATGCATGTTGAATTCTTCAAGACTCACTGTGTGATAAAGGATTGCAGGAATGAATTGTTGCAACAGGCATGCGAGTTGGAAGCCTATATATACTGGATGCAAAATGTATATCAAAGCAAGCCATGGTTGTAGGAGAGTCGACAGTTGAACAACTCTGGCATTAGAGGTTTGGTCATCTGAATCTGCAGGATCTCATGTTGTTACAAAAGAAAGGTATGGTCGAAGGTCTCCCCATCTTTCATAACATTCAGTTAAACTGTGATGGTTGTGCCTTAGAAAAGATGCACAGAGAACAGTTCCCTGTGCATGATAGGAGGAGGCAAACAGAAATCTTAGAGCTAGTGCACACTGATGTATGTGGTCCCATGCAGACAAGGTCGCTAGGGGGAGCATACTATTTTTTGTTGTTTACTGATGACTGCACTAGGTATTCATGGGTTTATTTTTTAAACAAGAAAAGTCAGACTTTCCAATGTTTTATAGATTTCAAAACCCTGGTGGAAAAACAGTTTGGAAAAAGTATTAAAATTCTCCGATCTGATCAAGGAGGAGAATACAAATTAAAGGAATTCATGAAATACTGCAAATCTCACGGGATTGTTCAACAGTATATAGTACCGCACACACCACAGCAAAACGGAGTTGCAGAGCGTAAAAACAGAACCTTGGTGGAATGCGCAAGGAGCATGCTGCAAGGTAAAGGTCTATCTAATATTTTTTGGGCAGAAGCGATAAATATTGTTGTATATTTGAAAAATAGAAGTCCTACTAGGTTTCTTGGCTTCAAAACCCCTTTTGAAGCCTTATATGGATTTAAACCAGCAGTAAACCACTTAAGAGTCTTTGGGTCAAAGGCATTTGCACATGTACCCAAAGCTGATAGAAAGAAACTAGACCCTAAGGCAGTGAAATGCATCTTTGTTGGTTATGGTACAGAGTTTAAAGCATACAAACTGTTCAATCCTGAGTCTCGTAAGACATTTGCAAGTAGAGATGTAGTCTTTCATGAACAGGTACAATAAAGGAAAGCTGATGTTGGAGATGATTGGCACATTCCATTGCTATTGGAGGAAAGCAGCGAGGATGAAAGGGAGCAAGAACAGGAGCAGAAAGAAGAGAATGAAGAAGAACATCAAGAAGATGAAAAAGCAGGCCCAGTTATTGCAGAGGAAAACAAATTTGAGGTAAGTCCCCTACCAAGGAGGTCAGGTAGGAAGACTGAATTACCATTGAAGTTGAGAAACTATGCGTTGATGTCAAAATTTTTGAACATTATAGAGCCCTCTAATTATAAAGAAGCTAGCCAATTTGAGGAATGGAGAGCTGCAATGAATGAGGAGATGGAATCAATTCTTAGAAATAATACTTGGGAATTAGTAGAGCTGCCTAAAAACAAAACACCTATAGGAAGTAAATGGCTGTTTAAACCCAAAATTAATGCAGATGGAAGTATAGATAAGTTAAAAGCTAGGTTGGTTGCAAAAGGATACTCACAGCAAGAAGGAATTGATTTTGATGATACTTTTGCACCTGTAGCAAAGCTAAATACAATCGGATTACTTATTGCTTTAGCTACTAAATGTAATTGGGAATTACACCAACTAGATGTTAAATCTACATTTTTAAATGGTGATTTAAGAGAAGAAATTTACTTAGTACAGCCAGAAGGATTTTTAAAGCAGGGGCAAGAACAGCTTGTTTGTAGGTTGAAAAAGGGTTTATATGGATTAAAGCAAGCTCCCAGGTCTTGGTATGAAAAGGCTGATTGTTTCTTTATAGAGCATGGTTTCCATAGAAGCTTAAATGACCCAAATTTGTATACCAAGTACAATAATCAGGGGCAAATTATTTTGATTTCTCTATATGTGGATGATATGATTCTAACAGGAAATGTAGATGACTTAATCAGAGGAATCAAAAGGCTCATGGAACAAGTCTTTGAAATGAAAAATCTCGGAAGCCTTAACTATTGTCTGGGATTAGAAGTATTCAGAGATACTGGGCAAACTTTTCTTACCCAAGGGAAGTATGCTAGAAATCTGTTGGAAAAGTTTGGGATGGATCGGTGTAGATCAGCAGCGACACCTTTGCAACAAAATTTGAAATTGAGCAGTGACGATGGCACTAAGGAGGTAGATGCCACAATGTACAGACAACTGGTTGGCAGCCTGATATATCTTACAACAACCAGACCTGACTTGGCATACTCAGTTACTGTATTGAGACAATTCATGTCGAAACCGCGTGAAAGTCACTGGATAGCAGCAAAAAGCGTGTTGAGGTATCTTTGTGGTAGTGTTCATTTTGGTATTTTATACACTGATGTATCTGATGTTACTCTAGCAGGTTTTTCAGACTCAGACTAGGCAGGTAACCTGGCTGATCGGAGGTCCATCACAGGTTATACATTCAACATAGGTTCCAGGGTCATATCATGGAGCAGCAAGAAACAAAGTACTATAGCTTTGTTGTCATGTGAAGCTGAGTATCAAGCATTGTGTGCAGCAACATGTGAAGCGATCTGGTTGAGGAGACTTCTCAAAGATGCAGGAAAAGAACATAAGAAACCCACTTCTATCAAAAGCGACAACCAGAGCACCATCAAATTAGCATACAATCCAGTGTTTCACAAAAACACCAAACATATAGACACTCAGTTCCATTTTGTTAGAGAGAAAATACAGTCAAAAGAAATTATTGTTGAATATTGTAAAACTTATGACAATGTGGCTGATATTTTTACAAAGCCTCTTGCACGAGTGAAATTTGAATTGTTTAGAAAGATGCTAGGAGTCCAGGAGAATCCTTTCTCCATTAAGGGGGGGAGTTGAGAATAATTAATATTATTTGATATTAATGGAGAAAATAGTTACATTGTTGTAACTTTCTCCCTAGTTTAGGATTAGTTCCTATAGTTATGGGATTTGGGTGCAACTTCCTACTTCCTAGTATTGTATTTAATGATGTAATCTTTGATTGATTGTGAGAATAGAGTGGACGAGAGTGATCTCTCAAGTTTTGTGAGTGTAGTCCCCAGGTGCAGGCCACACCTGAGAGCTACATCTCTTTCTTTTCAATTTTGTTCACATTTTATCTGTCAAGTTATTTTTTGTGAAAACAGATGAGAGATAATTATAAAAATAATATAAACTAGGGAGCTTTGGATTGACGGTGAATGACGGTGAATGGGTGTACTATGAAGGCACTCCTTGCCTTGCTATAGGTCAATGGTTCAAATCCCCAATGGGTGCTTACCTGCCAAAAAAAACCTATAACAATAATATAAATTATTGTGAAAAGTAAAAAATTTAAATCACAATTCATAAATAAATGAACAACAAATGTCATGTTATTTTTTGTGAAAATAGATGAGAGATAACTATTTTATGAAAATAGATGAGAGATAACTATAACAATAATATAAATTATTGTGAAAAATAAAAAATTGAAATCTAGAAGAATCAATTTACATAGATATTGTGAAAATTAAAATATTGATGAATAAGAATTAATTATCTACCCCATAAGAATTTAAATTTTTGATAAGAAATTTCTAATGTAATGTAAAAAAACCTTTGATTGTATCGATTTCAGTGATTGAAATTTTCTATAAAAATGGTTTTGTACTCGTATAGATTACTAGTCCAATACATTATTAACCCAATGAAAATTTCCAATGTAATGTAAAAAAATCATTGATGGCATTGATTAGATGAGAGATAACTATTTTGTGAAAATAGATGAGAGATAACTATAACAATAATATAAATTATTGTGAAAAATAGAAAATTTAAATTCACAAGAATCAATTTACATAAGTATTGTGAAAATTAAAATATTGATGAATAAGATTTAATTATCTACCACATTAGATTTTAATTTTTTTCATCAGAAATTTCTAATGTAATGTAAAAAAACCTTTGATTGTATTGATTTCAGTGATTCAAATTTTCCATAAAAATGGTTGTGTACTCATATAGATTACTAGTCCAATAGATTATTAATCCAATGAAAATTTCTAATGCAATGTAAATAAATCATTCATTGCATTGATTTCAGTGAATATTATTGCATGCAAGTTTGGTTGAATTGATTTATTGCATTGAATTCACTGAATAATGTTACATTACATTAGTTCATGTGTGATTGAATCAATTAATTGCATTGAATTAAATAAATACCATTGGATTACATTAGTTTAAGTGTTATTTGATTAATTTATTACATTGATTTCAATGAATACTAATAGATTGTATTAGTTTTAGTGTGATTGATAATTGATTAGTTTGAGTGTGATTTAATTAGTTGATTTCATTGATTCCATTGAATATTATTGCATGCAGTCATGATTGAATTGATTTATTGCATTGAATTCACTGAGTAATCTTACATTACGTTAGTTGATGTGTGATTGAATCAATTAATTGCATTGATTTCAGTAAATACTATTGGATTACACTAGTTTAAGTGTTATTTGATTTATTTATTGCATTTATTTGAATGAATACTAGTAGACTGCATTAGTTTCACTGTGATTAATTATTGAGTAGTTTGAGTGTGATTTAATTAGTCGATTGCATTGATGTGGGTGAATACTATTAGATGCTTTAGTTTAAGAATCATGAATTAAATGTTTGCATTGATTTGAGAAAATACTATTGGATTGTGTTGATTTGAATATATATGAATGGATTGCATTTAACTTTTTTTTATAGGGGCATAATGCAATATGGAACAATGCCTAATATTGAAGAACAAAAAACATGACAGAAAATACAATTAGTGAATGTGCTAGTTGAAATGTGGGAAAACTAAGCTTATAAATGAGTTACTTTATTAAACATATGGTTACAATATAATAAAAAATAAATGATTTCAATGAATATTATGGATTTGGGAGATATGTTGTCACCTAAAGTTACATTTAAAAATAGTAGAATAATGCTTTAAATTAACAAATTAAAAATAGTAATAACAAAAAGATAAATATTCACCATAATTAAAATAATTCAATGTGCAACTTGATTTGACATAACTTTATATAGAGATATAAAGTAAAAAAAAAAAAAAAACCTTTTGCAACTTAATTTGACATAACTTTCTATAGAGATATAATGTAAAAAAAATTACCTTTTAGCATGAGGAATAAATGTAATTTTTAAATTATATGTTAGAAAATAGTATTATTGATATTACATTATGTGTAATTCATTTTACATTCAATTTACATGTGATATTTAAAACAAAAATGTATTAATAACAAACAATATTTTAGTCAACCATAAGGAAAATATTTCAATGTTAATATTAAATTGATGCAGGAGCATCCAGCTAAGGGAGGTTATGGCTGGAGTATTTGTCTTTGCAGACACAAGGAGTTTCAGTTAGTTTTTTTTTAATTTTCATTTAAATTTCTAGTTAACAGCATTTAGGACCTTATGTTAAGTTTAAGGTTGTCTCAGCCCACTATTTGTTTTTGTTTACGTTCTTTTTATTTTTGGTTAAAATTTACTTTTAGAATACAGTCAAGAAAGAACAGTTATCAATGAATAACTAAATGTAACTGCTGACAGTTTAATAACTGTACAATGAACTTTACAAAAAAGAGAGGAAAAAAACTACTGTAATTATCATCATAGTATTGAATAGAACCTAGCATGCAAACATTATGAACAAAGAAAAAGAAAGTTTGAATCCATGTATCGCAGCCTAATGTCATCTTCTTCCCAACTTAATTAAATTCACTTACCCATCTCATAACGATGACTAAGAGTGAATAATTAACACAGAAACAAGAAGAATACGCAATAAATTCAGCAAAACAATGGAGTGGGCTTGTAGAAGAAACGAGCATAATCACTGTCGAAGGAATAAACAAATATCTACAGGTACCAACAGAAGTCATATAATTTCCCTTTTACTATTTAATTATCAAAAAGAAATCACTGTGTACATCTTGATATCAAATATCTACAGTCCAAGATATAGTTTCCAAATACAAACAGGCCATGAAAACAGAGGTCCTCCATTAACAATGCCAAATACAACCACGAGGTCACCATACGACCGATATAAATACAGTTCATAAGTTAATAGCCAGAGGCATAAATACACAGGCCAAGACACAGTGAGGCCGAAGCCAAACCCTCACAACAAACCCAGAGAAGACTGCCAACAACAAACGTATCGGATAGACAGACAAAGGAATAACAAGGAGCGACCCTACCCGATACAAGCGTCAGTGTCAGGGCACGAGACCAGCAAATGGTGAGCCTAGTCGTATACCTGCATGGCCAACAAACAAGGCCATTAGAGTGAGCAAACAGAGCCATAAGAACAAGAATTGAAAACAGAGGTAAGGGTTTAAGGAAAGACCACTTACCGAAGGAGCTGAGCCCGTGCGAACGAGGAAGGAAGTCGCAGACCAAGGCCACAGTCGCGGAGTGCCCACTGCTCACAAGGAGCAAGCACAATCAGAAACAATAGAAAGCAAGGCAGAAGCGTAAGGCATAGAGGGAGAACTTACCTCTGGCTGAATGTCGGATGAGAGCCGAGAGCCGAGCCACCCCGCAACCATGACCTGCAACAAAATGCCAAGCAAACAGTCAAACAATGAAGTAAACACTTTGAAAACAATAGCATAATCGAAGCTAGCGTATAGCAAAGACCCACAACCAAAATCATAACCAGAGCTGAACAGATGGAGACCAGAGACTGAGACCAGGGGTTCCAGACCCAGAACTTCGAAACCATTCTCAGAATAGGAAACATCACAAACGTGTGCAAGTAGAAACCCTCACGGGGAATCATTCCCAGAGCTGGACAAGCGAAACCCTCGTGAAGCAACAACCAGAGACCAGGAGCCAAGACCTTAACGGTGCAGCAGAACAACAAAGTAACAATAGAATGGTCGGGGTTAGGGTTTCAACAGAATAGTGAAGAGGCGGGAGAAGCGAGCCCGAGGAGGAGGATAGTTGTCCTCACGACATCAACCTCCTGTACCACGTCATAAAGTTAGCAACCACAAAACAATCAACCACACAATCAATATTTAATAATATGTTGTAAGTGATCAGGGCTGGTCCCATCAAATTTTGGTATCAAAGCAGGTTAGAGTTAATTTGTTTCTTTTTTCTACAAAATAGAAGTCAAAAGAAGAGGTCATGGCAAAGCTATTCGAAGCGTAGTAGATGAAGGATTGAGAGAAGAGATTAGGATCTTGAATGCCCATTTGGTAGCGGTAGAAGCAGGAAGGAGAAGGGATCCAGAAGGAGGAGAGGACAGTGATGAAGAAGTTGTAGTTACGACAAATGGATCGGATGAGGAAGGACCTGAAATCAGATTCTTTAAGGTTAATTTTATTGGCTAGCAGTAAGCCAAAGCCCGAGATTTCAAACTGCGATGGTAGTTTGTCCACAAAAGTGTTGTTGGAATGGATTAGTGAATTAGACAAATACTTTGAATGTGTGGAGATCAACAAATATAGAAAGTTACATTCACTGCCACAGATTGCAAGAAGAGAGGAGAATATCGAATAAGTTACCTATTAAAAAGTGAACCAGAATGGTCGCCAAAATGAAGGGTAAGTTTTTGCCCAAAGATTACCAAATTTCTCTGTATCGGCAGGTGCAGAATTTGAAACAAAGAGGAATGACGATGAAAGAATATACTGAAGAATTTTATCGAGTGAATCTAAGAGCGGGTTAAATTTTAGACACCCCAGAAAATATAGCAAGGTTTTTGAATGGCCTAAGGCTAGAGATATTAGACGAGATAAGTATTCTTTTTCCAAAAACCATAGAGGAAGCATACTAGAGTGCCTTGAAGCCAAAAGAAAATATCGCAAGGGAGCAGAATGCCAGAAGAGGACGTGGATCTAGCAGAGGGAAGGGACAATCCTTTGGTAGAGGAAGTACTGTGAACAACAGTGAAGAAGGCAGTAGTTCAAAGACCTCAGGGACAACAGAAAAGGAAGGTAGCACTAGGGGAGGAAGGCCATACCAGTGAGGAAGGGGAAATGGCAGAGGCAGAGGAGCTTCCTACTAGTGCTACAAGTGCCACAAGTGGGGGCACAGGTCCTTTGAGTGTCCTAAAGGTGAACAGGCTGGACAAAGAGGAGCATATGTTGCTCAAACAGAGGAAGCAGAGGCACCACCCCAAAAGGTAGAGAATGTATCGGAGACAGGAGAGGCCTTAGTCTTGAATAAGGTACCACTGAAACCAAAAAAGGAGATGGCTGAACAAACCCAGGAAAATGCATTATTTCGGATTGTGTGTAAGTCACATGGAAAATGTTACAAATTGATTATAGACAGTGGAAGCACTGATAATATGGTTGCAATAGAGATTATGGAGAAATTGGGTTTGAAAAGGTTGAAGCACCCAACACCCTATAAGGTGTCTTCTTTACATAAAGGTCATCAACTGCTAGCTGATGAGCAGTGCGAGGTGGAATTCCATATTGGCAAGTATAGTGACAAAGTGATTTTTGATATCATGCCCATGGACGTGCGTCATATTCTGCTAGGTAGACCCTAGCAGTATTACCGAAAAGTTGTTCGTGACGGAAAAACAAACTGTTACAAGTTTGTCAAGGATGGGATTAAGCATACACTAGTACCTATCAAGGAAGAAGATACAACAGAGACTAGTGGGAAGAGAGTGCTACTGATGGGGGAAAAGAATTTTTAAAACAAATTGAAGATAATGAGATAAAGTATGTCATTGTAAGGAGATTGAGAGTAATGCTTTTGCATACTAAAATTTCTGACTTACCTAAAGAAATCCAGGATTTGTTGCAGGAATTCAGTGACATTGTGGCAGATGATTTACCAGATAAGTTACCACCAAATCAAAGTATCAGTCATCGCATAGATTTCATCATCAGAGCTAGTCTACCAAACAAAGTTTCTTACCAGATGAGTCCTAAGGACAACAAAGAGATCAGGAAGCAGTTAGAGGAATTATTGGACAAAGGTTTGATATGGGAAAGTTTAAATCCCTGTGCAGTTACGACAGTTTTAGCTCCCAAGAAAGGAGGTGAGTGGCGGATGTGTATGGATTCGAGAGAAATAAATAAAATTACTATCAGGTACAGGTTTCCATTGCCAAGAATTGATGACGTGATGGACTGATTGAATGGAGCAGCATATTTTTCGAAGATAGATCTGAAGAGCGGATACCACCAAATTAGAATAAGACAAGGGGACGAATGAAAAAACAAATTTCAAGACCAATGAAGGTTTGTATGAATTGCTGGTGATTCCATTTGGGTTGAGTAATGCCCCTAGCACTTTCATGTGCCTGATGAAGGAGATGTTGAAGGAGTTCATTGGGAAATTCATAATTGTGTATCTTCACGATATACTGATTTTCAGCAAGACCAAGGAAGAACATTTTCGACATGTTAGATATGTTCTGGAGAAGTTGCAGCAAAATAAGTTGCGGATAAATTTTTAAAAATCTTCTTTCCTTCAGAAGGAGTTAGTCTATTTGGGTATTGTGATTGTAGAAAATGAGCTGAAAATTGACGCAGAAAAAGTTGCAGCTATCATTAGCTCACCATCCCCTAAGAGTCTGTTTGAAGTTTGGAGTTTTCATGGGTTAGCAAGATTCTATCACAAGTTTATAAAGGATTTTAGTGGAATATGCGCACCCATGTTGGATACCATCAAAAAGGCAAGTCAGCCTTTCCATTGGACTAAAGCTACAGAGAAGAGTTTTCAGATGTTGAAGAAGAAGATCACTGAAAGGCCAATTTTGAGCTTTCCTGGTTTTAACAAAATTTTCCAAGTTTGTTGTGATGCTAGTGATACAGCCATTGGGGACATACTCAGCCAGGAAGATAAACCAGTAGCTTATTTCAGTGAAAAAATAAATGAAAGCAGGAAAAAATACTCGTATTACGACAAGGAGTTTTATGTTGTCGTCCAAGCATTGAAGCATTAGAGACATTATTTGTTGGGTAACGAGTTTGTCTTATTTTCTGATAATTCTGCGTTACAGTATGTTACGCAGCCGCATAAGTTGAATCATAAGCACGCAAAATGGGTCGAGTACTTGCAGAGTTTTACATTCATATTGAAGCATATCAGTGGTCAAGCCAACAAGGTAGCATATGCACTAAGCAGAAGAGTTTTACTCTTGCAGAAGAGCATGATACAAGTGTTGGGTTTTGAACACGTGAAGGACTTGTGTCAAACAAATGCAGATTCCAAGGAGGCTCATGAAGCTTACCAGAATCACTTGTTGAGGAATAATTGTCCATGGCTGGACTATAACTTACATGATGAGCTGCTATTCAAGGGAGGACAATTGTGTGTTCCAGAATGTTCAATGAGGGGGAGCATCATCTGGGAAAAACATAGTGGAGGTCTAGCTGGACATTTCGGTATTGATAAGACATTGGATTAGATTAGTCATTTTTATTACTGGCCGAAGATGCGAAGAGACATGCAACGATATGTGACCAGGTGTAAAATATGTCAGTTGACGAAAGGGCACAGTCAGAACACGGGGTTGTATACACCCTTACCTATTCCAAACAGACCGTGGGATTCAGTTAGTCTAGACTTTGTCCTGGGTCTGCCAAAGACACAACGGGGTTTTGACTCCATCATGGTGGTGGTGGACCATTTCTCGAAGATGACACACTTCATCCCTTACAGGAAAACCAGTGATGCTACCCATGTAGAACACTTGTTTTTCACTAAATTCGTTAGACTGCATGACTTACACAAGTCCATTATTTCCGACAGGGATGTGAAATTCACAAGACATTTCTGGCACACCTTATGGAAAAAGCTTGATACAAAGTTAAATTTCAGCTCCTCCTATCACCCAAAGACAAATGGGCAGACAGAGGTGGTGAACAGGAGTTTAGGGAACCTACTAGAGAGTCTAGTTGGAGAAAATTCACGAAGGTGGGATCGTGTACCTGCCCAAACAGAATTTGCTTACAACGATTCACCAAATCGAAGCATAGGAAGTAGACCTTTCCAGATCTTGTATGGAATGCATCCCTGAGGAGTGCATGAGTTACGATATTTGGGAAATTTAGAGAGAAGAAGTGCTAATGGGGAGGATTTCGCAAGAGCAATTAAAGACCTACATGAGCAGGTGAAGTCAAAATTGCAGGACAACATTTAAAGATACAAATAGAAAGCAGATCTGAAATGATGGGAGGTACAATTTATTGTAGGAGATAAAGTCCTAGTGCATCTGTGCAAAGAAAGATTCCCTAAGGGCGAATACAATAAGTTGAAATTTAAGAAAATTGGACCTTGCAAAATTCTGCATAAGTTCCCTGCAAATTCCTATGAGCTACAATTGCCTCCAGATATAGGAATATTGCCCATTTTTAATGTGTCGGATTTATTGCCATACACTGCCAGTCCTGAAGGGGACAATTTGGCACAGCCAAAACGGGATACCCAGGAAGAGAGTAGTTCGTGGATGAGACAAATGCCTTCAGCTTAGCCACTTGAAATCAAAGGAATCCTCAATACACAGGTGGCTAGGTAGACTCGAAGAAAGGAGTACCTACAGTACCTCATCAAGTGGAAGAACCACCCCATTGAGGATAGTTCATGGCTTGACGCAGGATAGATACAACGTGCAGGGTATTCTATTGAGGAGCTCATGGACTGGAGCCATGAATTTTCATCTACCCCGGAAGCCTGATGCAGGAGCATCCAGCTAAGGGAGGTCATGGCTAGAGTATTTGTCTTTGCAGACAGAAGGAGTTTCAGTTAGTTTTTTTTTAATTTCCATTTAAATTTCTAGTTAACAACATTTAGGACCTTATGTTAAGTTTAAGGTTGTCTCAGCCCACTATTTGTTTTTGTTTATGTTCTTTTTGTTTTTTGTTAAAATTTAATTTTAGAATACAGTCAAGAAATAATACTTATCAATGAATAACTAAATGTAACTGCTGACAGTTTAATAACTGTACAGTGACTTTTATAAAAAAGAGAGGAAAAAAACTACTGTAATTATCATCATAGTATTGAATAGAAGCAAGCATGCAAACATTTTGAACACAGAACAAGAAAGTTTGAATCCATGTATCACAGCCTAAATTCATTTTCTTCCTAACTTAATTAAATTCACTTACCCATTTCATAACGATGACAGAGAGTGAATAATTAACACAGAAGCAAGAAGAATACGTGGACAAGTTCAGCAAAACAACGGAGTGGGCTTGCAGAAGAAACGAGCATAATCACTGTCGAAGGAATAAACAAATATCTACAGGTACCAACAAAACTCATATAATTTCCCTTTTACTATTTAATTATCAAAAAGAAATCACTATGTACATCTCGATATCAAATATCTACAGTCCAAGATATAGTTACCAAATACAAACAAGCCATG
The DNA here is from genome assembly GCA_031772625.1 of Pinus tabuliformis. NCBI lineage: Eukaryota > Viridiplantae > Streptophyta > Pinopsida > Pinales > Pinaceae > Pinus > Pinus tabuliformis. The sequence continues at coordinate 269,078,198 of CM062814.1, read as the reverse complement.
AAAAAAAAGGTCCTCCATTAACAGTGCTAAATACAACCACGAGGTCACCATACGACTGATATAAATACAATTCATAAGTTAATAGATGGAGGCATAAATACATAGGCCAAGACACAGTGAGGCCGAAGCCAAACCCTAACAAGAGACCCAAAGAAGGCTGCCGACAGCAAACGTATCAGATAGACAAATAGAGGAATAACAAGGAGCAACCCTACCCAATACAAGCGTCGGTGTCAGGGCAAGAGACCAGCAAACGGCGAGCCTAGTCATATACCTGCATGGCCAACAAATAGGGCCATTAGAGCTAGCAAACAGAGCTATAAGGACAAGAACTGAAAACAAAGGTAATGGTTTAAGGAAAGACCACATACCTAAGGAGTCGAGCCCGTGCGAATGAGGAAGGAAGCCGTGAACCAAGGCCACAGACGTGGAGTGCCCACTGCTCACAAGGAGCAAGCATAGTCAAAAATAATAGAAAGCAAGGCAAAAGCGTAAGGTATAGAGGGAGAAATTACCTCTGGCTGAATGCTGGATGAGAGTCGAGCCACCCTGCGACCATGACCTACAAGAAAATGCCAAGAAAATAGTCAAACAGTGAAGCGAACACTTTGAAAACAACAGCACAATCGAAGCCAGAATATAGCAAAGACCCACAACCAAAATCATTACCAGAGCCAAACAGACGGAGACGAGAGACTAAGACTAGGGGTTCCAAACCCAGAACTTCAAAACCATGCTCAGAACAAGAACCATCACCAACGTGTCCAAGTAGAAACCCTCACGGGGAATCTTTCCCAGAGTTGGACAAGAGAAACCCTCATGAGGCAACAACAAGAGACCAGGAGCCAAGACCTCGACGATGTAGCAGAAGAGTAGAGTAACAATAGAATGGGCAGGGTTAGGGTTTCAACGGGATAGCGAAGATGCGAGAGAAACAAGCCCAAGGAGGAGGACAGTTGTCCTCACGACATCAACCTCCCAAACCGCGCCATAAAGTTAGCTAACCACAAAACAATCAACCACACAATCAATATCTAATAATATGACGTAAGTGATGAGGGCTGGTCCCATCATAAATAACATAATTTTATTTCTCCTTTATATAGATAAAAATAAAATAATTTACAACTAAAAAACTGCTTATATTTTCACTTTCCATAACTAGGCACATGCCTAATTTATTTCATTTTTAATATGTAGTTGATATATAAGATTTTTAAAAGATTAATAATAAAGAAAATTCTAATGTGGGTTGTAAATAAATATAATAATGCAGGCGCTCAAACATATTTAATATTGTAATATTATATTTTATCCAAGTTTTTCCCTAACTCAGTTCTCTTTTTATTAAAAAAAATCATTATATTTGAGGTTCACTAGTAAACTTAACTCCTATGTAAACATTTGATGTGAGGTCTTATGTAAATATTTGATTCCAAAGATGTTGTAATGTTTAACATTTTGACTTGGTAAAAATAAATTAATAATTGTATTTATATTTCTAATTAATTATAATTAATAATTAAACTTCCCTAGATACACCTGAACTCCACATCTACCAAGCCCTAGAGATCAAAGAGATCAAATCTCTTTTCACTTTAAAAGAGGTTTGTATCTCAAGAAATCTGAGTTCTCTCGATGCTTGGTAGATGGTAGATTAAGAGTTAAGATAGATCTAGGGTGATTCAATTATTATTTATAATTGATTATAATTATAATTATTAATTTTATCTTTTTTATTTTATTAATTTTATTTTTATCATATTATTATCGAGTTATAACAACGTCTCCACCATATTATGTTCAAATGCTTACATAAGATTTATGCTTACTTATGAACCTCCAATATAAAGAAAAAATTTGATAAAAGTGAATCGAGTGATGGGAAATCTTGGATAGAAATAATATTACCAAATTATATGTTACCCAACATTTATTACCACTCGCAGCTAATAAAAAGTTGAGATGAGTGATGGGAATATTTCCCATCACACTCTAGCCTAGATATTACATTTTACCCAATATTCTCCCTCACCTCTGCTAATTTTATAGTTGAGTTTGTTTACTTTTAAACTTCAAATATAAACAAAAATTGCAATAAGAAGTGGACCTATTGAGAGGAAATATTGGGTAAAATGTAATATTAAAATATTATATATTACCCAATATAACTTAGTAAAAAAATTACAATAAAAAGTGGACCTATTGAGAAGAAATATTGGGTAAAATTTAATATTACAGTATTATATATTACGCAATATAACTTAGTAAAAAGTAGATGGGTGTGGGCATAAGTTTTAGATAAAATGTAATAATAACATTTTTCCTAATATTTCCCCAACCTCAATCATATCCACAAATGTCACAGACATATCCATAAAAAAGTTATACCTTTATATGTTACATGGATTCAATGTAACATAAATATAACATCAAATAGATTTCCTCTTAATAGGTGATATTCCACATGAATACCATGGCTCAATACCATTTATTCTTAAAGTCATGGATAAATACCATGGGTCATTATTTTTTTTATTAATTTTTTTATAGGTTTATTTTTATTTTATTTTCACTAAGTTCAATTTTACATTACGATACAATACATATTTCAACGACTTAGTCTCAGTGTATAAAATTTGATGTAAAATAAAAGTGAAAATTGAATTTTTTTTTATGGTTAACATTGATTTTTAAAGTAATGTTATTTTTTTTTTAAAGTAACATTACATGCAACATCTCCATAATATATATATATATATATATATATATATATATATATATATAACATCTCCATCATATACTAGGATGTAACATTACATACAACATCTCTATAAAATATATATATATATATATATATATATATATATATATAACATCTCCATCATACACTGGGATATAGAACTACAAATATATATTAAATTTTAATATAGTCACAACGAAATAAACTATAATTAATTTACAATAATCAAATTTAAATATAGATTATAAGTTAAAAGATTAAAATATTTATTGTATTTTAAATACTTAAATCTCAAAATATTTGCCAGTAATTTTATAGAGGATTGTAAGAAATATTGTACTAGTTTATGTCAAATAAATCATTTTTTATCAAAGTCGGAATTTTACTTTTTCATCATCACTATTTTTAAAATGTTAAGATATTTATTTTTATTTTTTTTAAATTAAGTGTGGGAAATGTAAAGATGAAATATTTATTATTTTAATGTGAATTATGCATTATGAATTTTTATTTATTAATTAAAAATATATATGACAATGATGATGGTGGGGTGGTTAACCAAGATCATATTTGGTTTAAATTAGATTTTCAAAAAGTAGATAAATTATATGAGTTTTCAAAATTACCATAGTTATTATGGATAAAAATATTAGGACCTCGTGGATATTATAAAAAAGAATTTGAAATTGAAATTCAATGTCTATGTATGCAAGACAATTAAGGGAATGAATTTTTTAATATTCAACCTTCTTAGTGTCACAAAGATGGTAATTTATTTTGACCAACAATATTTTAAGAACTATTATAAGCCTTATTTCAATATGGAACTCATGAGAGATTGTCCTTATTCTTGGAATCTTGATTTTCTTGGTGGTCAAAACAAAGAGAGACTTTTGGTATTACACATCAGATTTTATCTTATACCACAAGTATTCATTCATTTTAGATGCAATAATATGCCTAGTTTTATTGTTATTATGTAGAGTGAACTATTCCTTCATATAAAAGTGTTATATCCAAGACATGGCATCTTTATCGCAACCTTTTTATCATCAACCTTCTACCATGTTGTTTATCCCCATCTTGTAAATTAGGTACCTTATCATAGTCATGATTTTGATGAAGAAAAACTTCACTACTATGAGGCAGATAAGATAGGGTATATTGCCTTTGATTTTGAGATTATAAGTTATAAATTATTTTGAATTTTATATATCCTCCTCCACAATTCTATGTTAGACATGTTGTAACACCAAACAATATGAGTGAAAAGAGTCTAAAATATAAGTTTCCTCTTATCCCATAGAAAAATTTCCACTAATTCATAATTTTTTTCAAGCCCATAAAAAGTTTTCTACCCTTTATTTATTGTTTTTTGAATGTTGAGCTTCTGATTAAGATCAATCGAAAGATATTTATATGTAGTCACTATATTCAAGTTGTAGTTGTCATAATAAATATTAGTGTATGTGATCCTTTTGTATTTAACTATAATAACCTTTGTTTTAATAGTGTTAATAGTCATACTTGTACTAGAGTATAAATCCTCTAGAATATTTAGTTGATTGTCAATATCATAGGGAGTCCTCACCATAAGAACACCTTTATGTCCCTAAACCTAGGAATAATTTTCTTATACAATTTTACCAAAGTAGATCTCAAGTTAAAAAGAAAAAACTAACTCTAATATATTACAAATCTTACTATTGGGAACCATGCCAAAATATTTTCTAAAGTTAGTCAAACAACACAAGGAAATAGTTTTAGTATTGGGACACTCCTTTGCAATTATCCTAATCATAACAACATGTTCCACACTTGAATGATAAGTCTTAAATTTAGTCTTAAATTTAGCCTACCCTTTAGCTTTGTTTCCATGACTTTCAAGTGATCCACTAATTTTATTTTTCAAAACAAATCCATATAAATTTACTAAGAGGGAGATCATTGTTGCCACAAAATCTAGGAGTCCCTTTGAAAATCCTCATTAGGTAGGAAAAGACAACAAGAAAATGTTGCCACTATCACCTCGAAAACCTTTATCTTACTCTTTAGTGGTATTTTATCACTAGGGATGGTTCCGTATATCACCTAATGGAAATACTAATGCGACGGTTAAGATGATGCATAATATATCTATAGAATGAATTAGATTTATCTGAAAGCCTAGAAAGGCCTAGGTGTTCTACACTAGGATTCAAATATTCTATGCCTCGAAAAGAGATAAGGCTATTATAAGTTACTATTTGATTGATATGTAATAATAAAGTGCAAAATTTCATATAGTAGCCAAGGAATAGGCCTTCCAATGATAATAAACAATAAGGGCACAAATGCCTTCCAATAGAAACTAGGGTTAAGGTAGGAAATTGATTCTATGTCTTAATTATAAATATAAAAAATAGATGAGGGATGGAATTAACCCTAAATAAGGAGGTTTAACCATGCACTATCATATATTTTTTCCTTTATATGTTTTATAGATGTAATTCTTAAATTATAAGCCATAAACATCGAACCAAAATTCACTTTTGTATAAATCTAGCATAGAATCCCAAGTAGATAACCTTACACATCTAGGAATGGGGAAAAGAAAATGAAATTTAATAGAAGTTACAGATCATCAACACACAATGCCTTATCTTACATGGGTTTAATCAAGCCTTCTTGCAGGAAGTTCAAATTAGTTTAATAAATTATTGAACTAAGATGAGTATTCTTACTATGATAACTCAAATAACTATTGAGAGTCATGGTGACACATAGTATAAAGACTACCCATTAGGAAATTCTCGCAAAATCCGAGCGAGGTTTCCCTAAGACCATTAAAAAAATAGAGAACATAGTCGACCAGGCCTCAACCTTACAATGTCTTCCTTGAATCAAATGCATACCACTGTTAGGGTCGGCGATGTTTCCAACCAAAAGAAGAATAAAATGACAATAATTAACATTATTTACAGACTAAGTCTTCCCTTGGAGTCGAATTTCATAACATCCATAAAAACCGTGATAGAAAACTCGAGACTAGTTCAAGTACCCATTAATCGGTTGGACATTCATCACAGTGCACGACAGGCTGAGTAATGGTTTTCTCCAACTCCTCAATCAGAAATCTGTAACGCGTAGAAAACCTCCATCCCAACTCGGAGGAGTAACACTAATTAGAAGCTTGCATTTCAATTATTGAAACAAGTATAAACTAGATATTGAGCATATCAACGAAAATATAAACGTTCAAATTACCTGTAGCCAGCCGTAGATAAAAGTCCCCATCATTGTCGAACTGCTGAAGCTTGGAATCTGTTACGACTTCCAGAGAAGCCACAGAGAGAAGAAATAAGGCCTATCATGTCATAGGAAGGTAGACTTGGCTCATAACAACTCCAGGAGTAGGCAGGAGACCGAAGATGTGTGTGCATGGAAAACCCTCTTGTAGAGTGGACTGAAGACGTCTCTCCCGCAGCAGAAACAATGAACAGAAATCGAAATGACATTCAAGGCAAAGGAACCTAAAGTTCATATCCAGTGTTAGACCAACGCCATAGCTGGAGGTCGTAGATGTGGAGCAGAACCAAAGGATGATGATGGGGTTGTCCAGAAATGAAAGCTCGAGAGGGACGGTCCTATTACCTAGGCCGCCACAACAGCCCGCAATAAATCAACATTAATGGAGGCCGAGTGGAGCTAACAACACAACAGTGAACTAAGGGTGAATAAACTCAGGGTCAGGATGTAATTTCTCGGCTTAAGCCGAGTAAGAGAGGTCATAAATAAAGTGGCATCGATGTGGTTAGTGGTAATGTTAGTACGTTAGGAATCTCGACAATTATTAAATCCATTACATTTTGACACGAGAGCTTTTAAAAAAAAATTATGATGGAAATATATGATAAGAGCCCTGTTGTAATTCATTAGTGTATCAAAGAAATCGAAAGCAATTAATTATTACAGTTCTATCAAAATATATATGTACCATGTTTATCTATGCAATAAATTGCTATAAAAGAAATTACTTAGCTTATTTAAATATGTGGATTCATGACTTATGGTATCAGAGTGCTTAGCTTGCAAATACTGAGTCCTCTGGAATAAAGAAAAAAAGCATTATCGATAATGTGCACAAAGGAAGTAGGGAAGCAGTCAACATGAGGAGAACTAGAAATCCCCCACATAGGTATGTAATGGGAGCAGGATCAACAACATTTCAAGAAGGAAAACCTGAGGTATGGGTATAACTAGGTGATGAGCCGTGAAAAACCAATACAAATATCATGGAGATTGTACAAGAATTGAAGGGTGAGATGGCCCGGTTATGGGCAGATAACGAAAGATCGATGTAATTGCAGGAAAATATTTTGAAGAGCCTATATGATAAACAAAATCATCGGCCACTACTCCCTAGTCCTAGACATGGAAATATGACAAAGGAACAAGAGTTTCGAACAGAGAAAGTGACAAAGAAAATCATGAAGAAGAATTAGATAATGTGTTAGATCACAAGACCTAGGAAAGGCACAAAATGGAGCTTCAAGAGGGGTTTCAAAAAATAAAGCCTCCTCTCTTTGATGGTGAACAGGAAGAGGCAACAGAAGCATGGCTCATCAATATGAATAAGTATTTATAGTTGTACGAATATGACCATTTTCAAAAGGCTCATTTGGTCATTTTTTAGCTACAATGCAAAGCCAGCCTGATCCAAAAACGGATCCTAGATAAACCTCTAAGTATAAAAGACTTCATATAAGAAGTAAAAGGTGCCAAATGGCACAAATCCTTTGTAAATTAGAGGAAAATGAAAGTCATTGGCTACTATCAAAAATAGTCTCATTGCAGAGATCCCTTCATTCTGAATCCAATGCAACTTGAATGGGTGAAAACAGACTTCAGATGCAGAAGCTATCATAAAATGAAGCTGCCCTTTTTCAAAGAAAAAACAGGAAAAATCCCTTGATAATGGGTCCTAAAACCCTCTAAGTCTTCATCAATATCCTAAAATGTCAAAACCACCAAAAAATGGGAAGTCTTAAGGATATTGCATTACACTATAGGAACCTTAAAAACATGAGAAAACAACGAAAATGAGGCAATCAGAGGCTTGAACAGTATTTGCATAGGGGTCGTCGGATCTGGTCGATCAACAGTCCAGATCCAATCAACAATCACAATCTGTGGTGACAGGTAGAGGTAGTCAGAGGCATAACGTGATTGAACTAGCCCGATGCAATACAACGATCACCGATATCAGCGGATCGCAATCAACAAACACGAGTGGGGCCTATGTATATATGCGGTGCAATATGCCGATCACCGATGATTGGATAGGCGAATCGGTATCGGCGATGGCCAAACCGGATGGAAATATAGACTGTATTCTATATATTTTTAAATTCGGAAAACATCAATTTCCTTTGTAAATGCATAATTCGTTTATTAAATGAAATACAAAGGGATAAAGCCCCGATGCGATATTACGGACCTGAAAGGGTTTATTAACACTGTTGCATATAAATTCAAGTCCGATAGGTAGGATTTTTCCATGTTTTAGTGTATTTTTAAATACAAAGGGGAAAACCATGGAGCAGGCATTACGACATGTGATGGCGACTTACGAGTGGACTCGATAGGAAAATAAGGCGCAGTTATGAAACTTTGAAGTCTGGAGTTGTGTTTTCTGTGGACTTTCTTGTGTTTTACAGCGTTCTTTGTGTAAACACATAGTCACTATTTCTGAAGGATTCAAAGTTTCGGTGGCTCCTTCCGTTGTGGAATAGGTGGCATTCATTCTCGAGGGCATTTATCAATGATTGCTAACACTCAAAGAAGGGATTCGAACGGACCAAAATAGGGAGATGAAGAGCCCGAGAGGGAAATGAATCAACATCACCGTTTTGGCTTAAAAGCCATGGATGTCAAAGATAGAGGGCTGGCTGAGTTGTTGAGGGCTTCTGAGTTGAGTGTGGGTTGTTATTGTTGACCCTTGAGGTCTTTTTACAGAAAGTGAAAAGCCAAAGCGGGAATTTAAGGCAAAAGAGGTAGTGCAGAAGCAAAAGGCAACCAAGGGAGTTACTTAGAGTTCAAGTGAAAAGCCTAGAGAGAGCTGTAACATGATAGAAGGCAGAAAGAAGCCAGATCCAAAGAGCCAGAGTCAGAGCCAAGAGCCATAACCAAGAGCCAAAGAGCCAAAGTTAGAGCCAAGAGCCAGAACCAAGAGCCAAGAGTGAGAGCCAACAGCCATATCCAAGAGCCAGAGCTTCAAGAGCCAAGGGATAAAATGGTGTCTGAACCCACTATTTATGTGTATAACAGCAGGAGTTGAGCCAAAGAGCTTATAAAAATACTTATACCATAATCCCAGAGAACCTAGTTGAATTGACTAGAGCTCACAGAGATGTAGCCCAAGAGTTCTGGGTGAACTCCAAATTAATTTTTTTTTTCCATGTGATTGTTTATTGTTGCATTCTTTACTGAAGATGCATAAATATATATCAGTTTCAGCACATTAATTTACAGCACACGAATAGTTAAAAACAATACCAACATACACCAATGTTTTCAAGCATTTCTTAATTCGACATTGGTTAATCATTAAGACTTGGGAAAATTTAAAGCTTTGGAAGTGGGAGAGGTTCTTGTAACTTAGACAAGAAGCCTAAGTGCCCCATTTTCAGATAAGGTGGTATCAGAGCTTAAGATTGGTTAACCCCACCTTCAAGGAAGGTTATATCAGAATGCTTGATTGACAGAGCAAAGATTGCTTGTCTAAAAGGTGTTTGAACAACAAGAGGCTGATTGTATGCTTGTTTTGCAGACTGACTATTTTCTGAGCTTGCAGAGGTAAAAGGTTGCTGAATAAGCTCTTTATTTATCTTGTTGAAGTTATTTCATTCATTGGCATAATGACAATTTCTACAAGAGGGTCCTCGAATTCTGCTCTCTTCACAAGATTCTTTGATGAAGACATGAAGTAAGAATTGTCCACCATGATGGATATAGTGAGAGAAATGTATGAGGATGGAAGGAAGAGCAGCATGATTAAAAGTAGCTGAATTCCATGAAGGAAGAGAAGCAGTTCCTTGCTGACAAATTGCAAGAAATGCAGAGGCAACATCATATTGGAAATATGAACCTGAAAAGGATGCATGAGTTGGAAACACAACTCTTTGTTGCCCCAGAAGCCTTGGTCAAGTATCAGCTTAAAGAAGAAGTAAACCATTCCAGTTTGTCTTCAAATTCTTCTGAGAATGCTTATATTGGTTCTTTTGAAAAACATAATAAAGGCATAGGTTCCAAGCTAATGTCCAAGATGGGCAATGAAGGAAAGGGCTGGGGAAAGCATGCACAAGGTATTGTTGAACCAATAATGGTTGAGGAAAGGGATAAGTATTTGGGTCTTGGCTATGGACAGAGTTCCAAAGCTGCCATGAAGGTCATTGGAACAGTCCCAAGAAGGAGTTACATTTCATGTCCTCTACCTCAAAAGTGTGAAGCTTGTATTCAAGAGGAATGCAATGGCTTCAAACATCATTTGTAAAATGCAGGTGTTGAGGAGCACACACTTGAACCAGAGAGTTGGGGAGACTCCAACAACCTTGAAGAGATTGATGGTGTTCCAAAGGGAGCAACTTCTTCATTTGCTTCACCTCCGCATGAAGGCAATAAAGGTGAAAGAGAAAGGTATAAATCTGGTTCTAAACATATTCCTTTTGATTTTTAAAAGCATGTTGAATTTCCGCATATGTATGGGAAAATAATTGCATGTTCCTTTTGTGATTTGGATAACCATGATGTTTCTGGATTTTGGAAGAGAATATCCACATATAGGAAGCAAAAGAAGGAAAAGAAGCAAGAGGCCAAAGGTCCATTGGACAAGGCAAACCATGTTGTCAAGAGGATGCACATGCAGTGCGCTTATGCCATAAGCAAGGACATCTTGCTACAAAATGTTGGAATTTGAATCCAGCAATGCTTCCACAAAAGTTGAAGAAAGTGGAAAGAGGAGACGATAGAAATGGAAGTGAGGATTCCATGAATGATGTGTCTCAGAAGGATTCACATGATGATGCTGATGTACAGACAATGGTAGTACCTTTGAAAGGGATTGGTAAGGAACAGTTAGAGTTATTATCTGATTGAGATTGCATGTCTATTGATGCATCTACATTATATTTAATTTCAGCTTTGAAAGTACACTGTGCTTAAGCAAAAGTTGAAGGATGAAATGCATGCATAAGCTTGATATGCATGAACACAGGGATGCTGATGATTTCCTTGTTTCTGAACATGTATGTGTAATTAACTTACAGGGTTGATTTCTTTGACATGCATGTGATGCCATGTTGACTTGGGAGAAGTTAACTTAGTCTCCGAATGGAGATAATGATCAAGTACTTCATCTTTTTAAAAAGACTCCTAATGGTCTTTTTCTACATGCTTGACTTGCAGGGGCATTTATTCAAAGGCTTGTTTTGTGGGCTTGTATCTAGTCCATCATTTGTATGCACATGTAAGACATGGAGGTGTTCACAAGATGTGAAATATGTTTCTTTTGTTGAAGCAGGAGTTTAGGCCATCCAAGTTTTTGTTTGTATGCCTATTGTTGTTAACAATTGTTGTTGGCAGCTTGTCAAACAGGTACAAATGAAAGTTTGTGGAGTGAATGTATTTCACATTCGTTGAGTCACCTTGGATCAATAATCAAGGCAAAGAAGCTCAAAACTACCTTCTATAACCATTTCAGTAGGAGTTTTGTAGGAAGGCAAGGAGGAAGACAGTTCTTCCCAAGAAGACTAACCCATCCAAAAAGGGAAATGGGCAGAAACCTTGGTTCAGAGGCACTATGCAAAGGAAAGTGTAGGGAGGCTTAAAGAAGAGGGTGAGTCACTCTCATTTACTATTTAGATCAGTATATCAATCTTTTGGAGACCAAAAGTTCTTTAGTGGGAAGACGTGATCCAAAAATGGATCCTGGATAAACCTATGATTCTAAAAGACATCATATAAGAGGTAAAAGGTGCCAAATGGCACAAATCCTTTGTAAATTAGAGGAAAATGAAAGTCACTAGATGCTATCAAAAATAGTCTCATTGCAGAGATCCCTTAATTCTGAAACCAACACAACTTGAATGGGTGAAAATGAACTTCAGATGCAGAAGCTATCATAAAATGAAGTTGCCCTTTTTCAAAGGGAAAAGAGGCAAAATCCCTTGATAATGGGTCCTAAAACCCTCTATGTCTTCATCAATATCCTAAAAGGTCAAAACCACCAAAAAAGGGGAAGTCTTAAGGATATCGGATTACACAATTGAAACCTTAAAAACATGAGAAAACAATGAAAATGAGGCAATCAAAGGCTTGAACAGTGTTTTCATAGGGGCTGTCAGATCCGGCCGATCAACGGTCCAGATCCAATCAGCAATCACAATCAGCGGTTACAAGTGGAGGTAGTCGGATGCGTAACATGATGGAACGAAGTCGATACGATACCGCGATCACTGATATCAGCGGATCGTAATCGACGAACATAATGGAGTGGAGCCTACGTATATATACGGTGTGATATGTCGATCGCCGATGATCGGATCGACGAATCGGTATCGGTGATGGCAGGACCCGATGGGAATATAGATTGTATTCTATATATTTTTAAATTCGAAAAAAATCAATTTTCTTTTTAAATGCGTAATTTGTTTATTAAATGAAATACAAAGGGACAAAGCCCCGATGCGATATTACGGACTCGAAAGGGTTTATTAACACTGTTTCATATAAATTCAAGTCCGATAAGTGGGATTTTCACATGTTTTAGTGTATTTTTAAATACAAAGGGGAAAACCATGGAGCAAGCATTGCGACATGCGATGGAGACTTACGAGTGGAACCGATAGGAAAATAAGGTGCAGTTACGAAACTTTGAAGTCCAGAACTGTGTTTTCTGCGGACATTCCCGTGTTTTACAATGTTCTGTGTGTAAACACAGAGTGACTGTTTATGAAGGATTCAAAGCGTCGGTGGCTCCTTCCATTGTGGAATAGGTGGCATTCATCCCGGAGGGAATTTAGCAATGATTTCTAATGCTCAAAGAAGGGATTCGAGCAGACCAAAACAGGGAGACAAAGAGTCCGAGAGGGAAATTAATCAACAATATCATTTTGGCTTAAAATCCATGGATGTCAAAGAGAGATGGGTTGGTTGAGTTGTTGAGGACTGCTGAGCTGAGTGTGGGTTGTTCTTGTTGACCCTTGAGGCTTTGTTGTAGAAAGTGAAAAGCCAAAGCAGGAAGCTAGGGCAAAAGAGGCAGCACAGAAGCAAAAGGTAGCCAAGGGAGTCACTTGGAGTTCAAGTGAAAAGCCCGGAGAGAGATATAACCCGATAGAAGATAGAAAGAAGCCAAAGCGAAGAGCCAGGAGCCGAGAACCAGAGCCAAAGAGCCAGAGTCAGAGCCAAGAGCCAGAACCAAGCGTTAAAGTGCAAGAGTCAGAGCCAAGAGCCAGAACCAATAGCCAAGAGCCAGAGCTTCAAGAGCCAAGGGATAAAATGGTGTCTAAACCCATTTTTTATGTGTATAACAACAGGAGTTGAGCCAAAGAGCTTGTACAAAGACTTATACCATAATCCCAGAGAGCCTAGTTGAATTGACTAGAGCTGATGGGGATGTAGCCTAAGAGTTGTGGGTGAACTCCAAATTAAATTGATGTTTCTGTGTGATTGTTTAGTGTTGCATTGTTTACTATATATGCATTTATATATCAGTTTTAGCACATTAATTTACAACACCCAAACATTTAAAAACAAATACCAGCATACACCATTTTGTTCAAGCATTTCTTAATTCTGCATTGGTTAATCATTAAGACTTGGGAAAACTTAAAGATTTGGAAGTGGGATAGGTTCTTGTAACTTAGACAAGAAGCCTAAGTACCCCATTTTCAGATCACACCCTATGGTTGGAGGAAGTAAAAATTGTTAGAGGAGTAAATGAACAAAGCACCACTTAGGAAAGATTTCAGAGATATTTTAAGAAAAAATATCTGATGGAAATATGTTATGACAAAAAATAAAAAGCGTTTCATGATCTCTGACTGGGCCAAATGTCTATGGATGAGTTCATAAAAAAGTTCACATCATTACTTCGGTATGTCCCTTACATACATGAAGAAAAAGCTAAAGTGCATCGGTTCTTTAGCAGTCTCCTGTTGTTCATAAAAGAACGGCTAGAGTTTTACAACCTAAAAACCATGGATGAAGTTATTCGTAAGGCACAGATCTGCTACCAATAAAAAAAATGAAAGAGAGATATGGGAAAGAGGTTGGATGACAGAAAGGGAAGTAAATTTATTCCCAACAACAAAGGGAATAAGCGCAAATGCAGCAAAGGATTGTTTAAAGGTCAAGTTAACTAAAACATGAATAGAAATCAGCCCATACTTAAAGTACGAGGTGAGACCAGCGTGAATGAGAAATTTGGTAGAACTGAAGCAGAATTAACTAAGGGACCACCTATACAGCATTGGGTTTGCAGAGGCCCACATTAGGTCAGAAAATTCCCACATCACAAAGGAGCCAATAAAATATCACAAATATGAGAATCATCTACTGTGGGAGAGGTGGCTAGAAGCATTCCTAAAATTAATGTTGCTCTTGAAAACCACCAGGCAGAGTTTCAACCAACCATGGTCGAATTCGAAGGTAAACTTTTTGACCGAGAAATATCTATTTTAATTGATCTTGGAGGTATCTTTAGTTATATTAGCCCCAGGATAGTGGAACAATGTAAATTACATGTTGTTAAGTTTAAAAATCCTTGGTTAGTACAACTAGCCATAGGAGAAAAAATAAGGGTTTTAGCGAAAGTCAATAATTTCCCTCTAATATTAGCTAATCACTCTATCATGGAAAATTTGAATGTGTTACCCATGGGGTCATACGACATCCTTATAGGTATGTACTGGTTGGAGACACACTTGTCCCTCGTTAACTGTAAAACCAAAACTATTAATTACTGAGATGAGAAAGTGGAAAGGCAGGAGATTCAAAGTATTCAAAAACCTTTGCAATTAAGACATGTAAGCACCTCCCAATTAGAAAAATGCATCAGAAAAGTTTGCCAAGTTTATGAAATATAAGTAGGGTATGCTGACTCTAAAGATAAAACTGTTTTATTAGAGAATATACCTATGGTAAAAACATTTCCACATGTATTTCTTGAGGAAATTCTTGGTCTACCCCAAAAAAGGGACACAGATTTCACCATTAAGTTAATTCTGGGAGCTACCCTGGTTTCCTGAGCCCCTTACTAGAGCTCACATAATTAAATATGCAACTTCAAGAGTTGTTGGATAAAAAATATATATGTCCCAGTGTGTCCCTTTGGGTATCTCTCGTATTATTTGTTAAAAAGAAGGATGGAACCCTGTGAATGTGCATGGATTACGATGAGTTGAATAAGCTGACCATTAAGAAAAAATACCCCCTTCCCCGTATAGATGAGTTATTTGATCAGGTGAAAGGTGCAACCATTTTCTCAAATATCGATCTCCGCTCGGGCTATCATCATATCAAAGTAAAAGAATAAGATATAACAAAAACAACATTCAGGACTCGTTATGGGCATTATGAGTTCGTAGTTTTTCCATTTGGGCTAACTAATGTCCCTGCAACATTCATGTGCCTTGTTGAGCTAATTTATGGACCTAAATTAACACAATTATTTCTTATCAATCCGGGTTGTTTATGCTTTGAGGCAAGTTCACTATATGTGAAGATCAGATATAATCAAACCTTGAAAGCTAAGTTATTCAAAAGCTAAAAGTAATACATCCTATAACTCTAATTCAATCAGCTTAAAAAGAAAAAAATATTGAAAGGGTTCTTGACCTCAAGAAGTCCACCTTCACCTCAATTATCACCTAATGAATAAGAGATTGAAACCAAAAGCTAAGATGGATAAATTGTTAATGAAAGAAGCTCCTAACTTAAGAGACACATAAGATATTCCATCATAATTCATTCATCTCAATATCCAAATCTCAATGAAAATGAAACTACTTGCATGCAAACAAGAGAAACTAGTTTTGATTCATCATTCTAGCAGAAGGGATGCCCAACTTCAACACCTATTTTTCCAACTCAATAAGGTGACGAATAAGCTATTAACTAATGAAATCAATCACTATGCATAAACCATAAAGAAAACTGAAATAAAGCTTTGAAAAACTAGTGCTACAACCAACCAGATTACAAGGAAATGAAAGTAGTTAACAAGGAAGTGTACTTAGCTTGGAATGGGGGCCCTCCACCCTTGCCTTGCACACTTTGAGAGGTGATATCAGAAGCTTAAATCAGTCACACATCCATAGCATTGAACAGCAAAATAATAATAACACAAGTCTTCAAATTAATTCCTCAATCCAAAGATGTCACAGCATAAAAGTATATCACAAAATCAATACATAAGCCATCAAAGTTTTGGCTTTAAATAAGAAGTCTCATGAAAAAACTGATCTATATTCACTCAAACAAACCCATCTACTCTCATCCACCTATCTAAGTCGAATTCATTATCCCCATCCCAAGAAAGATGACCATTCATATGAAATCTCAAAACTGCCCTATTTCTATGGGATTCCTGCATGACTAGTCATGGTTGACTAGCACCAAATGGGCCTAATAAAGCTTGTTCTGTTCGAACTAAGCATTGTTGGCTTAGTCCTAGTTCCCAAGCTTTCCATCCATGCATTCCATTCGTGCCCAAGTGTCCTGCAACCATATCAACCATAGAGCTATTACGGGAATTTCTGAATCTGCCAATTTTGCACTAAAAACCAAATTTTCATAAAAACTTTAGAAATTGAAAAATTAAAATTAAATACCTGAATGGATATCAAATATACATCAAAATGGGATAAATGAAGGGAAAATGGATGGAAAATAGATGGATAAGTAAGTTTCTTTGAGCAAAAATAAGACCAAAACTAAGGCCCAACATCTCTCCCTTGCTTATCATCAAGCATGTCCCCATGCTTGTTTGCTCCTCTTGGACCTTCGTCTTTCTGTAGTAGATGTTGTACCTGTAGATGCTTCATGTTGTGTTGCCCTTGCCAAACAATCCAGACCTGTATCATGTCTCTCCCTAAACAAAGCTGCCTTGACCTTTCGTTTTTCATATTTTGCCTGCCACATGTTCTTTCCCTTCAGCCATTTAAATGCTAGCTTAGAAAGTAGATCATTTTTCCTTTTCAGCCTCCCCAATTCTTCATTCAATTTTTCATTTGCCTTAACCAATTTAGCATTATCTTTCTTATTTACCTTGTTTTCTTCTTTTAATTGTTTCTCCAAGATTTTGCTAATTTCCAATTGGTCAGTTAAATCCCTGATTCTTCCCAAATTAAGTTCTCTCTCAAAATCTTGTATTGTTTTCATTAGTGATACTGCTGCTGCATCATCATGTGAAGAATCCTTCTCAAATACCTCTTGTGCAATATCATTCTCTACTTGCTGTCTTGGGGAATATGCTTCTACTTCCTTGTCTAAATCAATGGGACTCTTATTCCTAAATTGTCTAGGAATAGACACGACAGATGTTTCATTTTCTTGCATGGCCATGCTGTTCTGTTGTTTGGCTCTTGTTCTAGGATACAAGGGTGAGTTCATCAATCCTTTGTTTTCCTGCTCTGTTTTATCCTGTACCTCATTAACCTGTTCAATGAATTGATTTTTAGACATGAATTCTCGCCACACTATGCCCTGCGATCTCACCTGATACTCAACTAGGATTTTGATTAATCCTTGGTGGTATATCTGTCCTGCTTTAGGCCTGTGTTCATGTTTGACTATTTCAATCATTCTCAAAAGGCTCCTATATAGGAAATAAGGCAAGTTAATCCTATCCTTCCCTTTTATATGCTGCAGAAGTCTGACATGATACAAGTGAGCCACGCTATACCCTCTATCACAGGTCAAAAACTTTTGGATAACCAAAACCAACTCACCCCATGGTTCATTAAACCATTCCCTGGGTATCCCTTTTGTTCTATAAAATGTCCCTTTCCGGTTTTTCTCAAGAAAGAAAGTCCAAGCTTTCTCCTTGAAGTGCAGGCCTTTGTAATACTTCTCACCTATCATGGGTAGATCTAAAGCTTGGGAAAGATGTTCCTGGGTTACAGGAATAATAACATCTCCCACCCGTGTCTGGTCTTGACTGAAATTGTTTATAAAATCCCTGGTTATTTGTTCAAAGTGGCCATCAAATTTTTGTAGGAAACTTATCATCCCTGCCTGGTAAAGTTTTTCTAATGTTTCCTTCCCCCAGCTCTCTATCTAGAATTTTGGCTCTACTCTGACTGACATTGCTTCTATAAACCAGTGAATGAATTCCTCTGCTGTTACTAATTTCATTTTGAAAAAAAAGATATAATTATTTGTTTGATTTCAAAATGAAATTTTTGAAGGCAAAGAACCTTACCTTCCTCCTTTCAATCAACTCAATTCTAACTTTGTTAACCTCTGTTTGACTCTGCTCTCAGCAACAACACTGTTTTAATTCCCTGTTCAATGCAAACAAATGCCTGTATACCCTGTCAATATGCTGCTCTCTGCTTTTGAAAACAAAAATACATATATAAACATTGTTCACATATGCTCATCGCCTTATTTCATTGCCAAAATTCAAATCATTATTTTACTGTGTGTGTGTTTGACCAAGAAAACTTAAGGAGTGTTTATATGGCACTCGGTCTTATCATAAAACAAAACAATTCCCAACATGCTCTCGGCCTCATCAAGAATATTTGCAAAAACTGCTCTCGGCTATGTCATAAAAACTTAAAATTCTCGGCCTCAAAACACAGATAGAAACAAATGACAACGCATTTAAATTAGATTTTAAATGGCTCGGCAATCAATCCCGGTTTTTTTTTGTTTTGGCAATCAGACATTTCACATGGCATTACTCGTTTCAATCCCTAAGCATTCCAATCCTCTGTTTTGGTGCAAATGAAAACTACAAATGGAAACAATAGTGTGTAGCAAGGGCATGGACGCATGTCGTTTCATGTTCAAAATGGCGCACAATCAAACAAGGTGTGACAACAACAACACGCGGTGCGCATTCTACAACACTTCACATTACCATTCACCGCCATAACAATTTAAGTTTTATGCCTCCTCTGTTCATAACAAGTTAACACGGCATACCATAACAATTCCTCATAATAATGCCAAATCCTAACGTGTTCATCATGCACTGCATTCGCATTTAAGTGAAGCGTGATCCACTAAGGGTTCATACCAAAATTCACGCAGCAAATCAACGGGTTGGAGGCTATAGTTTCGGCTTACCTTAGATCAACGAGCGCTTTGAGGAATATCTGGCACTCCAAATCTTTGTTTAACTGCTCAATTGACTGGTGGCAAGGCAAAGCAATCGTTACCATTAATAACTGATAGTTCATAACCGTGATTCACTGTATGCCGAGCTTCAAACAACGCCTTACCTGATCGAATCCCCAAAACTTTGCTATCTCTGAACGTCAAACACGGGACGATTTTTTTAAATTCACCCAACTCAGTTCACTCTTCTTTTCACCAGGCTGCGGCTTCAATCACCATTTCTTTGAGCTATTCAGCGATGAGGATTATGGTTTGAACAGCGCAGGATTATTGTTTAAACAGCGATGAGCTAGTCGGTTCATGACCGTTTCAGGGGCTGTACTGCTCTTTGTGTCTATTGGTGTTTGCGATGCGTGGTTTACATGGCCGTCCTGTTTGACCAGTCGCCCGACTGTGTCATGAGGATGGCCGAATCATGTTCTCATACGCATGACCCCCTGCACCGTATACTGTCCAATGACCATAAGTCATCGTGCCACCGTGTTCATGTTCGTACCTGTGTGCTGGCCGGTGGTGGTTTGTTTTATTTATTACAGTTGTTTTACCATTATGCCCACCATCATGCGCTTATGATATATGACCATTGGTTGTGTTGCAATGAGTCGCATGCAATGATATTGCAACCACCCGCCGTAATGCTTCAATGTTGATTGGATGATCGAACAACGGGCTTTCTCATTGTTTGCATGCGGTCGTTCACCATATCATACCATTGCATTGTTATATAACCCTTCTCATATCATACCATTGTTATATATCATATCATGCGGTCGTCTCATAACTATATTATATACCATATAGTGTGCATACCTTAAACCTTATATCATATGCGCGTTGGGTGATATGATTTGCGCATTCACATTTTTGAACTATGGTATATATTAATATGATATATAATAACGTTTGGTTTCCATATAGCGCATGGTTTGTTTGACTTGTATAACATAGCTTTATAATTTTAAAATGACCATTGGGGTCATATTTAAAATTATCACCACCACTAATGCTTTGAGTTGTATGTGCAGGTTGAAAGTTGTCCCAGTTTGGCCTTTTTAAGCTCGTAAAGAAAAATACTTAGGGGTAGTAGGGTTAATGAAAATAGGGAATATGTATGGAAATGAAAGGGAATAGGGTTATAATGTATAAGGGTTATAGGAATATAGGATATAAATTATAATGAATATCCCCAGGTACTAATTTCAACTTAACAAAAACTAAAAATTTCTAAGAAAAATTTGAATTTTTAAAGCACAAAATGACCACATATACTCCCCTGGATGATGGCTGTACAAGTAGGATGAAATCAATTGATCATATGTTGTAGATGGATCCAAATGTAGACTTTACTGCTGCTCCTTGTTCTTCATGTTCTAATTCTTGAATTGATAATCAGGTCCCTCTATAATGATTCGTTGTTTCAGGTCCCTTTTACTGCTTACAAAATATGCACATGTTGTGTTGACATTGGCAGGTCTTTCAGGTCCCTTGGCAATGATTTGTTATATCAGGTCCCTCTATTGACAATACAAGTCCTGTTTATACTCCAGCGTTCCAGCTCGTTCCAGCTAAAGAGCTGATGTTTGCAACTTCAGCTGTCCACTTAAAGAGCAAATGCAAGTCTCCCCCCTTGTTGAAGATATGACTTGTCCTCAAGTCATTGGTTGGTGGAGTGTACCTGCAGTAAATGTATCTGAGAACAATAGAACAAGTAGAAAGAATTCATAGAGTCCAAGTTGCCCTAGTTTTCCCCTATGAATTCGTGCTTGCAATGTGCTAGTTGCCTGGTTTTCACTTGCAAACAATTTATTTGTTTTCTTTTATGTTTTTTTTTTTTGTATTTTTTTTGTATTTTTTTTTTTTTTATTCAACTAGTAGATTGGAAGATGGCTAATCCTATGCCATGAGTTCTAGTTATGTGTTTGCGATCAGTTGTTTCATAAATGCTTCTTTACTGATAGGCCTATTGTAAACTTTGAGCCTATGTCCATTCACTATAAATGAGGTGGAATCCTGGTCGATTTTCTTGATCCTTACTGCTCCATTATCAAAGATTTCGTCAATTTCATATGGGCCTAGCCAGTGTGTTGTGAATTTTGCTTTGAAGTCTTTGAATTTGGAGTCGAAAAGCAATGCCCAGTCTGCCTTGTGAAATGTCTTTGTTTTGATATATCTGTCGTGCCACTTCATTCTTTGTTGTTGCACTAATGTAGTATGTTCCATAGCTTGCTAATGATGCTCATCTAACTGATTCAGTTCCATGATCCACTGTTGTTGTGCTTCTGTCAAGTCGAGTCCTAGTTCAGCTGCTAGTCTGTATGTATGTATCTGAAACTCTATAGGCAGTAGAGCCTCCTTCCCATATACTAACTGGTATGGACTGAAACCAGTTGTAGTTTTCCAAGTGATCCTATAGGCCCAGAGTGCATCTTTTAATTTTTCAGACCAGTCTTTTCTGTTCATTTGTACTGTTTTTGTCATAATATTTTCTAGGACTTTATTTGTTGATTCGACTTGCCCATTTGCTTGTGGATGATATGGTGTAGATTTCCTATGTTTGATCTTGTATTTCTCCGTTAGATCTCGTACCAGCTTTGATGTAAACTGTGTGCCCTGATCTGTTACAATTTTTCTAGGTACTCCATATCTGACAAAGATTTCTTCAAAAAGAAAGGTGACCACTGTATCTTTTGTTGCTCTGTTTACTGCTTTTGCTTCTTCCCATTTGGTTACATAGTCTATATATACTAAGATGTACCTCTTCCCATTTGATGGTGGATTGATAGGTGCAACAAAGTCAAGTGCCCACTGCTGAAATGGTTCTATGAGAACCTGTGGCTTAAGTGGCATTTCATCTGATGTTATTGGTCGTCCTATTCTCTGGCAGCTGGCACATTGCTTGACATATTTCTTAGAGTCTCTAAAGATGGATGGCCAGTAATAGCCTAGTTGCAGCACCTTATACGCTATTCGTTTATCTGCAAAATGGCCACCACATGGTTCATCGTGACGTGATCTTAAAATGTCTAATATTTCATCTTCCCGTACACATTTTCTAATTATCAAGTCTGAACCAGTATAAAATAAATCACCATTGACCCATGTATATCTAGAGCTTTCTCTAACAATTTTGTATTTTTTCTTTTTAGTGAATTGAGCTGGAAACCTTCCAGATGATAAATAGTTTGCAATATCTGCAAACCATGGTGTTTTGACTGTGATGGCAAACAGATGTTCATCTGGAAAGTTATCTACAACTGGATTTGGATCATGGGGTGAGTGTATGCGGGACAGAAAGTCAGCCACTTGATTTTCTTTGCCTGGCCGATCTTGTATTATGATATTAAATTCTTGCAGTAACAGTAACCATCTTGTTATTCGTCCATTGGTGATGGGTTTATTCATCAAGTATTTGATTGCTGAATGATCAGTATGAATGAAAACTTGATATCCTGTTATATAGTGCCGAAATTTATTTACTGCATGTATAACGGCTAACATTTCTTTTTCTGTGACTGTGTAGTTCATTTCTGCAGGTGTTAGATTTTTTCTTATAAAGTATATTGCATAAGTGAACAAGGTCTCTTTCTATCCAAGAGAGGCACCTATCATGGTATCAGATGCATCAGTTGAGATATGAAATGGTAAAGACCAGTTTGGCCCACGAAGAATGGGGGCAACTGACAATTTCTCTTTCAGAATTTGAAATGCATTTTGACAATCATTTGTCCAGTGAAATTCAATATCTTTTGCTAATAGTTTGAACAGAGGTTGGGCTATTTTACTAAAGTTTTCAATGAATCATCTATATTAGCCTGCATAGCCTAAGAAAATTCTTACCTCTTTCTGTGTTGTAGGAGGCATTAAGTTCACTAGGACTTGGATTTTTGTTGGATCCACCTTTATTCCTGAAGTAGAAATGTGGTGTCCCAGAACTATTCCTTCTATCAAAATCATATAGCATTTCTCATTGCTTAATGACAAATTTGTTTCAATGCATCGTTTCAAAACTTTCTCAAGTTTGTTTAAGCAATCATTGTATGTGTTTCCGTAAACTGTGAAGTCATCCATATAGACCTCTACACATTCATGAATTAGATCAGCAAATATTGCAAGTATTGCTCGTTGGAAAGTTGCAAGTGCATTGCATAGACCAAATGGCAAAACATTATATGCATAGGTTCCCCATGGGCAAGTAAATGTTGTCTTGTCCTGGTCTTCTTTTGCTATTCTTATCTGGTTGTATCCGCTAAACCCATCTAAGAAGGAGAAAAATTTCTTCCCAGCTAATGAGTCTAACACCTGGTCAATGAATGGTAGAGGAAAATGATCTTTTAGTGTAGCTTTGTTTAATTCCCGGTAGTCCACACATACCCTCCACTTTCCATTTTTCTTTGGTACAATAACCAGTGGAGAAACCCATTGACTATCTGAAATAGGATAGATGAATCCAACTTTTAACAATTTTTGCAGTTCTTCTTTCACTATTTCCTTCATCATGGGATTCATTCGTCTTTGAGGTTGTCTTATAGGTTTAAGTTGATCATCTGTATAGATGTGGTGGATACATGTGCTAGGATGGATTCCTTGCATATCAGTATAATCCCAGGCAAAAGCTTTTGAATATTTCTGTAATAGTGCAATTACCTCTTGCTCTTGTGCTGATTGCAATTCATTTCCAATGTTTAGATGTTTTCCAGGATGAACCTCAATTGTTTTGATTGTTGGCTTGGAGACTGTGTTTACAGGAAAGATGTCTATAAAAGATTTCTGCAAGGTTTGAATTGTACATGTTTCCTGAAAACATTGATTCAAAAGATTACTTGCAGCTTCATATTGAGCTTTCCTAAGCTGCTCTGAAATACTTGGTTCTGAAATGAAAAGATCCATTAAGTCCTCATTCCCTTCTTCTTCTCTAAAATCAAAGAATTGATTTATACTTAAAACTGATTTTGTTTGCTGTTTTTCTTGAGTTTCAAGTATTGATTCTAAAGAAGTTGATTGTGCAGGTGAATAAAGAGTGATATGTTTCCTTTCATCTCCATGTGAAATAATCATGCTTCCAGATCTACATCCTACGAAGGCATCAGCGGTAGCTAACCATGGTCTGCCTAAGATTAGAGGATGTCCTCCCGAGTTTGTCTTTGGTTGCAAGATCAGGAAGTCAACAGGATACTCCCATGAATCCAAGGAGACTATGATATCTTCTAATATTCCTTCAGGAACAACTTTAGATCTATCTGCTAGTTCCAAGATTGTAGAAGTTGATCTAATGTTGTTTAATTGCAAAGTTTTCATTGTCTCCATTGTCATTACGTTTATAGTTTCCCCCAAGTCTATTAATGTATTTGGTACTGAGAAATTATTTATTGATATGGTAACCATTGGGATACCAGGATCAATATATTTTTATACTATGGTTTGTGTAGATATGAGGCTTGCTAATTTACCAATGACTTGGATTGTAGTAGGATCCTTTTTCTTCTTCTCTGATTTCCGAATGCACAATTCCTTTATTGTTTTAGCATATATTGGTATTTATTTAATTGCCTTCAACAAAGGAATTTTTACATAAGCATTTTTTAACTCGTCTAAGATATCAAATTCAGGAAGGATTGTTTTGTTTTGTTGTTCCACTAACCTTTCAGGATAAGGTGGTGTTTGTGTTGTAATATTTGTTCCTTTCTGATTTTGTATCTCAGTTTGTGATGTTTCAGGTAATTCTCCTTGTTCAGTTGGTTCTTCTATAATTGGAGGAGAATCCTTTTTAATCACTTTTCCAGACCTTAGATTGACATCATTAAGAGGAAGAATCGAATATGTAGGAAAACATGCTGCTTCCTCCACAGTGTATGCAGATTTGTCCACCTTATTATTTGGATTAGCCATTGGTTGGGCTGGTAGTTGAGTTGGTCTGGGTTGATTTGTAGGTAGTTGTAACTGTTGTGGCTGGGTCAACAACGATGGTGGATTCTGTTGCAGAAATGGGATGGATTGCGGATATAAAGAATGTTGTTGTTGAAAGGGTATGGATTGTGGATATTGTGGATATGCAAATGGTTGTTGGTATTGTTGCTGGTATTGTTGTTGATATTGTTGAGGTTGCTGGTTTCCATAACCATATCCTCTCCAACCTTGTGCAGGTTGTTGTGAATATTTTTGTGGAAGCCAAGCTTGCCATGGCATTGGAGGGGTCCAAGGATTGTGAGGTGGATAGGAATAATTTTGTTGAGGGAATTGTTGCTGATTTGGTTGAGGCATCCTAGGTTGCCATGGTCTTTGTGGTGCTACATAATAGAAACCTTCTATCCCTGGCACTTCTTCCATTGAGTTCATTTGTAATTCTTTCAATTTTACACAATTATCTGTGGAATGATTTCCTGTACAAAGACCACAAACCTTAATACTATCAAAAGGACATTCTCTCAAAGGTGTTTCTTTTTACATTTGGAACAAAAGATTGCTAAAGCTTGTTCTTGTTTTTCTTTCTTCTTGTTTGCCTTTAGCACATCTACTTGTGTCCCTAATGTACTCAAGAGATCTGTTCTGAAATTTTCCAATAAACTTCCTATTTCATCTCTTGTTATCCCTCCTGCAGCTGACTTTGCTGCTTTTGAACTTACTTCCCTTCTTCCGGTTCTTGATTTTCCTCTAGAATATTTTTGACATAACTCAAAAATTTCATCGAATGGAAGGTTTGAAATATCTCCTTTACCCATCACATTCAAAATGTCAAGGTATTCATCCCTTACACCTTTGAGAAAGATCGTGCGGATGGTTTCTTGATTTAGAGAATGTTGTTTAGATTTCTGTAGATTATATGTGAATCTTTCCAAATATTCTTCTAAACTTTCATCTTCTTGTTGTGTCATTCTAAAAAAATCTTCCTTTGAATCTCTAGATCTACAATAAGCTTGATATTTCTTAAGGAAGACAGATTGCATATCATCCCAAGAGGCTATTGTTTGTTCTCCTAAACCCATAAACCATCTCAAAGCTGCTACTTTTAATGTTGCAGGGAAAAGACGAAGTTTATGAACGTCATCAGTATATCCGTATGTTCTACATAGAATATCAAATTCAAACATAAATGCATCAGGATCTTCTGTAGACATTCCATAAAAGTTTGGCAATACAGAAGGTGGAATATTTTTCATTTTTACTTCTTCTCCCAATATTGCACTTGTATCTACTATTGGAAAACCAAAAGTAGTTTCTTGATCAATTCCATCTTCTTGTCTTTTCCGGTCGTTTTCTAGCTTCCTATCATTTTCTTGTTTTGCCTCTTCTTCTCTCTTTCTTCTCCATTCTCTTTGTTGTCTTTCATATTCAGCCCTTTGTGGTTCAGGATTGAGAATAACGGATCCATTTCCCTCTTCTGCCATTGATTGATTTATTTCAATTTCAAGTGGAATTTCAAGTTGTTGGAAGATAGGAGGATTTATGGATGGAAAGAAAAGTTGTTTTCCTTTTTCTTTTTGTTTTCCAGAAGTGGAGAATTGTTTTTGTTTTGCTTCCCAAGCTAGCAAAGTTTTCCTTTCAATCAAGGTTAATCTTTGGCCAGTTCTTTGTTTTTCTACCAACTCCTCAATTGTTGGATTACCAGTAACTGGGGTGTGTGATGATCCTATTTCTACTTGTGGGGGGTTTTTGATAAATCTACCTTGAGGATTTCTATATCTAGGCATAAAGAAACATAACTTAAATGGAATGTAACTAATGTTTTTGTGGTTTTGAAATTTATCTTTCTATTGACTATGCGGATATTTGCCTCCCCGGCAACGGCGCCAAAATGTTGAGCTAATTTGTGGACCTAAATTAACACAATTATTTCTTATCAATCCAGGTTGTTTATGCTTTGAGGCAAGTTCACTATATGTGAAGATCAGATATAATCAAACCTTGAAAGATAAGTTATTCAAAAGCTAAAAGTAATACATCCTATAATTCTAATTCAATCAGCTTAAAAAGAGAAAAATATTGAAAGGATTCTTGACCTCAAGAAGTCCACCTTCACCTCAATTATCACTTAATGAATCAGAGATTGAAACCAAAATCTAAAATGGACAAATTATTAATGAAAGAAGCTCCTAACTTAAGAGACACATAAGATATTCCATCATAATTCATTCATCTCAATATCCAAATCTCAATGAAAATAAAACTACTTGCATGCAAACAAGAGAAACTAGTTTTGATTCATCATTCTAGCAGAAGGGATGCCCAACTTCAACACCTGTTTTTACAACTCAATAAAGTGATGAATAAGCTATTAACTAATGAAATCAATCACTATGCATAAACCATAAAGCAAACTGAGATAAAGCTTTGAAAAACTAGTGCTACAATCAACCAGATTACAAGGAAATGAAAGTAGTTAACAAGGAAGTGTACTTAGCTTGGAATGGGGGCCCTCCACCCTTGCCTTGCACACTTTGAGAGGTGATATCAGAAGCTTAAATCAGTCACACATCCATAGCATTGAACAGAAAAATAATAATAACGCAAGTCTTCAAATTAATTCCTCAATCCAAAGATGTCACAGCATAAAAGTATATCACAAAATCAATACATAAGCCATCAAAGTTTTGGCTTTAAATAAGAAGTATCATGAACAAACTTATATATATTCACTCAAACAAACCCATCTACTCTCATCCACCTATCTAAGTCGAATTCATTATCCCCATCCCAAGAAAGATGACCATTCCTATGAAATCTCAAAACTGTCGTATTTCTATGGGATTCCTGCATGACTAGTCATGGTTGACTAGCACCAAATGGGCCTAATAAAGCTTGTTCTATTCGAACTAAGAATTGTTGGCTTAGTCCTAGTTCCCAAGCTGTCCATCCATGCATTCCATTTGTGCCTAAGTGTCCTGCAACCATATCAACCATAGAGCTATTACGGGAATTTCTGAATCTGCCAATTTTGCACTAAAAACCAAATTTTCATAAAAACTTTAGAAATTGAAAAATTAAAATTAAATACCTGAATGGATATCAAATATACATCAAAATGGGATAAATGAAGGGAAAATGGATGGAAAATAGATGGATGAGTAAGTTTCTTTGAGCAAAAATAAGACCAAAACTAAGGCCCAACATGCCTCATGAACAGTATATGTCATCAGTTCGTAGACAAGTTTGTGTTAAGGAGAATCTCCATATTGTTCTGCAAGTCCTAAGAGAACAGCAGTTGTATGCTAACTACATGAAATGTGATTTCTTTAAGGAGAAAATCTAGTACTTATGTCATCACCAAGAATGGAATTGTCGTGGATCCAGAGAAAATAAGGACTATCATGGAGTGGCCAGTACGATAAGATGTGGCTGACATAAGATCATTCATGGGTTTAACAAGATATTATAGACGATTTGTAGAAGGCTTTTCTAGGGTGGCATATCCTATTACCTATCTGCAAAATAAAGGAAAATCATTTAGATGGACCATCAACTGTCAAATGAGCTTTGATCAACTCAAACATCTACTTGCCACCGAACTTATTTTGAGAATTGTTGATCCAAATAAATTAGACATGGTTTGTACGGATGCTAGCAATGAAGGTGTAGGTAGCATATTAATGAAAGAAGGTAGGGTTGTTGCCTATGAGTCAAGAAATCTTAAAGAATATGAGCAAAAGTATTCAACATACAACTTGGAACTTACAACAGTGATTCATGCCTTGAAGATGTGGCGACATTACGTGATGGGTAATAAATTTCTATTAATGACAAATCATCATAGTCTGACAAACTATTTCAAGTAATGCATTTTAAGTGCTAGGCATGCCCATTGGGCTGATTTCCTAAGTGAATTTGATTTTGAGATCAGAAATTTGAAGGCAAAAGAGAACCGAGTTGCAGATGCCTTAAGTCAGAAGGTAATTTTCTTGTATGAAATTTCTTTTAGTGAATCACAAACTACTTTCTATGAGAAGATTCGTGAAATGACCATGCAAGATCTAGTATATAAACATTTATTGCAGCAAGCGAAAATTCTGAACAACCATGAACAACAATTGGGATATGAGGTAGATTCAAATGAATTGTTGATTTATAGGAAGAGGTTATATGTTTCTAACCAGAAACTTCTTAAAATTCTAATTTTAGACAAATATCATAAGAGTCCTTATGCATGGCACCCAGGATACCAGAAAATGAGTTTTGCCCGTAGAAAAGATTTTTTCTAACCTGGTATGAAGAAGGAGGTAGTAGAATATTTAGGTCTTTGTTGGAAAAACATTCAAGTAAAGTATATAATAAGCATATTATTTGAGTTAAAGTTTATTAAACAATCTCATTGACAATTTAAAGTGTTTTATTGCTTTGTATAGGTCGAACTGCAGGAGGCTACCTGGGAAGATGAGCAGGCTATGAAGGAAACCTTTCTAGATTTATTTTCAGAAGGAAAACATCGGGACGATGTTACATATTAGGCGGGGAAGATGTAATATCCCCAAATTATGTAAATATTTAACTTACTGCAAACTAAACAATTTGTTGTTACTTTAATTATAAAACTATTTATTGGATTAATTATGTAGAAGTGAATTAGTAGTTACTCGTAAATACTACTTTTACTTGTTAAAGTAGTTAGGGAAACAATTATCTGCCCTAACTAATTTCTTGAGTATTTACTCAAGAAAGATCAAGAGGATAGGGGTATCTGAGATTAGGAGGAAAGAATTGAAAGAAATTATGTGCTGAGATGTCAGGCAGAGTTCAGTAGCTACATCTAGTTTGAACTAGATAGCTGTGAGAGATATTAAGATCTCGTCATAGAAATAAGAAAAAGGTTCCTGCGTACAGGAACAGCTCAAGGGGAGACTACAGAGGTAGTAGTCTCAAGGTTGGAAGGTAAAATATCAAGCAGCAAGGCTTAGTTGCAGGCTTAACATGGAAAGCATTGTGAGCGAGATAAGTGAAATTAGTTTACAAGTAATTTTGAAATCTGTTATGTATCTTTATAAATGTATATATCTACATGTCAGATACTATCAGATTGTAGGAATTGACGGATTAGCCTAATAATTAGTGAAGGTAGTCTGCAATTATCTTTCATGAAAATAGATGAAGAGAAGATTATCTAGTTACTGGTAAAGGTACCATTAAAATGAGAAGTCTTAAAAAAAGAAAAGACAGAGTTTGAACCAGTAAATCCCAGTATCGAAAAACAAGTTAAAGAAGTATATGCTAGTATCGGAACACAAGTTAATGAAGTATACTCTAGTATTAAAAATCAAGTTAAAGAAGTGTAATTTCAGTATTGAAAACAATGTCAGGTATGAAGATCAATGAATTACTACCGAGAACCTCTTTTCTTGCAAATATTAAATGCTAAAACCTGGCTAGGGAAACCAAACCCTGAGTAGCAGGGTCAGAGTAAAACAATCATATATCTATATATATATATATATATATATATATATATATATATATATATATATATATATATATATATATATATATATATATATATATATATATATATATATATATATATATAGATAGATAGATAGATATATATATATAACTAGCTTATAGCACTCACAGTGTGATGATAGATATACAAGGAACCGCACACATGAACCTTTCAATAGAGAGCGGTAAAACCCTGACACTAGGGATAAGTGAACTAAGATTGTTATTCTTACAGGAAGTTCAAATTAGTTTAATCAATCATGAAAATGCAAAAAAAAACAGAAGGAAAATAGTGAACAAAACCACCTAAAATTAATTCAGAATGCTGGAAAAACTATAGCACGACAATTGCAAGAAATCTCAGAGTCTTCGATAGGCAGTCCCCAAGATTTATCCTTCACTCATGCATCATAAAGATCCATACCCTCGTAGGTAGGGTCAAAAAATAACCATATTTAAAATACTCAGAAGAAGAGAGTTTACAGTCGTGGCATAGAGCTAAAGATTACAGATTCTCTTGAAAAATCCCCTATGGGCTTACCAAAATAAATTACTGATAAATCACTATGATAACTCGAAATAAATACTAAGAGTCATGGTGACATAGAGTCTAAAGAATTCCCATTAGGGCGTTCTCACAAAATCCGAGTGAGGTTTCCCTAAATCCATTAAATAAACAGAAAACAGAGTCAACTAGACCTCAGCCTTACAATGTGTTCCTCAAATCAAATGCATACTATCGTTAGGGCCAACAACCTTTAAAACCAAAAGAAGAATAAAATGACAATATTTAACAGTATTTGCAGACTATGTCTTCCCTTGGAGTTGAATTTCATAATAGCCATAAAAACGCTGATAGAAAACACTAAACTAGTTCAAGTACCCGATAATGGGCTGGACATTCATCATTATGCATGACGAGCCGAGTAAGGGTTTCCTCCAACTCCTCAATCAGAAATCTCCAACGCCTGCAAAACCTCCATCCCAACTGGGAGGAGTAACACTAATTAGAATCTTTCATTTCAATTATTTAAACAAGTCTAAACTAGAGATTGAGCCTAGCAACAAAAGGATAAACATTCAAATTACTTGTAGCCAGTCCTAAATAAAAGTCCCCATCACTTTCGATCTGTTGAAGCTTGGATTCTGGTATGACTACCAGAGAATCCATAGACAAACAATAAGGCCTATCATGGAATAGGAAGGTAGACTCAGATCCTAACAACCCCAACAGTAGACAAGAGATCGAAGATGCCTGTGCATGGAAATCTCTCGCAGAGCGGACTGAAGACCTCTCTCTGAGAGGAGAAACAATGAATGAAAACTAAATTGACATTTGAGGCAAAGGAATGTAAAGTTCGTATCCACCATTGGATCAACACCATAGCTGGAGGCCGTAGATGTGGAGCAGAACCCAAGGATGATGATGGCATTGTCTAGCATTGAAGTCTCCAAAGGGATGGTCTTGTTACCTAGGCCGCCACAACGGCCGACAATAAATCAACATTAATGGAGGACGAGTGGAGCTAACAACACAGTAGTGAACTTAGGGTGAATAAAATCAGGGTCAAGATGTAATTTTCGAGCTTAAGCCGAGTAATATAGGTTATAAATAAAGTGCCATTGATGTGGTGAGTTGCAATGTTAGTACTTTAAAAATCCTAACCATTATTAATTCCATTAAATTCCTACACGAGAACTTTAAAAAAAAAATATGATTGAAATATATGCTAAGGGCCCTATTCTAATTCATTTGTGTATCAAACAAATAGAAAGGAATTGATTACTACAATTCCATCAAAATATATATGTACCATGTTGATCTATGCAGTAAGTTGCTATAAAAAGAAAATTACTTAGCTTATTTAAATATGTCAATTCATGACATAAATACTTTGGTGTAGTAAGAGGGATGGCTAGGGAAAGTACCTTTAGAACCTTAACTATTTTTCTTGTTAGGAGAAAAAATAAATTTAGCAAATCCACATTCAATGTTTCACTATAGTTATTAAGGATAACAATTTTGCATGAAATAATGTAGAAATATCTCAATGTTAATTAAGAGTTTGGTCATGGCACAAATAGAAACCCTACATCATATATTTAATTTGAAAAATAACAATGACAAGACATTAAAATTACAAAAACCCTATAAGAAGAGATTATTTCTATCCCAGAAAAATTTCTTGCTTTAAAAGGTCAACTCCACAAGAAATTCATGCATAAAAGGTCAGATCTATCCCATCAGAGTGAAAAATACTAATCCATGCTCTCTTTATAGAGAAGAGAATAGAATGTGTGATGATGAAAAAATGAAATGAGGCGAGTCCCTATTTATACGAGACTTATCTCCCTCATTTCTAAAATAATGCATGTAAAAATTCCTAATTACAAGTTTACTATCAGTGTTCCACAAGAGAGATGTTACAAGAAAAACTCATAGCTCAAAACATAACAAACATTTCCAATATTGTCCACATGTGTGGGAGAAAATGCCTCCTCCACTATGAAATCATACTCCAAATGAGCCCTAAATGCCACAAGTAACTCTCAAGTGGTATATGGGTGCTCCATATTCGAAGGAGTAGATCCATGTCCATGGGAATGCCTCCAAACAAAGGCATCATCACCATGGGGCCCAATGTAACTCTTTAAAGGGAAAGAGGGTTGGAATTCCTCTCTTCCACTCAAGTATTGGGGTAAAATATTTATTTGAATGCCCCCCTCTATAATCTCAAGGATAATTATCATCATCTAAGATTTAGAACAAGAAATATCCATCTAAGAGTGTCAAGGTTAACATAGGGGTCTGATGGGTCCATTTGGAATATCACTAATATCTCTAGCACCAAGCACAAGGGGATTAATATTTTATCATATGAGTGTACCTCAGTGTGTTAAGTACCATGTGGATTCATCAAGCAAGCTAATGATCTTCTCTGGGTAGGAAACATTGCATCAACAAGGTCATATTTTCTCTTTGGAATGTGTGAAACAACCTCTGGAACATTGTTGTGAAGGAGGATAATGATGTCTCCAAAGGCCTCTATTGTTTTGATGATACCACTTGACAAAACCTTGTCAACCTCAACTGAAAATCGCCATTCATTAGTGACGATAAATGTAAATGCATCATTGTAGACAATTACCTAATGTTAGGTGCATAATAATAATTCATAAAATGCTCACCTTCAAATTCCTAACTATATTAAGTCTTGTAAATAGGTTACCTCCTTATGTTAGGGCTAGTCAAATGGATAACCCTATTAGGTGTCTATAGTCCCCAAAGGGAAGTGGAATTTTCCAAGTAAACCATCAATTCATAGGTTTATGTGAGAAGCATGGTAATGAAGTGGGAAAGAGTTTAGGGTAAGGTCACATAGCCAAATGTATAGCTAATTGAGGTCAAATACCCTTAGTGTATAGATGTAAGGAAGGAGTAATCATGGTGTCAAAAATATGATGATACCGACAAGGGATGAATCAATATAATGGAAAATTTTAACAATTATTAAAAATATGCAAAAATCTAAAACCATTCAACAAATAGTCAAATAAAAAACACATTTTAACACTAGATGTATGTGAAAACCCATGAGTAGATAAAACCACAAAAATTATGTTAGAATATTTTTGTAGTCTCCAACCTACTTTTACATCAAATTTACTAGAAGAAACTAGATGGAGAAACAAATTCATTAATTTGCAAACACCAACTTGTAGCAGTCACCAACCCCATTTCTTTACAAGCACCAACCTGAAGGAAGCACCAACTCCCTAAATTTTAGAAACACCAACCTGAATGAGACTCCTATCCATGGATTTGCATGCACCAACCTACTTAGACTAGAAAATCCCTCTTTCATCTATTTTCAAACTCTGACCCATTATCTCTCTTTCATGTTAATCTTTAGACATATTTTATTTCAACTTCATCTCTAACTTATCGAGATATTGAACTACATCCAAATCATACTCAAACTATTAATATTTCACTCAATCATATCTATAGGCTTTGTCTCTTTTCTGCGTCTCTTTCCTCAGGCCCATGCACCTCTACGCTCATAGGTTATGTGGAACTCTTTTACTTGGCATCAAATATGCATTTCTTCTTCTTACACATAAAAACTTCAACTTACTCCCTTTTCATTTTTACAAACCCCATATTTATCAACATTTTCAAATTAGATCGACTATAATTCTCCTTTATTCTTGATGAAATTCTTCAAATACAATTTGCTTCACACCTTTGATCTCAATAATTTACCTCAACTTTCTAAGGTAATCTATTATCTGCATCTTTAATTGAAAATTGTGATACATTAATCTTAATATGTTCCCTACACAGACTGCTCAATGTATCTAGGTAAGGAGATCAACTAATTTTTATCTTACGCAATACATTTCATTGTCATACACAGAACATCTTTCTAATATCCACAAGCCTCACACCTTCTTCACAGATATCCTTTTATTTTATAATTTTTGGCCCTTTATTTGCCAAGGGTAGTAGTCTATGGTATTTACCCATGGAATTCATTCTTGAACAACTTTCTAAATCATGTCTTGTAATATTATGAATTTGTTAGAAGCGTGGGAGGAATTTAGCACCTTTCCTTGATATCATTACCAAGGGATGAGATTGTGTCCTTAACCATTTGTAGCATATCCAAGGTTTCAATTCCCATGAGGTTGAGAGTCATTTAACCTTCCAAATATCGTCATCTAACACTAACACATTATCACAATTGCCACATATTCTTCCTCATCACTAGCCACATTTCAACTAAGAAAAATTCCACTTGGGCACTTAAAATTTCCAAAAAGACATGCCATGTGTCACCTTCCATGTATTTCCATGTCATCACAGCCACCGCATGTCATTTTCCTCCTATCATGACATGTTACTACTTCTTGTTTGATGTGCCACTTGTATCAACCTTATGTACTCCACCTGTGGACTGACTATTCACCAACTCCTGTGTTCTATGTTGTGTAGCTTCTGGATCACCAAAAATGAATTTTGAAACCAATTATAGTAAGTGAACCCCCCTTGGTGGATTTGTACTTGGGGCGATGCTTTAAATCTATGATCAATCTTTATTTTGAACTATGACGAGAATCCCCATTACAGAAACCCCCTCTCCCAAACTAAACTTCCACCCGGGGGAGGGGTGTCTGCACACTCTTTGTTATTGGTTTAATTTATTTTCCAATCAATGACCTTCTCATCCATCGAACTAGTGCATCAACTCACATGTGGGGGATGATTAACTCCTGCACCACTCAGTGGCCCAGTAGGACATTAATCTACTATTGTTGTGAGCTCTTCCTAAGAGCACCTTGAAACCTGCACACGGTTACCAAAGAACTATTATATCACTCCAAACACACAACATATCACCATTCCTCTCAACAAAATCTCTTCATGATGCTCATTTGCAAACCTCAATATTTGGCTCTCTTTGTTGTGTCCACTACCCACAATAAATGCCACCAAAATTATTGATGAAACAATGAAGTGCCACCAAAATTATTAATGTAAAGATGTTGTAGCTACAACATAATCAAAACCAAAATGATGCTTCATTCTTTTGATAAAAATTCCACCAGTACTTAGCCTAAATATTGGCCATATTACGATATATTTCACATCATTTGGACAAGGAGGGTCATTTTATATTCTTGACACACCAAGTTAAGATATTCCTTTCAAATCAATGAATATTATTTTCATTAATGAAAACACACTTGTCAACAATGTCCCCCTTTGTCACGGATGGAAACACTCCTAGAAATTATTGGTCATTGACGACAACACTTCCAAACATTGATGGCCATTGATGACTGTGGAATGAAGTCCCCGTAGCTATAAATATCTATTTTCTTCTCACTCTCCCAATTTGACATAAATGGAAAAGTATTTCTCTCCCTTTTTTACTTGATTTTACCCATTTGACAATTCAACATAATATTGCTATTGAGATGCCCACTACAATGTACACCTTTTAAGACTATGTTGGCTCCTTTTTCTTTGAGAGGTTCCCCCTAAAATCCATGTGATTTATTATTGTTTTAATTGATTAATCTAGGCTACATCGGAAGCTAATGGTTGTTGAGACATGTGGATCTACTCTCCTTGCTAGGTTATGTAGTCTCCCCTTGAGCTCATGCATTTATTTATTATTGTGACATTAATGTGCTTTTTTTGTACTCTTGCATCAAGAATCACCAATAATTGTTCAAATTATCCCCTGAATATATGCTTACTAATAAGGTGTAATAAATCCTCTTTATTTTAAGTTCTCCCTTTAGTTCACTCATCCATTTAGACTTCCATATCTATTTCAATTATATTCCCCCTATGCCTAGGATTCCTTTAGCCAAAGGCAGAATGAACACTATAAGTATTCATGATAACAATGTCATCATTTCATTAGTGACATGTTACTTTCAAGGTCATATATAATATTTTATGTTGCTAGTAAGCATGATGGAACTTTAGCAGGTTTCATTAATGGAATAATCTCTTCCTCTTACTGCTTGATTTGTTTATATTGTCATATATTACCAAAAATTATGACTCTTTCGGACCATTCTTTTTTCCCTATAATTAGGGATACCGCTAGAACATTCTTCTTATTTGATTTCTTGTTCTGTTATCAATCAAGAATTCATCAAGTGACTTTTCATGATCATTTTTCTGGGAAGTACCAATTGTTATTATCCTTTTCCTCTGTGTATTTCTCTATACAAGGTAATCATCCTAAAATAGAAAGGTCATTGTCCTACAGGATATGTCAAACATAAGGAAAAATACAGTGAAAAAATAACAAGGAAACCAGGAGACCTTCAATGCTCATTATTTTTTATTTTCTCATCTTTCTAATATAGAAGTTAATAATCTTAATTGTTCCATTTTTTCCAACCAAAGGATTTCCTAGATCATATTACATAGTCCAAAATTCCTTTTCTTCACCTGCCTTAGAGAATTCAATTTTTCATATACTTGAAGAAGCTTTCATCAATAATTTAGAACTGAGCATTCTATTCCACTTTGGCTCTTCTTATTTTCTTCTCCACTAACCTAATCATTTTATCTACATACTTATTAAAAGAACATCAAAAGTGGTTGTCTGAGGAGTAGGACCACCATGGTTAATTCATATTTCTTCACCTGAACCTTATACTTTCACTCACAAATGATTTGTTGGGGATATTGTCCTCATAGAGTTATATTTGTTCTTTCTAATATCACAAAGAATGTACACATTGTTTGGAGACTTGAGTACTTTTATTATCCTCATTCATTCTCCCATAAATTTCCTTTACACTTGGAAAAAATTATTCTTCTTTTAACGTTTTATATCTTTTGGAAATATGAGTGATCATTTCATCACCTTTTAGAATAGGCTTCACCCATGATGTCAACTTTTCAATCTTTGATCCTCTTTAGAACAGGTTTTTTTTTCAAGACTTTGGTAAAAACAGAATGCATCAATGAACTAATCAAGACTCTTGTTCTACAATTCTCAGATGATCCTTATATACTCATAAGGTTGAAGTTCTCAACATGAAGCATCATGTTGTTCATTACTTGCGTGTAGTGAGAGAAAGATAACAAATGCATTTTTAAATTTTGAAATAATTGAATTATAATCTACTCTACAATTGATACTTATTTTCTTTTGATGAGTAGCAAGAATTGTCAAAATAGCATGCACTTCATCAGCTATCCATTTGTGTTATTCTATTCTAAAATCAACTAAATAATGACTAGCTTCATGACAAAGTTACTTCCTCCTTTGAACATTATCTTTTGTGATATGAACTATTTATTTGATCAATAAGTTGTTATGATTCTTCTTACTTGTTGATTCCTCCAAATCATGTGTTTCTTAGTTGTCCCTATTTAAATAGATCACATCTTTTTCTTGTAGCTTCCATCTCACTGATGTATCCTTTCATTTCTTGTTTCATATGAAATTGTACTTGCATCTACTACTTCATTTCCTTTTTTTGGCATGTATACCAATGTGGACAACTTTTTTGCTTTTAGTAGTGGACAATTTGAATGAAACATGGTGTGATGGACTTCAACTAGGTAGTGCCCATTTTAATTGACAATGTGAAGGATATATTGCATTCAATATCTTATCATTCTTTGCTACCTTTTAGTACATTTATATTGTATGGAGTCTTGATTCCTTTTTCCACTAATTTTCCGAAGTATTCCTTCCTAATTCTACATCCTATAGAGTTGAATGTGAATTGGTGTCTTTTATCAACCATTTTACTTACATTGATGATGTTGTGTTTTAAACCTTTAACAAATAGAACATTTTCAACACTAATCCTTTTATTATCAAGTCTAATGTTTTATTTTCCCACTACTTTTGTTGATGTAGAATTTCCAAGAATAACAATGCCACCATTGAACACTTTTAGAGAGAGGAATGCACTTTTATCGCCTTTCATATGATTAGGGAACCCATTGTCTTTATACTATTGATTATTTGTATCTTTAACACATAATATTAATTCACATTTCTGTCACTGTTCTTGCTTTTTTTCATACTTTTGAATTCTAATGTCCATTAATAGTATTTGATTTTGTTTTCTTTTTCTTGATCTAAGGGAGTTGTTTTGTTTGGTTTTCTTTAAAGATCAAGAAACATACTTCCAAAGTATTTTTCTTGATTCCAAAAATTTTTACATATGTAACATTCAGCAACCTCTAAGAAGGGGAAAAAAATTGTAATTTCTAAAAGCATTCTTATCATAACCTCTAGAGTAGTTTCATTCAAATCTATTACTTAAAACCTTATATTCTCTTTTCTACTATTACTCAATATATTATGATTTCTTCCGTAATGTCTATAATCTATTTCCTTGTGTACAAGATTATTGCAAGAAAAAAAATAAACATAGAAAATACTTTAACACTTGGGAGCATTGTTCCCTTGAGAATAGAATATTTTGATTTTTTGATGGATTTTCCCTTTAGGGGTATTAAATCCCTAATGATTTTTCACTCAATCTTTGTGTGTTTCCAAATTTTTGTTATGAATTTTCCATTATTGCTACTAAGTTGTATTTCTATCCTTTTCCCTTATTTATTGTTGCAAATCTTCATCATTTCCTTTGGATGCATCATTGTTAGGTCCTTTGACTACTTCAACATAATTGATTGATTATTTTTATTTAGTTTTCTTAGTGATTGATTCTCCTTTATAACCTAGAGCAGTATTTGTGAGAGTATATCCTTGATAGTTAATAATACCATCTAGGATTTTGGTACTCTTATCAAACTTCAGATATTGATTTAGTTGATCATTGTCCATTTCTAGATCATTTCTGAGTGAAATAATCTCATCCTCTATTTTTTCGCAATGACCTCATCATTCATTTAGCTAATTAGTCACCACTTCATTCACTCTTTTGATTTCTGCTTGCTAAGTATTCAAGATAAAAATTATTTTCTTTCATTTATAAAAATATTGATTCTTCTCCATATATACATGCAACAATTCACAATTCTTTGTCTCTGATTTTTTACTATGAGCCTCTTAATCTCCTCTAGGGCAAAGATAAGTTTTCTTCTAAAATATATTTTCTCACCAAGATATTCTTCTTGTACATATTGCATTTCTTTAGCTTGATCTGATTCAATATCCTTCTTCCTGTTTTTATTTCATTTGGGTTTCTTCATGGCATTAATGAAATTATCAAGATCACACTCATGATGTATTTTCCCTTCAACTTCTTTTTTCTCTGAATCCAATGTCTCTTCCATAATCATGATTAAAATACCTTCTTTATAACTACTAGAAGAACATATATTATCCCCTCATATGGAAATTCATAAATAATTTTCTTACTTTTCCCATTGGGTGTTCTTTCAACTTCAACTTTTCCTTTATTACTATCATTTTCTGAATTTTCATATGAACATCTAGAGGAAATATGACATATTCCTTTACACTTTAAACAGAATAGTAGCATGTATATGGATTTGATGGGGACCCAGCCCACGTGGCCTTCTCCTCCGCTCCTTACGTGGACCTTGTGTGATTGTATTGCAATGGAATATTTTGTGATTGTGTAATTAATGGTTAGTTGATATTTAATCAACCCGCATGTACCTCTCCGCCTCTCCACGCTCCACCTGTCCGCCTTGGGATTTGACAAAACCCTAATCTCACTTGCCTTTACTCCGGATTGTTCGCGGTCATTCGGTCATTTTCACTATTTGTTGGGCTCTGTGGTTATGCTGGTGTTCGGCTCTGTGCATGAGCTTGGTTTTCTCTGCAACACTCCGCCCTCTGTGGCTCTGTTCTGGTGTTTGTTTCTGCCTATGAATTCTGTCACTCTCTGCAACACTCCGCCCTCTGTGGCTCTGTTATGGTGTTCGGTTCTGCTTATGGGTTCTGTTCAACACTTCGGCTCCGTCTCGGTGGGGAACTCACAGTTGCAGCTTCGTCTCTGGCTCCAAACCATCGCCCAACTCCGTCGATTCAGGTAAGAAATTGTTGCATGCTATATATTTATGTTTCCAACTTGAACGCTCGCCTAACCCTTCACAGCTCCTCTGTGGTTAGGTTGTCACTGAGCACTCAGCGGTTTATGGACCTGGTTACAACTGGTAAGGTCCTATTTCTTTCTTCTGTTCTGTCTGTTCGGCTCTCGTGGCTTATTCACCTTTGCATAAGCTTGTTTATGTCCGCGACCTAACACTGTTTGTCACGGTGGTTGCAGGTAACCGGCTCCGTGGCCTTGCAGGGGATTCGACCGCTTATCTTTTCGGGTAGCTCTGTTTCTATTTCACCTTTCTCTGTGTCTTTTGGTCTGCACGAGATTTGTTTGCCATGGGTGTCTGTCTTCTGTTAATGAGTCAAGTATTTAAGGGGCTCGACCCACTCTGTAATTTTCAGAGGGTTTTTGTGGTATTTGTAGATAACTGTTTCAGTCCTTTGCTCTTCGTCAATAGGTCATTCCATAGTCGTGCTTGGTTAGCCTTGTGAGCTCTCGCTTACTCGGCCGTTGGCAATGTTATGTCTGGACAAAAATTTTGTTTACACAGCAGATGTAATAATTCCTTTTTTTTGGGTTTCGGCGTGGTTGCTTACCTGTGGTTTGAGGACCGTGGCTCTTTCTAGCTTGACTACTCGACCCCTTTTTATTCTTCGCTTGACTTCGCTTCGGCTGGTTATGGGACGTTTGTATTTGGAGTTACCCTGTCACTGTTTGACCTGCAAATTATTATAATGAACAGAACTGTATGTATGCGTGCATTGGCCTCTCGACTTAATGAAATTTGGTTACAAAGTTACTTTGCAATGGATGGATGTAAACAGTAATTGGAAATAGAATGTTTTGGTGCGTGGATGCTGTGTGGAATGTTGTCACGGTTCACATTCAAAATAGATGCATTGACAAGAATTTCTGTAGATGCAAAATATGTTTTGAGGACATAGAATCACAATCTGTAAATTAGTTAGGATGCACTGAATAATATATATGAAGGAAAAATAATATTCTGTTGTTTCTCTTATTTCAATATCGTACTCCAGAACCTTTTACATGTATTTTCCCTCTCTTCTTATACCATAACTCAGTGGTTAGGTAACTGTTAGTTAGTTCCAGATTACAGTTACCTGGCAGTTACTCCAGTTACATGGTTTGGCTATTTTTGGTTTACCTGTGCTTGCTGTCTCGCAATAGTTTGATGCCTACAGTAATTTATGGTCTTTTGCCTAATTAGTCTAATAATCTTAATTCAAAATCTATACTACAAGCCCTTAACATTTATAGTTAGGACCGGTTATTACAATTGTAACAGGAACAAGTTAACAAGTCATTTAAGCTAATCACTAAATGCTGTAGTCTAATCCTTAAAGAGCAAAAATGATAATAATGAAAAAACTAAGACAGTCTTGCTGTCCTTCTGTAGAATTAATCACTTTCCCCAATCTTCTTCGGAAACCTGTTCTGCCACTTCTCGGTCTGTGCCCTGTCGACCAGATGCTCCTGCATCAGGCTGCCGGGGTAAAAGAGAGTTCTCATGGCTCCGTTCCATGAGTTCTTCCACCGAGTAACCTGCTTTTCGGATCTGCATCTCGTCAAGCCAAGAACTGTCCTCCATTGGACGGTCCTTCCATTTAACGAGATAACGCAGATATTCCTTTGTGCGTGTCTTTTTGGCCACCTGCGTGCTGATGATTCCTTCTATCTCATGAGTCTTGACCGATGGTAACTGTTTCTTCCAAAGATTGTCCTCGAACTGGGTGTCCCGTTGTGGCTGTACCACTCGTCCTTCCTCTACTTGGGCATGGTATGGAAACAGGTCTGCCACATTGAATATGGGTGATATGCCTATATCAGGTGGCAGCTGAATTTCATATGCATTTGCTGAGAATTTTCGCAGAATTTTACATGGGCCGATTTTTTTAAACTTCAGTTTGTTGTACGTGCCTTTAGGATACCGTTCCCGGCGCAAATGTGCAAGGACTTCGTCCCCAATTTCAAAGTTTACCTCTCGCCGCCTTATGTTTGCACGTTGTTTATATTTCTGCGTGCTGTCCTGTAGTCTTGTCTTGACCTTTTCATGCAGCTCACTCATTGCTTCTGCAAAATCTTCCCCATCTGCACTCCTTCTTTCTAGCTGTCCCAAATCTCGTAACTCATGTATTCCTCGCGGATGCATACCATACAAGATTTTAAATGGGCTAAGACCGGTACTCCTGTTTGGCGAATCGTTATAAGCGAATTCTGCCTGGGCAAGAGCTCGGTCCCACAAACGTGAGTTTTCTCCCGTCAAGCTGCGTAGTAAGTTGCCCAAACTCCTGTTTACCACCTCTGTCTGTCCATCAGTCTGCGGGTGATACGCAGAGCTGAAGTTTAATTGTGTGCCCAGCTTTTTCCACAGGGTGCGCTAAAAATGTCCTGTAAATTTCACATCCCTGTCTGAAACAATAGTTTTTGGTAAGCCATGTAGTCGAACTACTTCTGTAAAAAAAAGATGTGCCACGTTCGTGGCGTCGCTTGTCTTCCGGCAAGGAATGAAATGAGCCATCTTTGAAAACCTGTCCACCACTACCATCACCGAATCATATCCCCTCTATGTTCTAGGCAATCCTAGGACAAAATCAATGCTGACTGAGTCCCACGGTCTGCTTGGAACAGGTAGAGGTGTATACAGCCCCGTGTTCTGGCTGTGTCCCTTTGCTAGTTGGCAGATTTTACACCGGGTTATATATTGCTGTACGTCTCGGTTCATCCTTGGCCAGTAATAAAAATGCGCGAGCTGCTCCACTGTCTTATTGACGCCAAAATGTCCCGCTAGTCCGCCACTGTGTTTCTCTCTCACCAGATTTTCCCTCATCGAACAATCTGGAACACACAGCTGTCCCCCTCGAAACAACAATCCCTCCTGTAGATTGTAATCTAGCCATGGGCTTGTATTTCTCAATACGGGATTCTGGCATGCTTCAAAAGCTTCCTTGAAATCCGTGTCCATCTGGTATAAATCTTTCAAGTATTCAAATCCCATCACCTGTATGCCACTTTCCTGTAAGAGCAGGGCTCTTCTACTCAAAGCATCCGCCACTTTGTTGGCCTGCCCACTTATGTGTTTCAACACAAAGGTGAAACTCTGTAGGTACTCCACCCACTTGGCATGTTTATGGTTCAGTTTGTGCTGCTGAGTTATATACTGCAAAGCAGAATTATCAGAGAACAAAACGAACTCATTTCCTAGCAAGTAGTGCCTCCAATGTTTCAAGGCTTGAACCACTGCATAAAATTCCTTATCATATGACGAATACTTCTGCCGACTCTCATTCAGCTTCTCACTAAAGAATGCCACTGGTCTGTCCTCTTGACTGAGTACAGCGCCAATAGCTGTCCCGCTGGCAT
The DNA here is from genome assembly GCA_031772625.1 of Pinus tabuliformis. NCBI lineage: Eukaryota > Viridiplantae > Streptophyta > Pinopsida > Pinales > Pinaceae > Pinus > Pinus tabuliformis. Next base: position 269,033,728 of record CM062814.1, on the reverse strand, counting down.
CACACCGAACCTGAAAAGGTTTGCTGAAATCGGGCAGTCTCAAGATTGGCCTTTCCGTTATCTTACGCTTCAGGAGTTGGAAACTGTTTTCTGCCGCCTTAGTCCAGCAAAAAGGTTGACTGGCCTTCTTGATGGTCTCCAACATGGGTGCGCAGATCTCACTAAAATTCCTGATAAACTTCCGGTAAAAACTTGCTAAACCGTGAAAACTACGTACCTCGAACAAACTCTTGGGTGACGGCCAACTCATGATCGCTTCAATCTTTTCTGGATCCATCTTCAACTCATTCTCTGCTACCACGAATCCCAGATAAATCAACTCCTTCTGCAAGAAAGTGCATTTCTTTAAATTTACCAGCAGTTTGTTCTGCTGTAGCTTTTCGAACACCCTTCGGATATGCTGAAGGTGTTCTCTTCTCGTCCTGCTGAAAATCAAAATATCATCCAGATAGACTATTACAAATTTGCCTATAAACTCTTTTAACATCTCGTTCATCAATCTCATAAAAGTGCTTGGAGCATTACTCAATCCAAATGGCATGACCAGCCATTCGTACAGCCCTTCGTTGGTCTTGAAGGCTGTCTTCCACTCATCTCCCTCTCTTATCCTGATCTGATGGTACCCACTTTTCAGATCGATCTTAGTAAAATACGCTGCTCCACTAAGACAGTCCATCATATCATCCATTCTAGGCAAGGGAAACCTGTATCGAATGGTGATCTTGTTTATGGCCCGTGAATCTGTGCACATTCGCCATTCTCCCCCCTTCTTGGGCGCAAGGACTGTAGGTACCGCACAGGGGCTCAAACTCTCTCTGATCAATCCCTTGTCTAACAATTCCTGCACTTGCTTGCGTACCTCTTCATTGTCCTTGGGGCTCATTTTGTATGCTGCTTTATTCGGTAAACTTGATCCGGGTATAAAGTCAATATGGTGGCTGATGCTCCTCTTGGGAGGTAACTTATCAGGTAACTCCTCAGCCGCAATTTCATTGAATTCTTCTAACAGCTCCTGGATCTCCTTAGGCAATTCTGTCCTTTCCACGCTCAATAATACTGGCTTCATTCTCCTTACCACTGCAAAATTAATCTCATTTTTTCCAATCTGTTTTATATACTGCTTTCCTCCAAGTAATAATGCTTTTGTCCCACTGGATTCAGCTGTATCTTCCTCCTTGATGGGTACAAGAGTATGTTTGACCCCATCCTTCGTAAATTTATAACAATTTGTTTTGCCATCGTGTGTCACCTTCCTGTCATACTGCCATGGCCTTCCGAGCAGTATGTGACACACATCCATTGGCATGACATCACAGACCACTGTGTCGTGATACTTGCCAATGCGGAACTCCACTTCACATTGTTCATCGACCAACAACTGGTGTCCTTTCTGCAGCCACGACACCTTATAAGGTGTGGGGTGCTTCATCCGCTTTAACCCCAGCTTTTCTACCATTTCCGTGGCTACCAAGTTGTCAGTGCTTCCGCTGTCTATAATTACCTTACAGCACTTTCCATGTGACTTACAAACTGTCCGGAATAGTGCCTTCCTCTGGGTTGTCTCAGCCACTTCCTTGGTTGGCTTTATCAACACTTTATTCAAAATTAAAGCTTCCCCCGTTTCTGCCATGTCTTCCACTTCCCGGGGTTGTGCTTCAGCTTCCTCAGGCTGTGCCATTAGCGTTCCCCTCTGACCAGCTTGTTCAGCTTCTGGACATTCAAAGGCTCTGTGCCCCCACTTGTGGCACCTGTAGCACTGGACATTCGCCCCTCTTCCGCGGCCATTTCCTCTTCCTCTCTGGTATGACCGACCTCCTCTGGTGCTATCTCCTTTCTCAGTCGTCCCTGAAGCTTTTGAACTGCTGCTTTCTTCGCTGTTTGCAGCACCCTTACCTCTTCCGTAGGACTGTCCTCGTCCTCTGCTACTTCCTCTCCCTCTTCTGCTGTTCTGTTTTCTGTTAATCTTTTCCTCCGCCTTAACAGCGCTCTGAAAGGCTTCTTCAATATTCCGGGGAGAAAGAATACTAATTTCATCGAGTACCTCCATCCTTAATCCATTTACGTACCTTGCTGTTTTTTCTGGGTTATCATCAGTGTAGCCAGCACGTAAATTTACTCTGTAAAATTCTTCTGTATATTCTCTAACTGTCATTCCTTTCTGTCTTAGACTCTGAACTCGCCGATATAATTCCACCTGGTAATCTTTCGGCAGAAATCTGCCCTTCAACTTCGCTATCATCCGAGACCATAGTCGTATCGGCGTCTTGTTCATCTTCTTTCTGTCTGCTTGGACACTGTCCCACCATAATAGTGCGTGTCCCTTCAACTTAGTGGCAGCGAACTTAACCCTCTTATCCTCACTGACTTCTTCATTTTCAAAATATTTGTCCAGTTCGCTTATCCAGTCCAACAGGACTTCTGCAGACAGACTGCCATCATAATTTGAGATTTCTATCTTTGGTTTGCTGCTGGCCATCAAAACCTGTCGCAGCAACCTCAATTCTGGAGCTTCCTCATCAGACCCCTCTGCAGCTGTCATCACCTCTTCTTCACTGGTGTCTCCCAGTTCTGGGTCTCTTCGTCTACCCGCTTCTACTGCTTCCAAGCGAGCTGTAAGAACTCTAATTTGTTCTCGTAATCCTTCATCTGCTCCTCTTCGTGCACCTCTTCCACGTCCTCGTCTAGGCACTTGTCCTTCTGCCATCTTCTCTTACTAAAGAAAACTGCTCTGATACCAATTGATGGGGACCCAGCCCACGTGGCCTTCTCCTCCGCTCCTTACGTGGACCTTGTGTGATTGTATTGCAATGGAATATTTTGTGATTGTGTAATTAATGGTTAGTTGATATTTAATCAACCCGCATGTACCTCTCCGCCTCTCCACGCTCCACCTGTCCGCCTTGGGATTTGACAAAACCCTAATCTCACTTGCCTTTACTCTGGATTGTTCGCGGTCATTCGGTCATTTTCACTGTTTGTTGGGCTCTGTGGTTATGCTGGTGTTCGGCTCTGTGCATGAGCTTGGTTTTCTCTGCAACACTCCGCCCTCTGTGGCTCTGTTCTGGTGTTTGTTTCTGCCTATGAATTCTGTCACTCTCTGCAACACTCCGCCCTCTGTGGCTCTGTTATGGTGTTCGGTTCTGCTTATGGGTTCTGTTCAACACTTCGGCTCCGTCTCGGTGGGGAACTCACAGTTGCAGCTTCGTCTCTGGCTCCAAACCATCGCCCAACTCCGTCGATTCAGGTAAGAAATTGTTGCATGCTATATATTTATGTTTCCAACTTGAACGCTCGCCTAACCCTTCACAGCTCCTCTGTGGTTAGGTTGTCACTGAGCACTCAGCGGTTTATGGACCTGGTTACAACTGGTAAGGTCCTATTTCTTTCTTCTGTTCTGTCTGTTCGGCTCTCGTGGCTTATTCACCTTTGCATAAGCTTGTTTATGTCCGCGACCTAACACTGTTTGTCACGGTGGTTGCAGGTAACCGGCTCCGTGGCCTTGCAGGGGATTCGACCGCTTATCTTTTCGGGTAGCTCTGTTTCTATTTCACCTTTCTCTGTGTCTTTTGGTCTGCACGAGATTTGTTTGCCATGGGTGTCTGTCTTCTGTTAATGAGTCAAGTATTTAAGGGGCTCGACCCACTCTGTAATTTTCAGAGGGTTTTTGTGGTATTTGTAGATAACTGTTTCAGTCCTTTGCTCTTCGTCAATAGGTCATTCCACAGTCGTGCTTGGTTAGCCTTGTGAGCTCTCGCTTACTCGGCCGTTGGCAATGTTATGTCTGGACAAAAATTTTGTTTACACAGCAGATGTAATAATTCCTTTTTTTTGGGTTTCGGCGTGGTTGCTTACCTGTGGTTTGAGGACCGTGGCTCTTTCTGGCTTGACTGCTCGACCCCTTTTTATTCTTCGCTTGACTTCGCTTCGGCTGGTTATGGGACGTTTGTATTTGGAGTTACCATGTCACTGTTTGACCTGCAAATTATTATAATGAACAGAACTGTATGTATGCGTGCATTGGCCTCTCGACTTAATGAAATTTGGTTACAAAGTTACTTTGCAATGGATGGATGTAAACAGTAATTGGAAATAGAATGTTTTGGTGCGTGGATGCTGTGTGGAATGCTGTCACGGTTCACATTCAAAATAGATGCATAGACAAGAATTTCTGTAGATGCAAAATATGTTTTGAGGACATAGAATCACAATCTGTAAATTAGTTAGGATGCACTGAATAATATATATGAAGGAAAAATAATATTCTGTTGTTTCTCTTATTTCAATATCGTACTCCAGAACCTTTTACATGTATTTTCCCTCTCTTCTTATACCATAACTCAGTGGTTAGGTAACTGTTAGTTAGTTCCAGATTACAGTTACCTGGCAGTTACTCCAGTTACATGGTTTGGCTATTTTTGGTTTACCTGTGCTTGCTGTCTCGCAATAGTTTGATGCCTACAGTAATTTATGGTCTTTTGCCTAATTAGTCTAATAATCTTAATTCAAAATCTATACTACAAGCCCTTAACATTTATAGTTAGGACCGGTTATTACAATTGTAACAGGAACAAGTTAACAAGTCATTTAAGCTAATCACTAAATGCTGTAGTCTAATCCTTAAAGAGCAAAAATGATAATAATGAAAAAACTAAGACAGTCTTGCTGTCCTTCTGTAGAATTAATCACTTTCCCCAATCTTCTTCGGAAACCTGTTCTGCCACTTCTCGGTCTGTGCCCTGTCGACCAAATGCTCCTGCATCAGGCTGCCGGGGTGAAAGAGAGTTCTCATGGCTCCGTTCCATGAGTTCTTCCACCGAGTAACCTGCTTTTCGGATCTGCATCTCGTCAAGCCAAGAACAGTCCTCCATTGGACGGTCCTTCCATTTAACGAGATAACGCAGATATTCCTTTCTGCGTGTCTTTTTGGCCACCTGCGTGCTGATGATTCCTTCTATCTCATGAGTCTTGACCGATGGTAACTGTTTCTTCCAAAGATTGTCCTCGAACTGGGTGTCCCGTTGTGGCTGTACCACTCGTCCTTCCTCTACTTGGGCATGGTATGGAAACAGGTCTGCCACATTGAATATGGGTGATATGCCTATATCAGGTGGTAGCTGAATTTCATATGCATTTGCTGAGAATTTTCGCAGAATTTTACATGGGCCGATTTTTTTAAACTTCAGTTTGTTGTACGTGCCTTTAGGATACCGTTCCCGGCGCAAATGTGCAAGGACTTCGTCCCCAATTTCAAAGTTTACCTCTCGCCGCCTTATGTCTGCACGTTGTTTATATTTCTGCGTGCTGTCCTGTAGTCTTGTCTTGACCTTTTCATGCAGCTCACTCATTGCTTCTGCAAAATCTTCCCCGTCTGCACTCCTTCTTTCTAGCTGTCCCAAATCTCGTAACTCATGTATTCCTCGCGGATGCATACCATACAAGATTTGAAATGGGCTAAGACCGGTACTCCTGTTTGGCGAATCGTTATAAGCGAATTCTGCCTGGGCAAGAGCTCGGTCCCACAAACGTGAGTTTTCTCCCGTCAAGCTGCGTAGTAAGTTGCCCAAACTCCTGTTTACCACCTCTGTCTGTCCATCAGTCTGCGGGTGATACGCAGAGCTGAAGTTTAATTGTGTGCCCAGCTTTCTCCACAGGGTGCGCTAAAAATGTCCTGTAAATTTCACATCCCTGTCTGAAACAATAGTTTTTGGTAAGCCATGTAGTCGAACTACTTCTGTAAAAAAAAGATGTGCCACGTTCGTGGCGTCGCTTGTCTTCCGGCAAGGAATGAAATGAGCCATCTTTGAAAACCTGTCCACCACTACCATCACCGAATCATATCCCCTCTGTGTTCTAGGCAATCCTAGGACAAAATCAATGCTGACTGAGTCCCACGGTCTGCTTGGAACAGGTAGAGGTGTATACAGCCCCGTGTTCTGGCTGTGTCCCTTTGCTAGTTGGCAGATTTTACACCTGGTTATATATTGTTGTACGTCTCGGTTCATCCTTGGCCAGTAATAAAAATGCGCGAGCTGCTCCACTGTCTTATTGACGCCAAAATGTCCCGCTAGTCCGCCACTGTGTTTCTCTCTCACCAGATTTTCCCTCATCGAACAATCTGGAACACACAGCTGTCCCCCTCGAAACAACAATCCCTCCTGTAGATTGTAATCTAGCCATGGGCTTGTATTTCTCAATACGGGATTCTGGCATGCTTCAAAAGCTTCCTTGAAATCCGTGTCCATCTGGTATAAATCTTTCAAGTATTCAAATCCCATCACCTGTATCCCACTTTCCTGTAAGAGCAGGGCTCTTCTACTCAAAGCATCCGCCACTTTGTTGGCCTGCCCACTTATGTGTTTCAACACAAAGGTGAAACTCTGTAGGTACTCCACCCACTTGGCATGTTTATGGTTCAGTTTGTGCTGCTGAGTTATATACTGCAAAGCAGAATTATCAGAGAACAAAACGAACTCATTTCCTAGCAAGTAGTGCCTCCAATGTTTCAAGGCTTGAACCACTGCATAAAATTCCTTATCATATGACGAATACTTCTGCCGACTCTCATTCAGCTTCTCACTAAAGAATGCCACTGGTCTGTCCTCTTGACTGAGTACAGCGCCAATAGCTGTCCCGCTGGCATCACACCGAACCTGAAAAGGTTTGCTGAAATCGGGCAGTCTCAAGATTGGCCTTTCCGTTATCTTACGCTTCAGGAGTTGGAAACTGTTTTCTGCTGCCTTAGTCCAGCAAAAAGGTTGACTGGCCTTCTTGATGGTCTCCAACATGGGTGCGCAGATCTCACTAAAATTCCTGATAAACTTCCGGTAAAAACTTGCTAAACCGTGAAAACTACGTACCTCGAACAAACTCTTGGGTGACGGCCAACTCATGATCGCTTCAATCTTTTCTGGATCCATCTTCAACTCATTCTCTGCTACCACGAATCCCAGATAAATCAACTCCTTCTGCAAGAAAGTGCATTTCTTTAAATTTACCAGCAGTTTGTTCTGCTGTAGCTTTTCGAACACCCTTCGGATATGCTGAAGGTGTTCTCTTCTCGTCCTGCTGAAAATCAAAATATCATCCAGATAGACTATTACAAATTTGCCTATAAACTCTTTTAACATCTCGTTCATCAATCTCATAAAAGTGCTTGGAGCATTACTCAATCCAAATGGCATGACCAGCCATTCGTACAGCCCTTCGTTGGTCTTGAAGGCTGTCTTCCACTCATCTCCCTCTCTTATCCTGATCTGATGGTACCCACTTTTCAGATCGATCTTAGTAAAATACGCTGCTCCACTAAGACAGTCCATCATATCATCCATTCTAGGCAAGGGAAACCTGTATCGAATGGTGATCTTGTTTATGGCCCGTGAATCTGTGCACATTCGCCATTCTCCCCCCTTCTTGGGCGCAAGGACTGTAGGTACCGCACAGGGGCTCAAACTCTCTCTGATCAGTCCCTTGTCTAACAATTCCTGCACTTGCTTGCGTACCTCTTCATTGTCCTTGGGGCTCATTCTGTATGCTGCTTTATTCGGTAAACTTGATCCGGGTATAAAGTCAATATGGTGGCTGATGCTCCTCTTGGGAGGTAACTTATCAGGTAACTCCTCAGCCGCAATTTCATTGAATTCTTCTAACAGCTCCTGGATCTCCTTAGGCAATTCTGTCCTTTCCATGCTCAATAATACTGGCTTCATTCTCCTTACCACTGCAAAATTAATCTCATTTTTTCCAATCTGTTTTATATACTGCTTTCCTCCAAGTAATAATGCTTTTGTCCCACTGGATTCAGTTGTATCTTCCTCCTTGATGGGTACAAGAGTATGTTTGACCCCATCCTTCGTAAATTTATAACAATTTGTTTTGCCATCGTGTGTCACCTTCCTGTCATACTGCCATGGCCTTCCGAGCAGTATGTGACACACATCCATTGGCATGACATCACAGACCACTGTGTCGTGATACTTGCCAATGCGGAACTCCACTTCACATTGTTCATCGACCAACAACTGGTGTCCTTTCTGCAGCCACGACACCTTATAAGGTGTGGGGTGCTTCATCCGCTTTAACCCCAGCTTTTCTACCATTTCCATGGCTACCAAGTTGTCAGTGCTTCCGCTGTCTATAATTACCTTACAGCACTTTCCATGCGACTTACAAACTGTCCGGAATAGTGCCTTCCTCTGGGTTGTCTCAGCCACTTCCTTGGTTGGCTTTATCAACACTTTATTCAAAATTAAAGCTTCCCCCGTTTCTGCCATGTCTTCCACTTCCCGGGTTTGTGCTTCAGCTTCCTCAGGCTGTGCCATCAGCGTTCCCCTCTGACCAGCTTGTTCAGCTTCTGGACATTCAAAGGCTCTGTGCCCCCACTTGTGGCACCTGTAGCACTGGACATTCGCTCCTCTTCCACGGCCATTTCCTCTTCCTCTCTGGTATGACCGACCTCCTCTGGTGCTATCTCCTTTCTCAGTCGTCCCTGAAGCTTTTGAACTGCTGCTTTCTTCGCTGTTTGCAGCACCCTTACCTCTTCCGTAGGACTGTCCTCGTCCTCTGCTACTTCCTCTCCCTCTTCTGCTGTTCTGTTTTCTGTTAATCTTTTCCTCCGCCTTAACAGCGCTCTGAAAGGCTTCTTCAATATTCCGGGGAGAAAGAATACTAATTTCATCGAGTACCTCCATCCTTAATCCATTTACGTACCTTGCTGTTTTTTCTGGGTTATCATCAGTGTAGCCAGCACGTAAATTTACTCTGTAAAATTCTTCTGTATATTCTCTAACTGTCATTCCTTTCTGTCTTAGACTCTGAACTCGCCGATATAATTCCACCTGGTAATCTTTCGGCAGAAATCTGCCCTTCAACTTCGCTATCATCCGAGACCATAGTCGTATCGGCGTCTTGTTCATCTTCTTTCTGTCTGCTTGGACACTGTCCCACCATAATAGTGCGTGTCCCTTCAACTTAGTGGCAGCGAACTTAACCCTCTTATCCTCACTGACTTCTTCATTTTCAAAATATTTGTCCAGTTCGCTTATCCAGTCCAACAGGACTTCTGCAGACAGACTGCCATCATAATTTGAGATTTCTGTCTTTGGTTTGCTGCTGGCCATCAAAACCTGTCGCAGCAACCTCAATTCTGGAGCTTCCTCATCAGACCCCTCTGCAGCTGTCATCACCTCTTCTTCACTGGTGTCTCCTAGTTCTGGGTCTCTTCGTCTACCCGCTTCTACTGCTTCCAAGCGAGCTGTAAGAACTCTAATTTGTTCTCGTAATCCTTCATCTGCTCCTCTTCGTGCACCTCTTCCACGTCCTCGTCTAGGCACTTGTCCTTCTGCCATCTTCTCTTACTAAAGAAAACTGCTCTGATACCAATTGATGGGGACCCAGCCCACGTGGCCTTCTCCTCCGCTCCTTACGTGGACCTTGTGTGATTGTATTGCAATGGAATATTTTGTGATTATGTAATTAATGGTTAGTTGATATTTAATCAACCCGCATGTACCTCTCCGCCTCTCCACGCTCCACCTGTCCGCCTTGGGATTTGACAAAACCCTAATCTCACTTGCCTTTACTCCGGATTGTTCGCGGTCATTCGGTCATTTTCACTGTTTGTTGGGCTCTGTGGTTATGCTGGTGTTCGGCTCTGTGCATGAGCTTGGTTTTCTCTGCAACACTCCGCCCTCTGTGGCTCTGTTCTGGTGTTTGTTTCTGCCTATGAATTCTGTCACTCTCTGCAACACTCCGCCCTCTGTGGCTCTGTTATGGTGTTCGGTTCTGCTTATGGGTTCTGTTCAACACTTCGGCTCCGTCTCGGTGGGGAACTCACAGTTGCAGCTTCGTCTCTGGCTCCAAACCATCGCCCAACTCCGTCGATTCAGGTAAGAAATTGTTGCATGCTATATATTTATGTTTCCAACTTGAACGCTCGCCTAACCCTTCACAGCTCCTCTGTGGTTAGGTTGTCACTGAGCACTCAGCGGTTTATGGACCTGGTTACAACTGGTAAGGTCCTATTTCTTTCTTCTGTTCTGTCTGTTCGGCTCTCGTGGCTTATTCACCTTTGCATAAGCTTGTTTATGTCCGCGACCTAACGCTGTTTGTCACGGTGGTTGCAGGTAACCGGTTCCGTGGCCTTGCAGGGGATTCGACCGCTTATCTTTTCGGGTAGCTCTGTTTCTATTTCACCTTTCTCTGTGTCTTTTGGTCTGCACGAGATTTGTTTGCCATGGGTGTCTGTATTCTGTTAATGAGTCAAGTATTTAAGGGGCTCGACCCACTCTGTAATCTTCAGAGGGTTTCTGTGGTATTTGTAGATAACTGTTTCAGTCCTTTGCTCTTCGTCAATAGGTCATTCCACAGTCGTGCTTGGTTAGCCTTGTGAGCTCTCGCTTACTCGGCCGTTGGCAATGTTATGTCTGGATAAAAATTTTGTTTACACAGCAAATGTAATAATTCCTTTTTTGGATTTCGGCGTGGTTGCTTACCTGTGGTTTGAGGACCGTGGCTCTTTCTGGCTTGACTGCTCGACCCCTTTTGTTCTTCGCTTGACTTCGCTTCGGCTGGTTATGGGACGTTTGTACTTGGAGTTACCCTGTCACTGTTTGACCTGCAAATTATTATAATGAACAGAACTGTATGTATGCATGCATTTGCCTCTCGACTTAATGAAATTTGGTTACAAAGTTACTTTGCAATGGATGGATGTAAACAGTAATTGGAAATAGAATGTTTTGGTGCGTGGATGCTGTGTGGAATGTTGTCACGGTTCACATTCAAAATAGATGCATAGACAAGAATTTCTGTAGATGCAAAATATGTTTTGAGGACATAGAATCACAATCTATAAATTAGTTAGGATGCACTGAATAATATATATGAAGGAAAAATAATATTCTGTTGTTTCTCTTATTTCAATATCGTACTCCAGAACCTTTTACATGTATTTTCCCTCTCTTCTTATACCATAACTCAGTGGTTAGGTAACTGTTAGTTAGTTCCAGATTACAGTTACCTGGCAGTTACTCCAGTTACATGGTTTGGCTATTTTTGGTTTACCTGTGCTTGCTGTCTCGCAATAGTTTGATGCCTACAGTAATTTATGGTCTTTTGCCTAATTAGTCTAATAATCTTAATTCAAAATCTATACTACAAGCCCTTAACATTTATAGTTAGGACCGGTTATTACAATTGTAACAGGAACAAGTTAACAAGTCATTTAAGCTAATCACTAAATGCTGTAGTCTAATCCTTAAAGAGCAAAAATGATAATAATGAAAAAACTAAGACAGTCTTGCTGTCCTTCTGTAGAATTAATCACTTTCCCCAATCTTCTTCGGAAACCTGTTCTGCCACTTCTCGGTCTGTGCCCTGTCGACCAGATGCTCCTGCATCAGGATTACACCCCATTTTCATCTTTCTCACCTCCATATATGTCCTATGAATATGAATTTATCTTTTGATAGATCAACAACTTAAATAACTATGGAAAGGGAGTCTCCTTTATCATCTGATTTATTATTTGTGCAGTCAACATCTTCCATCTTCATACGTTCCTTTTTATTTCCTTCTTCAAATATATATTGTAGTTTATCTAGTATTTATTTTGTAGTGTAATGTCCCTTCAACACTCGTGAAACACTATTAATTATCATGTTAAATTACCATGTCTATCTTGAGGAAATAGTTGATAGCAAAAATTGTCTGTTGGAAACTAGTTTAATAGAACTTTTGGCTCTTTCTCACTGGTTCTAGATAACGACTACCTCATTCCTTATTCAGGGATTGGTCTATGAAAATAAAAAATGGAAGAGATCCATTCTTTCACGGTGAATGAATTACCACTAGAGTTGTTTCCTTTAAAAGTAAATTGTCACTGTAAATCTCCGGTGTTGAGAATTTGGGTTTTGATTCATTGGTTGTACTCACTAACGCAAGGGGGTCTAGATTATAGAATTCATGAAGTGCAAAAAATATTTTGTCTCATATCTATGTGCATCTGCACAAATATACGAGAAGAGAGACACGTCTTTCTCGCTTTCCTCATCAGGAAACTCTTGGTCTTTATCCGTAGGGATACCCTAAAGGAGAGTGCGGTCGTTACAAATAGAAAACCCATATGAGACATGGACAGTGATATTTCAACTAATGTCCTCATTGTTCTAGCAGGCTTGGAGGATTGGTATTATGTTCTCCCTAAAATTTTCTGGTGGACAGAGTCTAGCATAGACAAAGTCCAATCTTCGTACAGTAGGAGTGAAAATAGAGATGACCAATAGCCCTGAACCTCTAATTCAGATGTGGGTAAAATGTAAGCATTATCTACACTAAACTATGGAAAGACGTGCTTTGAGGTATGCATTATCTATAACAAATTATGGAAAGACCCTTTATGAATTAGGGTGTGCAAAAGATAATATTATTGTATTTATTTTCTTGGAAAATTATGCATGGACATAATAACTGTTATATGAATGCATACGATACTGTCTGCATAAAATATTAACCATGTTATTTTTGGAAAAAATACATACATAGTAAAGGATAAATTAACTATGCTAATCTTTTGAGATAGAATGCAAGTAACGAGGATATTGCTTAAGGATTCTATAGGAATTCTTATGCATGAGATGGTAGGAGTCTAGGTTATTTTCCAGAAGCGTGCATTTGAACCTTGCATATAGAAATATAAATAAAGTATTCTTTGGTTCATGAAAAGGTTGTATTAGAATAAAAGTACAAGAAGTGAGGTTTTCTTTGAATAGAATATGTGATTTTTTTAATAGTTTCTCTCAAAGGAATATGTGTGCTTGACTATACTATCACAATAGTTATTTTGCTAAGTTTCTTGTGAAATATGGATTGCATTAATGATAATAATAACTATTAAGCTAGGTTTTCTGCAAAGAATATATGATTTTTTATTTATTCATTAAAAAGTATTTATTGGAAATGAAAATATGCGTTTTCAAGTTGTTGAAAATGAATATGGGTGAGATGAGAAAAATTACAACTATTATGCTCGATATTTTTGAAAATAAATAAATTAATTGCAAGCACAAAAAAATAATTGTTAAGTTTGATATGTCTTGAAAAGAAATAAGTTATTCACATGCACAAAAATAGGACTATTATGTTGATATTTCTTGAAAAGAAAATAAGTTATTTCATTTCAAATGTTTATAGAAATATTATCATGATTCATATGCATTAAATTTTTAAAGAGAAACATTGTACTCTTAAAGAGCATATGTGTTTATGTGTGTAGGAATAATATCTAGTTTCATCTACTGGAAATCAATATGTTATTTTACATGCATGGGAAGCTTGTGTCATATAGAAAGAGACATGTAACATTTTTGAGAAATATTTTACACAAAACTTTTGCATAAAAGATAATTGGTTGTATTATTTGAGAAGGATTTGTTATTCATGCTATTTATTGAGAAAATATTGCAAAATAGTCTGATTTGTGAAATGATAGGACAAGATATTGTATTACATGCATAATAGATAGCGAGCTATCTAACTTTTGTAAAAAGAATCATTAGTGTGTTAGGTTCCTTGGAAAATAAATATATATGTTTCTATGAAAAGAAATATTTGTTGTGTTAGAACTCTTAAAAAAAAGAGGAGAAAAAAATGTCCTTGCATACATTATTTAATTAGGTTCTTGGACAGGAAAATTGCTAATCACATGCATTATTGCATTAAGATTCGTCTTGGAATATTCTTTAGAGAAACATATACACTTGCATGCATGGAAAAGTATAGTTTTGGTATTAGAATTCTGGAGGAAAGAGAGGTGTGATCACATAATATTGATTGTGTTGCCTTGTTTTGGAAAAAATAATATGCATTTGCATGCATAAAGGGATTAGCTATGGTATTAGCTTTTTTCAGGAGAAGATTAAATATATTTATTGGGCTAGATATTTTCGTAAGAGGAAAATGTTTGTTTGCATGCATGAAATAATGGATGTATGCATTTGATCCCTTTGGAAAATAAAACATAAGACTAGACACCAAGAAAATTGATTGTTGGGTTAGTTCTCTTAAAAGATTTGTTATGCATTTGCATGCACAAGAACAATATCTAGTATGTTAGATTTCGTTTGGAAAGAATATGAAAGTGCATGAAAGATTTTGTTAGAATTTTGTTGGAAATATGATGCTTGATTGTGATATGTTTGTTATTTATGCATGTGAAATGATGTTAAAGAAGGAATTTCATGATATTTTATTTATGTTTTATGTATGCACACGAATAGATGTTTAAGTGTTACTAATGATATCAAAGTCTGTTAACGACAACAATTGGAGGAAAGGATGGTGACTCATGCAAAAGATAGATTACATTTAACATTGTTGCGGGTAATGACCTAATGCTCCTTGCAGATCGGGAGTGCAAACTATATGATGGTCCACTTATAGAACGACCAAGAAACAAAGATATACAGATTGAATATTGTTGGGTACATGATATCATGATGATCGTAATAGATTTTAGATAGATATGTTGTATTTAAATGATATTTTTAAGTAATATTTTATGACAATAGTTAAGAGATGGACTCCCTTATAAACCATTGAGTGAGGGGTGAACACCCTCATGATAATTTAATATTAAGATTAAATATTTTCTTGTTTTCAGCCTACGGGTTTCAAGGGTATATTAGTGTCTAATGATGTGGTTTCTTGTTGTGCCATTTTTATGATTTTGATTCCTTGCATGATGTGATATGTATATTATAAATAATGTTATTAACTGACTGAGTTAAAGAATCATGGAATTGATGCAAGGTTATATCAGAATGTTTATCTCAATATGCTATAAGAGTGGTTATTAATGGTTATGCAACTTACTATTCCTTGACTAAAGTTAATCTATGTAATGATGAAGATTCTATATAATGGTTAATGAGGAATATATAATAGTAATTTGGATATTTTCCTATGAAGTTGAATATTTACCCCTGGCTAAATTATGTTAAAAAAAATCTACCTCCATGCATTTTCATGTGAGGTTACTAGGGGATGTTAAAAGTGGTACCAAAGTTGAAGGTTGTAGCACTGGTTCCTTTTGGGAATTGGTAAGTGGAAATAAATTGTTAAGTTATGGTATATTCTATGCTTATAACAGTTTACTTCTTTTTCTTATTATATTCCACCGATTAGCAATTATAGGTTTTAACCCTGTACAGAAATTACCTGCATACGAGTTCTTAAACAAAGAAAATAAACAATACAAGAGCATAACCCATAAAACACATATGCACAGAGATTTTTCCCTGCATCCCAAAACCAGGACTTCCAGCTTGATTTTTCATTATGTTCCTTTCAATGTTACAATAAATATTTATACATGCCGAAGCATGCAATACCATGGACCGAAAACCATCGCGTCCAATACCATGGACCGAAAACCATCGCGTCTAATACCATGGACCGAAAGCCATCGCGTCCAAAAAAACATGTGCGAAAATCATGCACAAAACCATAGGTGGGTCCGCCCAAAATAACATATGGTCCAAAACCAAAATTTTCCGGGGCGCTGCCCCGGACCCCATAAAGTGGGGTTACGGGTGCCCTTCAAACCCCTTATTAACTACGTGGAAAGAATATAACACAACCCAAAAATCTCCCACTTGTTGTTTTCTTTCCATAGGGGGCCACAGGAGAGCGTAGTCAATTTTTCAGACCTGAGATTCCCATTGCTTCTCTACACCAAGAGAACTTCTCAGAGCTCACAGATTTCCTCAATGCATCTGCAGTATTCTTCAAAGTGTCCACCTTTACCAGCAACACCTTTCTGTCTTCTATCATATCCCTCACAAAGTGATACTGAACATCAATGTGCTTTGTCTTTGAATGATAAGCAGGGTTCTTTGCCAAGAAAATTGCACTTTGGCTGTCACAGTCTATTCTTATATCTCCCTGTACTAACCCCATACTTGAACACAATATCTGCAACCAAACTGCTTCCTTGCTTGCATGAGTGGCTGCCATGTATTCTGCCTCTGTAGTTGGTAGTGCCACTACAGATTGTTTCTTACTCATCCAACTGACTGCACCTCCAAATAGGTTAAACATATACCCACTTGTAGATCTTCTCTGATCCAGATCTCTAGCCCAGTCTGCATCAACAAAGCCATGAATATCCAACACTCTGTCCAATCCTGGTCTTCCTTGGTAGCACAAACCATAATCACTAGTGCCACGTAAAGACCTGAAAACCCGCTTCACTGTTGTCCAGTGCTCCTTCCCAGGTTTTGACATAAACCTGCTCAATACTTCCACTGCATTTGCAATGTCTGGTCTAGTACAGACCATTGCATACATCAGGCTACCCACTTCACTTGCATATGGAACACGAGAGATGTCCTCTTCCTCTTCTTGTGTCTTGGGACACTATTAAGCAGATAACCTCACACCTACAGGAATAGGGACCTTCACCGGTTTACTATCCTGCATATTAAACCTCTGGAGTATTGTCTCGACATACTTCCTCTAGTTTAACCAGAGCTTCCTCTTTGACCGATCTCTTTTAATTTCCATGCCCAAAATATAGTTTGCAGCACCAAGATCTTTCATGTCTGATTTGGAGGACAATTGGGTCTTCAAATCCTGGATAATTTCTTTGTCATTTCCAACCAGCAACATATCATCCACATACAAGACCAGATAAATAATACGGTCACCAATTAATTTAAAATACACACAATGATCTGCTTTGCTTCTGGTGAAGCCAAGTCCCTGTATAAATGTATCAAATTTCTGATACCACATCCTTGGTGACTGTTTTAACCCAAACAGAGACTTCTTTAACTTGCATACCAGTTCTTTCTTACCCTTCACTGCAAAGGCTTCAGGTTGCTTCATGTAGATTTCCTCTTCCAAATCCCCGTGAAGAAATGTTGTCTTCACATCCATCTGTTCTACCTCAAAATCAAGAGCAGTAGCAACAGATAGAAGTAATCTAATAGAAGTTACCTTGGCAACAGGAGAAAAAATATCACCAGAATCAATTCCCGGCATCTGGGAATAACCTTTTGCTACCAACCGAGCTTTGTGTTTCTCCACCTTTCCTTCTGCATTTGTCTTCTTCTTGAACACCCATTTGCTGCCAATGGGTTTCCTTCCAGCCGGCAACTCCACCAGATCCCAAGCCTCATTTTTGTGCAAAGATGCCATTTCATCGACCATGGCCTCTTTCTAGAGTTTTCCATCCTCTGAATCCGCTGCTTCCTTCACAGTTCTGGGATCATTATCAGTAACAGACAAAGCAAAATTTGAACTGAAAGCAGATGGACTATACCTTTCTGGCTGCCTTCTTTCTCGAACTGATCTTCTCACAGCCGGAGTTTGTGGCTCTTCATCTTCTGATTCCTCCTCTGCTGCAGAGTTTGATTCTTCCTCCTTTGGCTCAAACTCTATCTTCTGAGGTTTCTTTGGTTGGACTTCATGTTGAATAACATCTTTTACCTCCCTGAACAACACATCTCGGCTGTACACAACCTTCCGTGTGACTGGGTTCCAAAGCTTGTAACCCTTTAAACCATCCTTATACCCAATAAAGATGCACTTTTTAGATTTACTATCCAACTTGGTTCGTTTCTCCTTTGGAACATGTACATATGCATCACATCCAAATACCCTTAGATGTGAAAGAGAGGGTTTCTTACTAGTCCATACTTCTTGTGGAGTCTTATCCTCCAACGCTAATGAAGGGGATATGTTGATCACGTAACATGCAGTATCCACCACCTCTGCGCAGAATTCCTGTCCTAACCCGGCACCACTGAGCATGCTTCTTGTCCTTTCCATCAACGTCTTGTTCATTCTTTCTGCGACTCCATTTTGCTGAGGTGTATATGGAGTAGTCTTCTGCCGTGCTATACCACACTTCTTACAAAATTCTTCAAATTCCTTGCTGCAAAATTCTCCACCATTATCTGTCCTCAGCACCTTTATCTTCTTCTCTGTCTGATTTTCCACCAGAGCCTTAAATTCTTTAAACCTGTCAAAGACTTCAGATTTCTTCTTAAGAAAATATATCCATGTATTCCTTGAGAAGTCATCTATGAATGATACATAGTACAGAGACTTACCCAGTGATGGAACCTTCACAGGTCCAAACACATCACGGTGCACAAGCTCTAATATCTGTTTCGTCCTCTTACCACCAGAGGGGAAACTCACCCGATTCTGCTTCTCATATACACAATTTTCACAGAAATCAAAATCCAGAGAGCTATTATTCATACCTTCTACCATACCTTTACCATGAAGTATTCGAAGGCCCTTCTCTCCAATATGTCCAAGCCTTTGATGCCACAACATGGTCTTCTCTCCAGAGACCACTAGATTCTCTACTCCATTTTCAATAACCATAGAACTATTGCACCCATCAACAACAGTGCTACCTTGCAGCTTGTACAGAGTTCCAATCCGAACTCCCCGCATTAATATGAGTGCTCCTCGAACCATCTTGCAGGTATCTTTCTCGAACACCGTCTTTACACCTGCATCATCCAACTTGTTTACAGAAATCAGATTTCTGGCCAATGCAGGAATATGTAGAACACCTGGAAGTGTTCTAACCCTTCCACCTTGCAACTTCAACTTTACTTTTCCCCGACCAATGATTCTAGCCTTCTTATCATCTCCTGAGAAGACATCACCACCATCATATTTCTCATACTCGCAGAACCACTCTCTATGGGGAGTGAAGTGAAAGGATGCACCTGAGTCAATCAACCATGCCTCATGATCTACATGTGTACTTGAAGAAGCCAAGTACACATCCCCACCTTCATCTAAGGTGGTTTTCGCCTCTGCAGAAGGAGCATCATCAGATCCCTTTCCTTTATCAGGAGCTTTAGATTTACAATCCCTTCTGAAGTGCCCTTCCTTTCCACATTTCCAGCACACCACCTTTGTAGGTTTTCCCGGAGATTTAGATCTCCCTCTAGATTTAGATCTCCCACTCGATGACTTATTTTTGTTTCTGTTCTGGGACCGTCCTCGTACAGACAAGGCATCACCATTCTGGTTGTCCATATTTTTCCGTCTCATCTCCTCTGTCAGCAAGGCTGAGACTATTTCATCAAACTGCAAAGCAGTTGCATTGCTACCTATTGCAATAACCAGACTATCCCACGAATCTGGTAGAGAACACAACAGACTGATGCACTTATCTTCATCTGAAATTTTGATATCAACAGATAATAACTGACTTACCACAGTATTAAACGCATTCAGATGCTCTGTCACCGAGTCTCCATCTTTCATCCTCAGGTTATACAGTTTTTTCGCAGGAGAAATTTATTCACCAGAGACTTAGATTGGTACAAAGTCCCTAACTTGACCCACAAAGCCTTTGCCGTAGATTCCCCTGATACATTCAGGAATACTGAATCCAAGACACACAATCGTATTGTGCTCTTTGCCTTCCGATCCAACTTCTTCCATTCTTCATCGGTCACTCCCGATGGTTTAGTACCCGGATCTACCACGATCCACTGATCTTTATCCACCAACAGATCCTCCATCTTGGGTTTCCACAACTCAAAATTCTGACCATTGAACTTCTCAATCTCTATCTTTCCACTGCTCGCCATCTTCTTTCACCACCAGAATCGATCTCGCAGATCTCCCACTGAACAGGGTCTACCACAGGCCCGAGTGAAACCCCTCAGCAACAAAGGCGTCCCCTTGAAGCCAAAATAGCTCCGATACAAAACGTAGGTTTTAACCCTTTACAGAAATTACCTACATACGAATTCTTAAACAAAGAAAATAAACAATGCGAGAGCATAACCCATAAAACACATATGCACAGAGATTTTTCCCTGGATCGCAAAACCGGAAATACCAGCTTGATTTTTCATTATGTTCCTTTCAATGTTACAATACATATTTATACATGCCGAAGCATCCAATACCATGGACCGAAAACCATCGCGTCCAAAAAAACATGTGCGAAAATCATGCACAAAACCATAGGTGGGTCTGCCCAACCTAACATATGGTCCAAAACCAAAATTTTCCAGGGTGCTACCCTGGACCCCATAAAGTGGGGTTACGGGTGCCCTTCAAACCCCTTATTAACTACGTGGAAAGAATATAACACAACCCAACAACAATCACATGTACATAAAGTAAAGTGCAGATAGAACATTAAACGATCGGCAGAAAACAAGCCAAGACAAGAGACACAAGATGTGGCGGCTAGCCAGGGACAAACCCCACAATGTGTGGGGAAACCCTTTGATCAAATCTTCTTTTATATTCAATGATTCAGCAGAGAGAAATAGTACAATAAATCTGATTCATATCAGTAGTAGCAAACCCTAGATCAGTAGCATCAGCATTAGTGGCTTCATTATCAAACTAGGGCAGACGATATCTCACAAACCGACAGTCGGATTGACTTCATTTCACCACCAAAAGTTTCGGCTTCCAGAGGAGGTTCAGATGAACCTACAACGCTGTTCAGATGAGGAGATCTTCTAGGCCACGCAAGTCAATCTTTACTTCTGCAGTTGCAGCTTCAGTTTCAGCAGTTTCCGGCTTCAAACTAGGGCAGTCGATATCTTGCAAACCATTTATCGGATTGACTTCATTCCACCACCAAAAGTTGCGCCTTTCAAAGGAGGTTTAGACGAACCTACAACGCAGTTCCAAAGAGGAGATATTCTAGGCCATGCAAGTCAATCTTTACTTCTGCAGTTGCAGCTTCAAATTCAATAGCTTCCGGCTTCACATGTGTGAGAGAGAGAGACCCATTTCAGCGCAGTAGAGAAGAGACTCATATCTGCATAGTAGAGAGAGAGATGTGATGAGATGAGTGATCCCAAATGAGGAAAAGTCCTCTTATATTTATACACAACGTTGGTGGGTTAATAGATGCGACTGTTGGGCTTCTGAGCCTACATGAGTTGTAGGTCGGCTTGATAATAATTCCATAATCAAAATAAATTCATATATCCATGAATACTTATCGGAATTGGATGATCTTTATATCAATCCTACACCTCTCGACGAGAGGAATCTAATAAAAATATTATTAGCCATGAATAAGATGACCCACATGAAGTTTTTCCCTGGTTTCCAATTTTAACACTCCCTCTCGACCATGAAGAACTTCATCTGCAATCTGTCTATTGGTCGTTACTATTCATCCATCAAATGCACTGCCCTGTATAGCCTGACCCTTGCCCTGCTCTGCTCTATTCTTCCTATTCTACTTTGTCTTGTTCTGCCCTGCACTGATCTGTACTGTTTTACTCTGTTCTGCTCTGCTCTTAAATTGCTCTGTTCTGCTCTGCTTTTGTCCGAATTATGAAGAAGAAGAAATGATCGAGGATGTATCATACTGACTCAAAGTCAGTCTCAGAGTATGTACCACTGGTCCCAGACCAGTCTCAACCAACCTAAAGTTAGCATCATAGTGAGCACAACTCCAATGGTCCCAGACCAATATCATCCTCCACTGACTCAAAGTCAGTCTCAGAGTATGTACCACTGATCCAAGGCCAGTCTCAACCGACCCGAAGTCAGCATCATAGTATGGTACAACTCCTACCACTGGTCCCAGACCAGTATCATTGATCCCAGATCAATGGAGGTCATCCTAACGTACGGAGTATGGTAGTTACAACGATGCGTCCATCGGTACTACTATGGTCCTAACTTCATTTCCCTACTCATTGATCAGATGAGAGGTACTTCCCATGAGTCCCAGACTGCATGGGTAAGATGCCTTGATAGGAGAACTAATCAATCCTGTCCTCACAGGAGAACACATCAATCCTGCTACAATTTCCATGGAGAACACATCAATCCAGGCCTCACAGGAGAACACATCAATCCTGCTACAATTGCCATGGAGAACACATCAATCCAGGCCTCACAGGAGAACACATCAATCCTGCTACAACCGCCGTGGAGAACACATCAATCCAAGCTGCCATGGAGAACACATCAATCCAGGCCTCACAAGAGAACTAATCATCCTGCTACACAGGAGAGCGAATCATCCTGTTCCACAAGAGAGCGAATCATCTTGTCCCACAAGAGAGCGAATCATCTTGTTCAAGTGTTCACCACCAGGGGAGGGTGAGTCACCCTGTGGTCATATGTTGCTCCAGTAGGAACCGCAAGCCCTTAGAGCTCCCAGAGCTCAATGTATGCAACATGCAGGACCCTTGTACAAAGGTTTCTTGCCGACTCCAAGTCGTTTTGGAAAATCACAGATTAGATCTTTCCTCGGGGCTTTGACAAGGTGTATCAACCTGCACATCATCTTAATGTGATGGAGCTTCCTTGCTCATCAACTTACCACATCCTAGATGATGTCTATCTGCTAGAGCAATTGACGAATACGGGATTCCTCAATAATCGAATCCCACCTCTGGTTGTTACAGAGAATCACAGTGGTATCCAATGTAAATCCAAACAGCTCACTGAAGAGCTTTCGTAACCAGACTGCCTCACACGAGGTTATGCTAGCAACAATATATCCTGCTTCGGCGGTGCTCAAAGCTACCGACTTCTTCTTCCTGCTCATCCAGTATATCGAAGAAGATCCCAAGGTGAAACAATACCTGGAAGTGCTCTTACGGTCAACCACACTGCCTTCCCAATCAACATCAGTATATCCAAGTAGTCTCACATCTCCGGCAGTGTATCTTAATCCATGAGAGATTGTGTCCTGAAGACATCCCAGAAGATTCCTGGCATCAATCCAGTGAGGCTCAACCAAATATGAGCTCACAATGCTAACTGCAAAACATATGTTCGGACGGAGGTTCACCAAGAACATCAATGCAAATGAGTTTTTGAAACTCAAAGGCATTTCCCAAGTCTAGTCCGATATCACTACCATATAACTTCTAAAAGTTAAGATCCTCGAGGTAGTCACAGGCTTGCAGTCCATCATACCAAATCTTTCCAATATCTTTACCACATATTTTCCTTGAGATAGGAAAATTTCCCTTGGCTTCTGCCATACTTCAAGTACTTGGTCCTTCATTTCAAATTCACAAGCCATCTCCCTCTTACATTTGTGAATGAGAGCGTTTGCACCTGTTAGAAATATGTCATCCACATACAACACCAGTATGAGAGGCTTGTCATCTTCAACCTTAAAGTAAAGGTTAGGATCAGCTTCACTCCTAGTGAATCCCAGCTTCATCAAGTAGCTATCGATCCTCTCATTCCATGCTCGAGGTGCTTGCTTCAGCCCATAGAGAGCCTTCTTCAACCTGCATACATGAGTTTTTCAATCATAAATCTCAAATCCTTCAGGTTGCTCCACATAGATCTCTTCTTTGATATAACCATGCAAGAATGCAGTCTTGACATCCATCTGATGTAGGTTCCATCCTTGTGAAGCGGCAAGGGCTATGATCGAGCGGATGGTCATATATCTGGCAACAGGTGCAAATATCTCATCATAGTCTATACCTTCCTTTTGGGAGAAACCTCGAGCAACAAAACGAGCCTTATACTTTTCCGTGCTTCCATCTGCTGCATGCTTTATCTTGTAAAGCCATTTGGAAGTAACAACAGTCTTGTCCTGGGGTCTGGGAACTACTTCCCAAACATCATTATTTATGATAGACTCATATTCTTCGATCATAGCATCCTTCCATACTTGATGCTTGACAGCATCTGAGAATGACGAAGGCTCATTTTGTATGATCGTGCTCATGATGGTCAGGTATCCTTGATACCTATTAACTTTCTTAGTTTGATAGAAGGTTCCTCAGGGTGCAACATGTCCTTCAGCATCGTCAAGTATCCCCCTAAGCAATGAAGGCCTCTTCCTAGAAGAGGAAGGCTCATGTGGATGAGGATCAATCGAATCCATGGGTTCTTCTACATTAGGCATTGATTCGTCATCCTTTTCTTTCGATTCCCTGGTGTCAGCTTCTTGAGAGCTACTCAAAGTCAGCAAATTGATCACCTTCCTGAGAGCCATATCTTTCTCAAAGGTGACATCATGACTAATTATGACTTCCCTTTGACCGGCTACATAGATTCTATAGCCTTTAGTATTTTCACCATAGCCCACGAAAATTCCCTTCTTTCCAGATGCTCCCAATTTATTTCTTTTCTCTTTCGGCACATGAAAGTATACAAGGCTTCCAAAAAAAAATTAAAATGAGAAACATCAGGTTTCTTACCGATGAATTTTTCTTCAGGAGTCTTGGAACCAAATGCTTGATGAGGGCATCGATTTTGTACATATACGGCAGTGTTTGCAGCTTCAGCCCATAGAAACTTAGGAAGACTTTGATCATGTAGCATGGCCCGGACAGCTTCCATAATTGTGCGGTTCTTCCTTTCTGCCACACCATTTTGTTCAGGAGTATATGGTGTAGTAGTCTCCCTCTTGATGCCAGCCTCTTTACAAAAATCATGGAACTCATTAGATTCATATTCAGTCCCATTGTCAGTTCTTAAGATCTTGATCTTCTTTTCGGTTTGATTCTCGATTAGGGCTTTGAAGTGTCGGAACCAAGGGAACACTTCATCCTTCTTTTTCAAGAAGTATATCCAGGTCTTTCGAGAATGGTCATCTGTAAAAGTGAGATAATATGAGTATCCTCCCAAGGAGTTCATAGGCATCATACCTGATATGTCTGAGTGAACTAGTTGTAATATATCGGAGGTCTTGCTTTGACTTGAAGGGAATGGTCCCCTTTTGAGCTTTCCTTCGGCACATCCCGGACATACACCTTCTTTCTCTACTTGGAATTCAGGCATCCCTATTACCATCTATCTTACATTGGGTAGAGCTTTGTAATGAAGGTGGCAAACCTCCGATGCCAAAGTTCGGACTGAAGTGTTGTGTCACAAGATATGACACCTAGCGGACTTCCACCGACTTGATATAAAGAATCAACTCGAAACCCAAGAGTGAAAGCATCTTTAACATTATTTTCCATATGTGTACCTTACCATCGCTGAAGGTTACCTTATAGCCTTTGTCTTCCATTGCCGAGATGGATACCAGGTTCTTTTTTAGATCAAGTACATATAATACATCTTGTAAGTGAATCGTATTACCTTGATTCAGTTTAAGAGAAACATTGCCTACACCTTTCACTGGGTATTTCATGTCATCTCCAAGGACAATTTCCAGGTTAGTTTCTTTCTCTACCAGATTATAGAGTACTTCTTTGTAACCAGTGAAGTGTCTTGAGGCACCACTATCAATGAGCCAAATTCCCATTGAGCTCGAAGGAGCAGAGGTAGATAGAGCAGCTAGTAGATAATATTAAGCCTATTTATCGTCAACAGTGATAGATTCATACCTGGAATTTCTAGCCTTCTTGAATGGTTGCCCTCTTCCTTGATTTCCCGCATTCCGTTTTCCTTTGATGTTGAATTTTCCATTCCTTCGATTACCATGAGAGGGATTTTGATCATCGTCACGGTGAGAGTCCTTTCTATCAGGGCATTCCCTTGCATAGTGACCTGCTTTATTGCAAATGAAACATCGTCCTTTTCTTCCACCCTTAAATCCAGCCTTTATTTTCCATTTAGACCCAGAATTATTTCTTTTCTTAGCATGAGAAGAAAAAGCAGCAGGAGGACCTTTAGGCAAGGGCATTTCCTGCTCTTCTACCCTTGTTTGTTCTTGAATGCATCTAGCCATTAATTCCTCGAAACTAGGAATTACATTATTGTTCAGAAGAGTAGTCCTGAACACATACCATTCAGATGGTAATCCTCTGAGAGTTGTGAGTGCCATTTCTCTGTCAGTAATGGTTTCCCCAATAGATAGGAGATCGTTCTTGATCTCGGTGATTCTTAAGAAGTATGCTTGCATACTTTCATCTTTACCCTTCTTGATTTCCCTCAACTTACTTCTAAGAAACAAAACTTGATTTGCATCATTAACTTTAAATAAACTCACCAGTCTGTCGTATATTTCCTTGGAGGTGTCCAGTTCAGAGATGTAGGCCACCAAGTGCTTGTCGATAGTGTCCCGTATGATCTTCTATTGTTTTGACTTCTCCATTTTTTCATTTGTTCCAGGCAGCAGCGGATGCATTTGATGGAGGCTCAACAATATTGCCTCTCACATGATCCAACACTCCTTGATTCTCAAGGGTTAGATCGATAGACATCTTCCATCCGTGAAAGTCAGCTTTCTCACGGAGCTTGTCTGCGGCAGGAAAGAGTGCTGAGGACCCCATAGTTCTTTTAGGATAGCCTTGCCAATCTTCTCTTCAATGATTGCTCTTGCTCTTGCTCGGGCTTTGTCTTCACCTCAGCTCTGATACCATGTTAAGTTATGGTATGTTCTATGCTTCTAACAATTTACTTATTTTTCTTATTATATTCCACCAATTACCAATCACATGTACATAAAGTAAAGTACAGATAGAACATTAAACGATCGACAGAAAACAAGCCAAGACAAGAGACACAAGATGTGGCGGCTAGCCAGGGACAAACAACACAATGTGTGGGGAAACCCTTTGATCAAATCTTCTTTTATCTTCAATAATTCAGCAGAGAGAAATAGTACAATAAATCTGATTCATATCAGCAGTAGCAAACCCTAGATCAGTAGCATCAGCATTAGCGACTTCATTATCATACTAGGGCAGACCATATCTCACAAACCGACAGTCAGATTGACTTCATTCCACCACCAAAAGTTTCGGCTTCCAGAGGAGGTTCAGATGAACCTACAGCGCAGTTCAGATGAGGAGATCTTCTAGGCCACGCAAGTCAATCTTTACTTCTGCAGTTGCAGCTTCAGTTTCAGCAGTTTCCAGCTTCAAACTAGGGCAGTCGATATCTTGCAAACCGTTCATCAGATTGACTTCATTCCACCACCAAAAGTTGCACCTTTCAAAGGAGGTTCAGATGATCCTACAGTGCAGTTCCAAAGAGGAGATCTTCTAGGCCACGCAAGTCAATCTTTACTTCTGCAGTTGCAGCTTCAAATTCAACAGCTTCCGGCTTCACATGTGTGAGAGAGAGAGACCCATTTCAGCATAGTAGAGAAGAGACTCATATCTGCGTAGTAGAGAGAGAGAGAGATGTGATGAGATGAGTGATTCCAAATGAGGAAAAGTCTGCTTATATTTATACACAACGTTGGTGGGTGAATAGATGCAACTGTTGGGCTTCTGAGCCTACATGAGTTGTAGGTCGGCTTGATAATAATTCCATAATCAAAATAAATTCATATGTCCATGAATACTTATCGGAATTGGATTATCTTTATATCAATCCTACACCTCTCGACGAGAGGAATCTAATAAAAATATTATTAGCCATGAATAAGATGACCCACATGAAGTTTTGCCCTGGTTTCCAATTTTAACATAAATTCAACGTATGATACTAGTGAGCATCAACTCAAGTATGATTCTAACCAACTATATAATGATATATGCAGTAGATTTATTTTAACATGAGATATAGGATGCGTGTTTATAACTACATTGAAGAGTAGTAAGTAATAAAATCTGTTGTAAAATTGTTCTCATGACATTTGAATGTCCATGAGCAGAAAATTAAATGAAACCTATGTTGCACCTATGAACAATCATGAGTACTCACTAGTGAAAGTAAGAGTTGACTACCAACCTTTGTATATATGACAATATTTCTAATACATTTTATGAACATGACTAAATTTACAATGAACTACTTATAATGAATGAATGCATGAATGTAAAAGATGGGGAATTTCCATGAAGAGTACGATATGGTGTTTTAAAAGGCCATTTAAAAGGACCCCTTTAGATCTTAAAAATAAACAATTAGTTGAGTAGTGAGATTTGACTGTAATAACTAGTTGTTGATTGAGTCTTGTCGTGG
Source organism: Pinus tabuliformis (assembly GCA_031772625.1). Lineage (NCBI taxonomy): Eukaryota > Viridiplantae > Streptophyta > Pinopsida > Pinales > Pinaceae > Pinus > Pinus tabuliformis. Next base: position 269,005,867 of record CM062814.1, on the reverse strand, counting down.
TTGCATTAATATGGTTGGTAGCATTGATTAGTTAGTGTTCCATGAATAACTATTAAAACTTATATGCATGAATTGATTTTGATTTAAATTTGTTGCAATTTCTAAACAAGTGATTATGGTAGTTACTTCACATGTCATTCTGTGGGTAGCAATACACTCTCATAAATTGGAAATGCTTGAATTTTTACCCTAATTGTTATTGACATTTACACATTAATGAATATTTGCACATAATTTTATGTAAGACAGTATTGTATGCATGAAACAAAAATAATCATCAAAGTGAATATTTGTTTAAACAATGCATATTTATTAGTAATGTTGATAATGGGAGTAAGAAGTGGTAGCATAATGGCAACATGAGAACTGTTGAAGGTAAAATGGTTGAATGCAAATTAAAACCGTAAATGAGAACGTATAAAATTGTGATATGCATGATTTGGATATTTGGGAAATAAAAATGTATACCACATGTATTTCAGTTATGTTTCTTGTCTATCGAGATATTGTGGACCCATGCTAATGGTTAAGTATGAATGCATGAAGTACATAAATGTTTATTTTCCTTTAATGATAATGTGCACATCGTTCGTTATGTAAATTATTTTGGGAAAGAGTGATAAAAGTGAATTTCAAATTCAAGATAGTTGTGGAAAGTTGTGAAAGGCGAGGAGGCCTTTGGTTGATGATAGTTTCCTACAAAAAGGGGTTGATGGTGCTTTCTTGCCTGTATTTCCTCTCCCTAGAGATATATGATCTCAATAAGAGAAAAGACCTAGCCAAGATGGTGAGTGGGGAAAAATCCTGAGGAAACTCTATTTCTTTTGGACCCTATTGGAGGAGGCCATAAATTCCTCATTGACGAGATGTTGTTAGAGGAATAGGCAGGACACTGCGAAGAGGAATTTATTATTGCACCTTATGTCATCATTAGAATTATTGAGCTAGTTGGATAATGGAATTCTAGAATCGACCTTTTATGGTCTCTGTCAGAGAACTATCTGGACATGAAAATGGATCAATATGGTTGTGGAAATCAATTCCCATTTGATTGGAGGAACATTGTTTTACCACTATGGTTCTCATATGATAAAAAATTAACTAATATGTTAAGTGTTGTGTTAAAAATCAATTTTGTATACCATTATGTAAAATGTTTATGTACATTTTGACAGGAAATGGGCCTAGTGATCAAAAAGGAATTACTGGAAGTATAATTTCCTTTATTTTATTATGATTTGATGAATGTCTTAGCAAGGGCTAAGATAGTATGCACTGGGTGCAGTTATTGATCATTTTGATCATGAGGGAGTTAGGTGCTCTCTCAGTACTTGCAAAAGTACTCTAATTAAAATATAACTTGACATTGTATAAATAAGTGATAGTTATAAGTATTTCATTTTATTCAAAACGTTGTGACTAATGTGATTATGTTGGATTTGTCGATAATAGAATACATGGTTCTTTCCATGGAGTGCCATGGATTATCAAACAATCCTTAGAGTGTTTACGTAAACATGACCATGATCATCAAGAGTAATTGTTATGTAATGGTAAGTTGGCATAGATATTTTATTTTCTTTCCATGAATTTGGATAATGTAAGTGATGGAAAGTAGAAATTGCATATTTTTGCAGTTATAAATGCTGACAACTATTGATAAAATGTTATTATTTTTGTCTATGAATATTTATGGGAAATGAAATCCTTCATCTTAAAGGGGAAAGATCCCCTTTTGCATTGTTTAGATTGTTATATCATGAGTACAAGTTAAATTTCCAATGAGAGATGAACACTAAGGGTGGTGTTCTCATTAAGGGGGAGAGTATGTAATACCCCTTCTACGCTCGTGAAACATTATTAATCAATGTGCTAAATTATCATATTTATAGTTGATGAAATAGTTGATAGAAAAAACCATTTGTTGGTATATGATTTGAATTAATCTATTGCTCTTACTTGCCAATTCTAGATAACCATTACCTCATTGTTTATTCTAGGAATGGTCTATGAAAAGAAAAAATTGAAGAGATCCATTCATTCATGGTCAATGGCTTACCACCAGAGTCGTTTCCTTTAAAATAAAATTATCATTGTAAATTCATGGTGTAAGTTCCTTTATTCTCTTCCTTGACTTTCTGAGTGTCTTGTGGTCCCTCTCGAGACTCCATTTGGTTTTCTTTTTCTTTAATACCTTTGGTAAGGAATTGTTTGAAGATTTTCCTTTATTATTATCATTTAATTGTTTGAAAATTGATTTTTTTATCATTGACTGCTTAGATGAATTGGTTCTCTAATCATCATTCTGAAAAGTGTGTTTGAATCAGTGATTAGACTTTTCATCTTAGTTTTCTTCACTTTCAAAAATTAAGTGACTTGAAAAGAAAAATATTTGCATCGGCTTTTAGATCTTTGTGTGTGCATTTAAATATAAACAATGCATTGAAACATGAATTACGTTGTGTAGATTGTTTGTTGCATACTCTTTGTCTCTTCCCTTCCTTAGATAAATTAGAAAGATTCCATTTCCTCGTGCTAATTTTCATTTTAGGATATTCAAGTGACATTCACGGTGAGCCCTAAAACTGAAACTTAATTGAAGATAAATAGTAAAATTTATTGAATCAACCTAAGGAGAATTTGTAACATTAACACAAACATTTATAGGTCTAAGCTAGAGACATGTTTCAGAATCGTTAAATGTAAGATTTTTCGTTGTGTTCCAATTTTGTATAATAGAGGTGAAATCCGATTCCACGTACGTGAGAGTATATCATTCTCTGCATACCTTTGGGTTATATATTGGATGGCACCACACACATAAAGTATATGAGAACACTCACACTGAAACTGTTACGCATTAGACAACTCTATTATGGACTATACTTCAAAGTACCATCGAGTATATTTTGGAAGTCCCCTATAGGTTTCTATCCTCACCATAGGTAACTCAGTCAATTTCCTTGTGTACCATGATACACTGAACACAACATTCGGGAAGATTTCCTACATGTACGTTATGTACCTTGTTTTATAAGGTGTATATTGCAGTTCAAGGTTGATTGGAAATATTTTATGCCTAATTTATGCTCTTTTTTATCTACTTTTGTGTTGATTTCTAAAATTTATTATCCAACGTGGAAGAGAAATTTTGCCCACTCCATCATTCGCGTAGAATGTAAAAGAAGCCTCCACTTTGACCAAAGCCTACTCCTTGTCATCCTTACAAGTATAAGAAGATGAAAACTACCAGACCAAGAAATTCAAGAACTACTTCTGGTCCTCATCCTTAATATGATCAACCAAATCATCTTTCCCTTTGAGTAATGAGCCTGATATCACCTCTACTTTTGACGGTGACTCTGACACAATCGATATAAAAGGTCCTGAAGCATTATTGCCAAGGTTATTTAACTTTACTTTCCTAAGTTAGATACTTCACATCCTCATGTTTTTGAGCCTAAGGAACCTCATCCATATTCACATATTACTTTATGTCCTCTCCCCTCTCTTCCCTTGTCTCAGACAGAACCTTAACCTATATATCTTGGACTTGATGGTGAACCTCTTACATGTAGACTTGTGAGTATTTAAGATATCCCATAGGAAGAGCCTTATCCATCTACTCTTGTTCATTGGAGTGGACTCCATTTCTATCACATTGATCCTCTTCCTAGTCTTTAGACTCCTACAAGAACTCCTTTACCTAATTCTTTAGACTCACCTTGTCCTTCTCCGCAACATACACCTATGATTGAACAATAGGATGACCCTTATGTTAGTGGGTAAGGTTATCTTCAACATCCTAACTCTCCTTATGTTGGGTTACCTCCATATGGATTGAAGTTTCCTCCATCATCCCCTCCTCATATGGTAGGGGGGCAAAATTTGGTTGGTATACTTCAAATTGGTAATCACCCTTTTTATAATCCTCCTTGTCTTAGGATGACTTCCAGTGTTTGGAAAAATACTTTTCTTGTTCAACCTTGTTCATTTTAGGACACTATTGTTGAATCCTAAACATGTTCTATCTTCATCTCAAATTCTTACCCGTCCATCTGTGCCTCAGCAATTTTAAATACATGTAAGTCAACCTTCACAGGCTATCATTGCGTCCCAACCTATTTCGTCAATATCTAGTATCCTTCAGGTTCTACTTGCCCAACCTTTACAAGATACCTTACAATCTCAACTAGTTAGGCAAGGTATTCCTCAAATTCCAATAGGACATAATGTGTATAGTATGGCACAACCCAAATTGAACCCACCTTATGTTAGGATGATGCAAAATCCCATGGAGAAATAGTATAGACCTTATCAAGGTGTTCCTCAAGTGCCTTTTCAAGGATAACATATCCAAACCCAACCATTCAAACCTTTACAGGGTTATCCTACAGGTAGTCGACAAGATTACACATATGCTGGTTACCATAATCCTCTTTATTATGGTGCCCAAGTTCCTCTTTATTAGAACACTCCTTATCCAGGAATTCAAATACCTGTTTCTCACACTGTTCCTTCTTATCCAGGCTATCCTCCACTAGATTTTAATTGGTCATTACCTTTTGTGGAAACTCTTGAATTCCCATATTTGACTTGTCTTACCAGTGATATCATCATTAATTAACTTTTGTGACCTATAATTCCAATGAAAGCTCCATCCGATATCCAAAAATTCAATGGGAATCCTAGAGAAGAACTGCCAACCCATGTAATCATGTATCATTTTGGTGTTATTCGAACTCCCTTCATCAAGATTCTATATGATTACAATGTACTCTTATAGGTTCCGTAGCTAAATTGAACATCGATTTACCTAGAGCTTCATTTCATTATTTTAGTTCCTTGTCTACCACCTTCCATACACATTTCTAGTTACCCATCCGGTATGAAATGGGAACATAACTTTTGACCAACTTTAAAAAAACCAAAGCCACTGAAATTTCAAATCACATTCATGAGTGGTAGTGTCATCGCCATTTGGTTAAGATCTATGTTACACATCAATTGCTAGAATAATGGTTTAGAAATACATGTTCTCATCTATCACATAGGATGTAGCTAAAGGCGGAGTCGTGACTAAAGAGAAACTAATTTGTCACTCTCAGTATTTGCACCTCATTTATACCCAATATGGCACACTCTATGAAAATATACAATATCCTCGGAGACCTTACAACATTGCTCCCTCCATTCCTCATAATGAACCTCATGTTGATGATGGCATCATTGGTTCTTTCAGTTTGCAGATAGTGAGAAAACCATATGGTGTTTCTCTCACTGTTTCTTTCGAAAATGCTTCATCCAATCCTCCTACGACTTCTTCTTCTGAGATAAATGTCATTTCATATGATAAAGGAAAATATCAATAGCAAATAAGAATCAAGAAGAAATGAAAAGGTAAAAATAAGAAAGATTCTTCACCGCGGGACAAACAAACAAATCATTGCTCTAATGAGAAATGAAACACTCACTACCCATGCTTGATTTGTAACAAGGAGAACTTTACACATGATTTTACTCACTGTTCAGAAGTGAACCAATTTCTAAAATCTTCCACTTCTCCTACTATGTTTACCAACCCGTTTCCCAATCAGGAGACCCATATGGCTGCTCGGGACCCATATTCCTCTAACACAGTTTTAATTCTCTCCTCCATGAAGCATAATTTGATGTTACGATGGCTACTCGGAACAAGGGCTCTGGTAATGTGAATCCTCTAAATGACCATGCTACTGATCAACCAGCCAATTCGACATCACCTCCATCTGATCCTTATCTGCTTACAATTCCTATGAAGTTAGCTATTAAGCCTCTGAAGGGTGTCATCCATAAGTCTGCTTTCAAATATTGTGCAAGGGCTGCTCAAAATTATAACATCATTGGAGACTTGGCTCAGTCTCCATCAACTATGTCAACCCTCGAGGCGTTGCAAAACTACCCCCCCTAGAAGAGGACTTTGCTTTCAGGTATTGGCTGTTTTGATCCTTTAGATTCAATCCTTGTTCTATTCAATCATGAAAAATATACCCCTCACCTTCCAGCGCAATTTGCCTTTATCATTCAGGTAGTTTTCCATGGTAAGAACATTAATCGTTCTATTGTGGAAGAGGAAGCCTTGACCTGTATCATGTCTATGTCTTGCTAGGAAGTGAATGGTTCACCTAAACATAGTCAGTCACCTACCACATTGAAATTTTTTTATGGGAGAACATATAAGCCTTCTGGTATTTTAAATTCCTTACAAGTAAAATTAGGGGTAAAAATTGTGCCCATAGAAGTGGAAGTTATTAACGAACCTCTTGATTATAATCTTCTCTTAGTTCATATGCGGATTTATCCCACGGCCGCATTTGTTTTGACTTATTTTCATATGATCACATTTCCTGATAAGGGAAAAATTGTTGCCATTGACCAACTCACATTTTTTTCCTTTGATTTTCATGTTACTGGAAGTGTCCCACTTGTAGGGGAAACTCTACATTCTTATCAACATGTCAGGGTTGGATTGTTAAAGGATTCCTTGCTAATGGGAACCTTTTCGCTTCCTCCTCCTCATCTTCCTGACAACTTATCTTTGGTTTCTTATATCAACTTGATATCATCTTCTACTTTAAAGACCGGTCCATGGATTATACCAGATGAAGCTAGCATCCATATTTTACGTGATCGAATGCTGCTTACCCCTATTGAACTCATTTAGGAAGTTATCTCTTCATATTGTGTGGCTCATACCTTCTCTTCAATCAATTAGGTTGATCGATCATTGGATTAGGACAAGTGTTGTGATCCATTATCTCATGTATTCTCTATTGATGAGAGAATCATGGAGATCATGATGCTAGACGATGCATCATGTGACGATCATCACCATGGTTCCTCCTTACCATATTCCATTGACGATAATCTCAATGATGTGTATCTACCCGATTTTATCGAGTCTTTTACGAGTTTTCTTTCTATCCAGGAAGTCGATTTTGAGAAGAATATCTCAAATATCAAAGAGATGATACCTCTTGTTATCTCTATTAAACTGAGTACTATTGAAAATGTACACATTGGTGTGTCTTGTTTTCCATCTGATATTGAGACCTATAAACCCCTATTTCTAATTTTTCGTGATGTATTTTGCTGGAAGTTTGAGGAAATTCTAGGTATCGACCCAACTACAGTAGTACACTACATTAAAATGTATCTTGATGCTAAACCATTTCGGTAACGCCTCTGTCTGATCCATACAAAAAGGGCTACGCAATTAAGAGTGAAGTTGAAAAACTCTTTCATTCTTGTTTCATATACCTCGTTCCTCTCACTGATTGGGTACTGAGTGTCATTCCTATCATGAAGAAACATGGGACAACCCATGTATGCGTTGCTTATTGGGATGTTAATCATGCCTGTCCAAAGGAAAATTACCCAACCCCTTTCATCAACCAAATTGTTGATGATTGTTTTGATTGTGAAATCTATTTATTCATGAATGGTTTCTCCAGATATAATCAAAACAACATTCTCCCAGCGGATCAACCTAAGACTACATTTATTTGTTGTTTGGGTATATTTTCCTACCAAAACTCCCATTTTGTCTATAGAATGTTGGGGCCACATTTCAATGGGCCATGGATTATGATTTTTATGAAATTCAACATATCATGCACACAAATTTGTATTATGTGTTGTTTATGATTAGCTTCTCAGTTTTGTTATTTCAAAACATAGAATTTGTATTGATCCTCTTAAAGTAAAGGAAATCATCGACTTGCCTACACCTTCTTCACTTGTTTAGTTACTACTTCTTCAAGGGAAATCTAACTTCCTACAATGGTTCATCCTGAATTATGCTGAGTTGACCAAAGGATTCATTCACATTCTTAAGAAAGGGGTTCACTTTGATTGGGATAATGTAGCTCATAAATTGTTTAATTCCTTGAAAGATGTATTGGTTGGGGCATCTCTATAATATCCCCCTTATTACTAGAGCCATTATTTCATGTATCTTTCTACTGCCATTGGGTGAGCACCAGTATTGTAGCAATAATGCTACAACTCCTGGGCTTCCTACTTTACTTTTATCAACTCGGTAGTTCATAACAAACTTGGAAGCGATGGTGTTGTATGCACAAGTACTAGTTATTACTGCACGCTGTCACTTGGTCAGCTGGTGCAAGATCACTAGGAGCTCAAGCCAACTTCTATGGATTCCAGAAGAAGCTCTATATGTGATGAAAGAAAGGAAAGCTTACTCTAGAGAGGCTACTCTACTTGCAAAAAGGAAAAGAAGACTGAAATGTAAAGTAAACCTAGCAAAACCTACTTAACCAACTAATCCTACTTTTGAAGAAACAGAGATGAAAAACCATGAAATGAATGTCATTACCTACTCGGGAAGTAAACAACATCTACTCAAGTTATTTCTACAAGTAGATGAGCAAAAAACATATTTTTGGATTTTTATGAATTTTTATGTGAAATTATCATGCATGTAATTTATTTGATTGTGAATGTGGCGGCGATTAGGTGGTGATAGAGGGCACTTTTGGGACTTGAGAATATGTAGGATGGTGTGGATGGGTCCTAGGAGGTCTCAGGTGGCCTTCTGGAGGCGTTTCCCATAATTGGACTTCAAAAAGAAGCCTACAGGTGCTATAGCTCCAAATCTCACTCTTGATGTTTGTGATGCTGCACTCATGGCCTAGGGCAACCCCTCCTTCTAGACTTGGTCCAAATACTTAAAAAACAATGTTTTACTCCTCATACGTGATATTTCCCAAAGTTAAACGTGTGTGTGCATGGGTCTGTGTATACCCAACCCGCGTATATGTCTTAAAACACTTAAAAAAAATTAATTCTCCTTAATTTCAGGTGGAAATCAAGAGTTTTGCCTATTTATTACCTATTAGTGCCCGTGGCCCAACTGTTGCCAATGAATTCCCAACTAAAAAACTAATTTGGGAGAAGTATAAAAAGGCTTCAATGGGAACACCTAAGGAGGAGAGAATAGAGAGGAAAATCACTCTATTGAGATTATCCCTGATTAGGTCTGAAGATCCTTGTGCTTCCAGCACTTCCCCCATTACAGGAAACCTTTGTTTCCTTAAGTTATGATGTTTTTTCACTAGTTGAGATATCCTTATGTGAGTCATGGAAGTATCCTTTTGAAGAATTGGGATTGGATGAATCCAGAGGATGACTCTGCTTGCAACCTATGAGAGGAAGATTCAAGTGATATCATTCCTTGTTTTACTTTAGCTATTTGCAATAAAGAAACACTTGTCTTGTTCCAGAAATTAATCTTCTTCAAGCTTATGATATTAATGTTATGATTTGCTTATGAATAGTGTTTCAATTGTGTAACTAACTACCTTTCAATATGCTATGAAGTTGATTTCTTTATGATGCTTGGTCAATATACTTCTATGCTTCTTTGGATTGGTTTTCTCGCAGGTTGAAGGATCGAAAGGAACTCCAAGAGGGTTTGGACACTGGATGGATCTACCTGAACAAAGGACCCCCAGGTGCAACTCTCTTCGGGTAGTTTTCTTATATTAGTATCATGGTTGTGTGGAATGCTTTTTTTTCATTGTAGATAACCCCTGCTCTGCTAGGGTATTGACCCAAGACCCTAGGGGACTTTGTCCCTCAACAGAAATGGCGACTCCACTGGGGACAACAGTATTGTTGTTCCTAGTTTGGGTTAATTTAAGCCAATCTGGGCTCAGCCTTTGATTTTCTTTCTGTAACTGAATTTTCTATTCTTATAGGAACTCAGACTTTAAGTCTGAAAAGTTTCTTCAGACCCTTTTTTTTTGCTTTTTCTTGTGAATTGTTATATACACAGTTTGTTTAGGATACAAAGGCGTATGTATGCAAGCTTCCCCATATGAACGCACGTATATGCAGGTTTCTTTGGTCTAAATAGCGTATACATGCAGATGTGCATTGACACAGTCGCGTATACCCTAATTTTCCAAGATTTTTGCAAATATTTCTTGTTCAGTAAATTTGTTTGTTGGTATGAGTACTTCCTGAGCAATCAAGTTTGGTTGTCAGTCTTTGTTTTTACAGCAAGTTTCCGGTTTCAAATTCTCTCCATTTGTGGAAAGTTTTGGTCTTGTTTTGCTTTGTTGCAAGTGTCATCATATGTGTTTGATCACATGGGATTTCTCTCTGAGAATCTTGGTTGTTCTGGTCTTCCAGGGTAGAAAGATTGTTTTCAATCTTTGTGACAAACTTTATCTTTGTGATCTTCTTGCTTTGTGTCAAAGTTGCACCTTGTGGCCATTTACTTTTCTTGCTTTTTGAAAGTTGTTGAGTGAAGATTTTGAGAGTTGTCTTTCTTGATCTTTTGATCATTGTCACCAAGCTTTTTTGCTGCTTTTTGGTTGAGTGAAAGCATCGTGAAACACCTATTTTGTTAAGTTTTCGCCCATTTTGAGTTGATAACTTGCAAAGTGTTTTTGTTGCCTATTCTTCAGTCTTAAAGTTTTCAATAGCATTTAAAGCACTTTTGAAAAGTCATTTTTTTGTTTTTTCTTTTGAAGAAAACTTCTTGAAAACTTGGTTTTTTCTTTCTTTGGCCTTGTTTTGATTTAGTTTCTTTTTGCGAGTGAAAGTGCATTTTTGTTTGTCTTGTGATTTTCTTTTAGTGTTTGGACGAAAATGAGCATTAGCAACTTATATTCTATCTAAACATCTTAAGTGGCTAATTAGAAGTGATAAACAAGTTACTTTCATTCTTTGCTTTAGAGTAGTCTTTAGTTTTGCATCAGCATATACTTATTGCATTAGGATAGTTTGTGCATCTTTTTAGGGCATCCATAGTTTTGTTAATGTTTTGCGAGTGTGAACCTTGTTAAAAATAAAAGGAAAGAGAAATTTATTGGTTTCTTAGAAGTTCCTTAGAACCTAGTAGAAATTTCTTTGATCGAAGAACAAAAAGAGTGTATTTGCATATAGTTTAGTTTTTATTAATTTCTTTTGAGTCAAAACACCACAAATTTGATTTGCACTTATCCCTTGACTTAAGCACAGCCCATTTAAAAACAAGCGCTAATTAAAATATACTAGAACTTATTTATATTGTTAATTGAGACACACCAACAAGTTTTAGGATATTTTAGGTCCTTGGATTAGGTGAGTGGAGAGAAAACTCTCCAATGCCACTTTAAAACTATAAAACATAGAAGTCTGAATAGCGAGTGAAAATCCAATAGCATTAGGAGGACCAGGAAAGCTCCATATATGGGAGTTAAGCATGAGGGTTTTTGAAGATAAGGAAGAGAGATACCCCGTCTCCTACTTGTCATATCTTACCTCAAGACTGTTCCGCCTGGCTTCTGACATGAGTTGGTAACTTTAGTTGCTTCTCCTAGGGATCTACATAGGTGGCTTTGGAGGGGAATCCCATGGCACCTGAGGTTGACGTTGTATCACTCTCAACGGTATTTCTGGAGTGCACCCTTGCAAAGCTTGGGGGCTTGCACCGACAAAGGCTGTTGTTAGGAGGTCAGTGTAACTTCCTCTATTACCTTCGCTGGTAGGACTGGGCCGTCATTATCCCAGACTATCTTCGGAAGGCCCCTTACATCACTTTCTTGTATTTTGGTGTCCGATCCTCATCGCCCGGAGCAGAAATACTTGAAAGTTGTTTGACTGGCTGACATCTTTTAGGGACTTTTTAGTGTGTGCTCTAAGCTCTTAGTTGGCCTAGCTTTCATTTTTCTTGAGTCTTTAATTAGATCTTAATAAAAGATTCAAAGTGGCTGACTGATCGCCTAGATGGTCTCGAAGACGTTGTGGTCTTTCACCACCAAGTTTAGAGCCTGCTCCTAGAAGGCGCAGAGGTAATACTGCCAGTGGGTTTCTTCCCGTGGCAGTCGAAGCATTGGGGATTGATCCTCTCCCTGGGGGCATCAGTGTGCAATATAGGCCTGGTACTTCCGCAGAACTAGAGAGGAACACCCCAGTTATTTCTCGAGTTCTCTTTGAATTGGAAGACAACTTTGAGGTAGAAGAACTCCCAGAGTCATTAGCGGCTCCGAATTCTCCTCTACCTTCTAATCATCCAGACGTATTACAATACATTGGGACTCCGACGCATAGACCGTCAAGTCCAAGTCATATTACGCACTTACCTTCGATGACCACCATTGGAAGCATAGATTCTACCACAAGTGCTACATCCATGTAGACCCCAACATCAGTACAAGGGGGAGGAACTATTTCCATCCCATTTGCATCTTTATTTGGGTCTTTTGCTAGCACATCCTTAGTTGGGTCTACCTCCATTCCTTCTACTAGTGGAATTTCCCAAGCCAATGCATCTAGTTCTAGATTCTTCCCATTTGCGATCCATTCACAGGGTATTTTGTCAGTTCCTTTTAGTGCCTCCACATCCATGATGGGTGGGTCGACTTCATTTCAAGGTTTTCCTTTTGGAAGTGGAAATATACCACATTCCAACTCGACGATAGGATCTATGCCTTTTTCTTCTACAGGACAAGGCAGAAATCCCTTTCAAGGTTGGACTAACCCTACCGTTAGTGGCATAGGAACTAGGAATCCATTTTTCGGAAAAAAAGGGAATAGGCCATACTCCACAGTTAGTTTGTTTCAAAGTATTGCTCCCTTATCTTCTGCTTGGAATCCTTATTAGGGGTTATCAACTCCTTATAATCCTTTAGGAGGGAGCTTCGATGGTTATGGAGGTTTTTCAGTCGGAGTTGGTCAAACTTCGAGTTTTGCTGGATCACAAGGTTCGCCTTTTGGTTCAGTTGGTTCTGCTGGTTACTTCGAGCAACGTGGTGCCTTCCAAAATCCAGGCCAATCTTTTTAGAACTTTGGGAACCCCGCCCAGTCTGGGTGGAATCCCCAAGGTCCTCCTAGGCTTCCTTTTCTGGCAACGTTGAATTTGCCAGATCTCATGAAGTTAACAAATGATCCAACCAAATACAATCCGACCTGGCCTCCGATCCCAACCGAACTCCCTTCAGACATTCCAATGTTCGAGGGGAAGGGTGGTGAAGACCCGGGCAACCATGTAACCACATTCCATTTGTGGTGCTCACCAAACTCCCTCATCGATGACTCGGTTAGGTTGAGACTTTTTCAACACACCTTAACTGAAAATTTGGCCAAGTGGTATATAGAGTTGCCAAGGGAGAGCTTTACATCTTTCACCAATTTGGCTAACATTTTCCCAAATTATTTCTAATTGGTCGTCCGTTATGATGCCAGAACTGAACTTCTGGCCAATTTTTGTCAAGATACGGCGACTCACTTTTCTGATCATATTCAGGAATGGAGACAGAGAAAGAGGCTCATTAAAGTTGAAATTCCTCCTTATTACTGTCTCGAATGGTTTTTGAAATATTTACAACCTGAGATCTCTAAGGATGTCTCCCTGTCCAGAGTTTATTTTGAGGAGCAAGTTATTTTTAGGGCCTAGCAGTTAGAATTGATTTACTCTTAGTCTGGGATTCTACAAAAAATCTTAGTGGGTGCTCCTGGGACTAAGGTTGATATACCCAAGTCGAAGCCAGGTCCCCATGCGGATGGTATCGTTGGATCCGCAAACACTAATGTGGTGAACCTGTTGAGCCAATTGCAGTAGTTGTCTTTGCAAACTGCTCCTACCAATTAGGTCACGTCATCTAACCCTTGTTGGGTTGTGTTATATTCTTTCTATGTAGTTAACAGGGGGTTTGCGGGGTACCCTATGTTAGGTTGGGCGGACCCACCTATGCTTTTTTGCATGATTTTCGCACATGTTTTTTTGGACGCAATGGTTTTCGGTCCATGGTATTGGATGCTTCAGCATGTATAAATATGTATTATAACATTGAAAGGAACATAATGAAAAATCAAGCTGGTAGTCCCGGTTTTGGGATCCAGGGGAAATCTCTGTGTATATGTGTTTTTATGTGTTATGTTATCGCATTATTTATTTTATGTGTTTTAGAATTTGTATGCAGGTAATTTCTGTACAGGGTTCAAACCTACAACCCTTCATCTTCTCAACCCTCTTCCGTTAATGCCGTCCAATCTTCCAACCCCAAAGGGAATCAAAATTCCAATGGAAAAAGGAAAGGACGAGGTAAGAAAAAGAGTCAAGATGGGAAGACTGATGCAAATAAACCTGGCAATAATGCTGGCGATTGTGGAAATGAGTCTAGAAAGAAGGTCAAGTTTCTATGCAAGCTATGCGGTGGAGACCATTTAACTCATCTCTGCCCACAGATTCAAGACGGTCAACGCTTGTCAGGGCAACAAGGGACTTCTAGCTCTCAAGATGTGTTAACTAACCCTTTTCCCCAAGGGCAGCAGATGCTTGCCGGCACGAATTCAAATTCTGGTACCTCTGCGGGGGGAAACCAAGAAGGGGAGAAATCATCAAATGTTTTCATGATGGGTTATAACGTCCATGTGGCCACTCGGTGATGTGATTACGGTGAAACTGAAACATCCAAGGACAAAACTGCTACGGGAACTACCGACCTTCATATTGAGCGACCCTCTGTCAAGAATATACCATGGATACCGAAAGGTTCCGCTAAACGTGTGACTATCAATCCTAATGCTAGGGCTACCCAGAATTACTCCATTGTTGAGGATCTAGCTTAGAGTCCATGCGCTATGTTCGCTTTAGACGTCCTCTAGTTGTGTCTAGCTCAACGAAGTGCTTTACTTTCGATGATAGGGGTAGTTGATCCAAATAACTCTTTAGTGCTCACTTTTGACATCCTCAATGTCAAGAAGAAACTCGCTCATCACATGGCTTTTCAAATAAAGAATACCTACCGGAAAATTAACATTTTTTGAACCATTATCGATGAAGGAGCTTCCACGTGCGTCATTTCAATGTCACGCTGGAAGGCCATTGGATCGCTTTTCGTTGTTCCTTCACCTACCCTCCTGACAACATTTGACGAGAATTCTCATAAGCCGTATGGGATTATCCCAACCTTTCCCATATGTGTTGGGGGAAAGGTCATTAATATTGAAGTTGAAGTTATTGATGCTAACCTAGATTACAATATCCTCTTAGGATGGAACTGGGTATATGAAATGGAAGTCGTTGTTTTGACTCTGTTTCGTGTCATTTGCTTTCCTCATGAGGGGAAATTGTTAAGGTTGATCAATTGGATTATTCTCCAGTTGATCCTCGAGCAACTTCAGACTCTACTATTCCCTTAGTGGATAACCCTCATCCGCCTACTAAGAATCTGGGAGTTGGGATGTATTCTTCATTGATGGGTACATTTGATTTTCCCTCTCCTATTGCTAGAATCAATGTCGTTTCATCATCCAAGGAGTCTTCACGGGAAGAGTTCTTCCGAACTCATTATTTTTCAGACCCTTGGACCTTGCCTTCACCTACGACCACATTAGATGAAGGACAAGTTGGTGGAATGGCATTTCCTATGTCTGCAGCAGAGCTTAGATATCAGTCTATCGTCAACTCTGCAGACAACCATTCTACTCCTTTCTCTGAGGAGGAGTTAGATGGTGATGTGGCCCCAGCTTGGACCCTTGATTCTACCTTTGCTATGGATTGCTTAGATACGGTTTTACCATCCGAGGAAGCAATCCTAGAAGTAATGATGGGTGTAGATTGACCTTGGGAAGACTTACACCATTGTTCATATTTTCTTCCTCCGTTGTAGGAAGTAGAATCTAGGTTCTCCGAGCTGTTTACTAGTGATGTTTGTATGGTATCAAATCCTTTGGCTCCAGCACACTTTCGTGCCGAAGGTAATATGTCAGTGATTTCAAAAACGATATCTATAAACATGAACCCTAACAGGATCGAGAATCTCTTCATCGAAGCGGAATGTTCCCCTAGAGAAATTCAAATTTATACCGACCTTTTTAAGGAGTTTCGAGATGTATTCACTTGGTCTTATGAAGAAATGCTTGCCATTGATCCATCCATAGTTAAACATGAGATCAAGACGTATGAAAATGATAAGCTGATTCGTCAGAAGCTTCAGCCAGTTAATCCTAGGAAAGAAGCAGCTATTAAAGTTGAAGTTGAAAAGCTGCTCAAGGCAGGTTTTATATACCCTATTCCTCTTATGGATTGGGTTTCTAATCCAATCCCTATAGATAAGGAACAATCCGAGTATGCATTGACTTTAGATACCCAAACAAATCTTGTCCCAAAGATAATTACCCCACACCATTTATTGATCAGATTATTGATGAGTGTGCGGGTAATGAGATTTTCTCCTTCATGGACGGTTTTTCTGGTTATAAACAGATCTCTATCCATCCTGAAGATCAACATAAGATAGCTTTATATGTCCCTGGGGTACCTTTGCATACAGAAAGATGCCTTTTGGTCTTCAAAATGCCGGAGCTACCTTCCAGCGGGCCATGTCATACACTTTCCATGACATTAAACATATCATCGAAGCATACTTGGACGATTGAGATGCTCGTTCTCGAAAGAGAAGTGATCATCCGAGTCACCTTCCATTGGTTTTTGAGCGATGTTGATTTTACAAGATCTGGTTGAATCGCAATAAGTGCGTTTTCGTGGTTACATCTGGTCGGTTATTAGGGTTCATAGTGTCAACTGAAGGGATTCGAGTAGATCCCTTCAAGGTAGAGGCAATAATTCAGTTGCCTCCCCCGTCCTCAATTCGACAAATTCAAAGTCTTCAAGGGAAGGCTAATTTCTTAAGAAGGTTTATAGCGAATTATGACGCGATCACTAAAGGGTTTATGCGTTTGCTACCTAAATGACTTACATATATATGGGATGATTTTGCGCAGTGGTCGTTCGATGCCTTGAAAAAGGCATTAGTCTCTACCTTGCTTTTGAGTCCACCAGATTATGGTAGGGATTTCCTTTTATATCTTGCTGCTGCAGAATCAACCATAGGTATGGTTCTCATTCAGGAAGATGATGCTCTCATAGAGCATGTGATTTATTACTTGATCCGAGGCTTGGTAGGTCCTGAACTTTGCTATTCTCCTATTGAGAAGTTGGCTTTGGCAGTTGTCCATGCTGTCCAATGGCTCCGCCATTATATCTTGCTACGCAAAACTTTTGTCTTAGCGACGGTCAATCCGTTCCAATTTGTCCTCAGTAGGGAAGTGATTGGGGGCAAATATAATCGATGGATAGTCATTTTACAATAATTCGATCTCGAGTTCTTGTCCACCAAGTCTAAGAGATCTATGGTTTTTGTGGAGTTAATTTCCGAGCTACCTTGTGGAGAGGATATTGTTTATGAGGAATTCTTTCCCGACGAACATCTATTCCTCATATCTTCACTCGACCCTTGGTATGGAGATATCATTGTCTATCTCTAAACTTCGAAGTTTCCCTTTACTTTCAATAAGGATGAATGCCGAAAATTACGTCACTTAGCTAAGAAATATGTCATCATTGGTGATACATTATATCGTCGAGGGGTTGATTCAATCCTTTGGCGTTGTTTAACCTTAGAGGAAGCAGAGTTAGTGCTCAATGATTGCCACAGTGGAGCTTGTGGTGGTCATCTTTCAGGGCTTGCTACAGCCCAACATATCTTACGTGTCGGCTACTTTTGGCCTTCGCTCTTCAAAGATTGTGTTGAAGCGATCAAATGTTGTCACCCTTGTCAAGTTTATACTCGGAAGATGTGTGCACATCTAGCTCCTCTTTTCCCCGTTGTCACTGTCGGTCCTTTTACTAAGTGGGGTATTGATTTTACAACTTGTAATCCGCCTTCAGCAACGAATCACAAGTACATTATCGTGGTCGTAGACTACTTCACGAAGTGGGCTGAGGCCATGCCCACTTATAGAAACGATAGTGAAACGATGACTTTGTTCCTTTTTAATCAGATTATCTCAAGGTTCAGTATCCCGAGAGAGATTGTCACTGACCATGGCAGTCATTTCCAGAACCAACTAATGTTTGAATTGGCTCTTAAATTGGGTTTCCGACAGGAGCACTCGTCTCCATATTATCCTTAGGCCAATGGATAGGTCGAGGCAGTGAACAAAACCCTTAAGACGATCCTGCAAAGGACGATCAACAAAAATCGGTCCAATTGGCATCTTATGTTGTATCCGGCTCTTTGGGCATACTGAACCTCTGTAAAGACTGCTACAGGTTTTACACCTTTTCAGTTAGTTTATGGGATGGAATCTATATTACCTGTTGAATGTGAAATTCCATTTCTTAAGTTAGCTATTAAGCTCCTTCCAGAGACCTCTAGTCTCGAAGAGCGCCTCTTTCATTTGGAGCATCTCAATGAGCAATGTCGAGATGCCGCCACAATCAATGAGGCTCATAAGAAAAGGGTTAAAACTCAGTACGATAAAGCTGTCCATCCTCGAGTCTTTTCTAAAGGCAACCTTGTCTTGGTCTATGACCAAGATAAGGATGCCTTGGGGGCAGGCAAGTTCAAGCCTATGTGGTACGGTCCCTTTATAATTAAACGAGTTTTAGAAAAAGGGGCATATGAGTTAGTTGATTTTGAAGGAAACAAGTTGGCAGAGCCCTGAAATGGGCTCTACCTCAAGAAGTACTTTGCTTAAGTAGCAGCTAGGAAATGGCTTCTTTGTACATTTTGTATTTTTGTACATATCTCATTGGGAGTTTTTGATATCAACACTTTTTGGTCTGCTGTGGCAGGTGTTGATGGATGACTTGGTCTATTTTGGATTCGCCAATGGTGCTAGTTGGCACACTCGGAACCTTGCTTCCACAGCTTGGGTAATCTACTATCCAACTGGTCAGTTGATGGTGTCAAGGGGAGTATGCATTGGTCCCGCTTCAAATAATATGGCTGAGTATACTACTGTCATTAATTTACTATCTGAAGAAATTTCTTATGGAATCGAATCGTTGGTAGTATATCTTGATTAACAGCTGATAGTGTCACAATTGAATAACATTTATCAGTTAAGGGATACATGCTTATATTTCCAGTATTTAAGGGTGAGGTTGTTGTAAAGATCATTTGTTTACATTAATTATTTGCACATTCCAAGATCTCATAATTGGTTAGTAGTTTCTATCGCTAATCAAGCTTTAGACTGGCACATCATTCATTCATCACAATAAAATCAAGCATCAAAAAGTCAAAACTGTATATATATATACCATAAAATATCTCAAGTGTACATAAGTGTGTCCAAAATAATATACAAAAATTAGGACTCAAATTCCCATAATCATGTCCAGTACATCTAATGCCCCGGCTTAGGGTGAGCGGCTAAGTATGTGACTACTGCTTTGGCTACACACCTAAGAGTGCGAATCCAGTCTCATGGCATGCCAACCACATGGCACTGCATGTCTATAGGGAGATCCTCTGCAGCCTCCATTGGTACTAGGTGAGTTAGTCTCACCAAGTGCTGTTGAACGGTGTTTATGAATCGCTCTGTGTCCGCAGCCACCTCTTCAGCACCTCGGTCATGACATCCATGACATGGGAACCCATATGGTCGTACGAGCCCAATATCTGGAACATGATCATCATATTAGTCATTTGAATCCTATCAAAAATATTTTTCAAAGTTCATTTTTATATTTGAAAAATCATAAAAAATCATAAAATCATAAAATCAAAAACATTTGTTACCTATATTTCCCCATGTCGCAGTTGGTGGTAAGGCTAGATCAGGATCTCCTCGGAAGTCCAAGTTGGCATAAGGGTAATCATCCACTGCGATGATCTGCTGCTCCCACCAGGAGAAGAAGTCATCATTGAAAATAGTCCATGGAATGTCCCCACCTCCTAGTTGTTTCATCAAGTCAGCCCACCTGCCCATCCGTGGATCTCGTGGGGTGCTGATCGAAACTGATACTCTAGGACGGAGTGCTGGGACCCTCTCAAAGAAGAAAGAGCACAAAATAGTTCCATACCCAAAGTTTTTGGTCTGGCCCTTTTTGATAGAAGTAAGTTGGCTCTTCAAGTTGGCGAGAAGAGAAGTACACCAATCAAATACTATGGTGAGACAGTCTATGGCCAAGCTCATGGCCAGCAGTCAAACCTGGTGTAAGGAAGCTGATACGTTCACTCTGGCTATAGTGAACATGACGATCCTCAATGATAAACTCTCCACGTGCTTGATTGGAATTTGGCTTCCAACCTTTTCTGAATGACCCGGGCAATATATATGCACATAGTCCTTGATAGAGAGACTACATCGTGATCTGCCCTTGGAATGTACTACCTCTCCCCTCCGAGAAAGGCCTGTGATGAAATAAATATCCTCAACCTCTATCTTGAGTGGCATTTGATAAATCATGAATGAGTCATCCTCGATGTTGCAGTAGTGAACGAGCATTTCGAGCAAACAAGTGTTTGCTTTCATGTTTGGCATTTTGAAAAACTTTAGCAAACTACATCCTCTTAAGGCATCCAAGGCCTGAGGATCATACATAACCTCAGAATCCACTGTGGCATGCTCTCTTTCCCTCCAAGTGACTGGCGTCCTGAAGAAAAAACAAGTTTAGATCGTTAGTTTTTGTTTTCAAATTTTCACGGCGTATACACGGGTCCGTTTCATACACAGTCGCGTCTAGGGCCTGCGTATACGTGGGTTGTACATAGCCAACCCACGTATACGCCGCGACAAATTTTTTGACATAAATTCAATGGTGAAACTTGAATTAAAAATTTTAAAACCAATCACAAATGAATGCAAGATAAGTTTAAGGGTTACCTGGTGATTTTGGAGAGATTTGAACGGTCGAATTCGGCAAATGGAAAAGCTTGCTTCTTTTCTTCACTCCTTGTGCTCTCAACTCAAATGGTGATAATGGTGAGTCAAAAAACTATTTTATAAGCTTTGAAAATGTCAATTTTTTTCAAAACTTGATTTTGTTTTGTCTCATGTAAATTTTAACTTGGAAGCTTGGAATGTCGAGAATGGTTTGATTTTTAGGACATTTTTGGATGCTTTTTCGATAGTTTCGAGACGGTTCCATGACTGTTGACCCGTCATGGCAGGTATCATTTTCTCACTGGCATATAGGTTAGGGAAGCCATTTTTCCATTGCATTATGCATACTAGCCTCCATTTGTCGATACACTTTCCATAGGGTCGATCCCATCGTGTTATGGTTCGTAAACCATCTTCACTCGCCAATTTTTAAATCATGACACGATGGTAGAGCCATCCTTTTCATGGGCATCATAGTTAGCACCTCACTGACATTTGTTGCCCATGCTGCTTCGATTTGAGTAGGCTTGGGAGTCCTCTGTAGTCCCGCCATGACTTATGCGATGAAGACTCATTCCTCTTTGCTTCTTCGATTCGTTCTGGCCTTATACCTTAGAGGGTCCTTTGTGTTGAGTTGTACTAGTGCATTGCATTTTGACCATTTGCACCTTTTGGCCTTGAGCCAGCTTCACCTGGACTCGTTTTTATGCCAGATTTTGACCATGATGTTTGCAAAATCAAACTTGCATCCCCTTGACTTCTGCAACTTGACACACCCTGACCCATGGAAGGAACACATCTTTGAGTGCCTTTGACCAGTTTTTGCCTCCCTGCATTGAGCATAGGATTGTTCCAACCCCAGGAACTTGATCATCTGTTTCACCGACACTCGTTCTTTCCACTGTACTATATCATTCTTTTACTCTTTTTCCAGCTTAAAGAAAAAGACAAAAAAATTATATATTCCAAAAAAAAGAGTGAGAATGGGACAATATTTCCACTTATTGTTGGTAGCTAGAGTCAGTCGTGTCGCCCTTGAACAAAGCACTCAAAACAAAGTCTCCTCCATTTGGGTAGGATTTAGTTTGACTTAGGTACGCCTTAACCTTGTTATTGAGTCAGTTCTCCCCTGATTGGTTATCTCTTCCAATCATATGGAGGGTTTGTTTGTGCCTCCTACATAACGAACTTATACAGAGTCATCATACACTACCACATAGTCACATTGAGTCGTGCCTTTGTTCAAGGGAAGTTAGCCTGAGTCGGCCTCTCTGCGGTGTCTCTTGATTGATTTTTCAGTCGGCCATCCATGGTTGTTAGTATCTTGTCTATCATCACATCAGCTATATTGGTCCTTTACTCGTGCCGGTTTGAGAAGGTCTCCATTGACTTCTTGTTGGCAGGTCTTGTCCTTATCGACGACGACATCTTGTTCTGAGGACGGGCCTAGAGCCGCACCTTGGCCCTATTTTCATTATTGATAGGTCACCTTGTGCTTCACATCGATCAGTATCATGGGTCTTTAACTAAGTGGTTTCCCTTATGTTCAACATGAGCTTACACTATCACACATTGGGATTCATGCAGTACCTTGGTTTCCATTTGACCTTATTGGTGGATACCTCGCCTCTTTGTTAGCTTTCATTATTGGTTGGTTCAGAAGGTTTTTGTCGTGCGCTAGCCACATCTTGTGTACTCTAGAAACATTCTTCAGTCGGGTTACTACATCTTTTTCATCCGATTCCTTCCACATTATTGGCCTACAAGTTACACTCCCGCTAGATTGATGAAGGATGCCTTAATGCCTTCCTTCTAGTGGATCTTTCCCTATCGACTATGACTCATTGCTCTGTGGAAAAGATCTAGAGTCCATTTGGCAGTACCTTGGGGTTTGCAGTGATTAGTGGCAGATCCCTCGCTATCGACAGTGGGAAATCATCATTGTATCCTAATTGATAGATTCTTACAGGTGTTCAGCTCCAGCTCATCTATTCACACTTGTTAGATTGTACTGGGTACCTTGATGCTCACTATCATTATTGGTGAGTAGTCTTGCATTTATTAACAGTATACATCAATGACCGGTAATCAAATTATTTCTCACGTGTTTGACTTCAAATCATTTATTCCCATGGTGTAGAAATGTACCACGGTGGCCGGTGAAGACCTCAGGTTGCATCAGCATTCATTGGTTCACTTGACAGTTGCTCCTGTCGTTGCTAGTTGATACCACTCCACCTTATATGTTGCAGTCATTCATGGTGACATCCTATATGCTGGCACCTGAGTTTGCAGTGTAGTACCATATTACTACATCATGTTCATTTGGTACTTTTGGGGATTAATCTTTGATATCAGTGACCAGCTTCATCCTTCAGCATCATTGAATTTCTTATATGTGATATTCAGACATGTACTTGTTCGATCATGGTCAGATGATCCATTATGTATTTTCCAGTCTTATATACTTATATACTTAGTGGATCTACTTGTACTTGATATACGGACATGCTTTACTTTCTCTGAGCATGGGTATGCCCGCCTCATACAATGTTTCTTTTTGATCTCCTTTTGTGGCTTGGCAGGCTGAACTCTGGTGAAGTCCTTCTCAGTTTTTGACAGGTTTCCTTTCCATGTACTTACATAATACATTTCGGCCATCATGTACACCTTATGACCTCATATACTATGGGGAATCTGTTATAGCTCCAACTCTCACTCTTGATGTTTGTGATGTTGCACTCATGGCCTAGGGTAACCCCTCCTTCCAGACCTAGTCCAAATACTAAAAAAACAATGTTTTACTCCATATATGGGACATTGCCCTGAGCTAAACGTGTGTGTACATGGGTCTGTGTATACCAAACCCACGCATATGTCTAAAAACACTTAAAAAAATTAAATCTCCTTAATTTCTGGCAGAGGTCGCGGGTTTTACCTGTTGATTACCTATTAGTGCCCATGGCCCAACTATTCCCAACGAATTCGCAAGTAATAAACTACTTTGGGAGAAGTATAAAAAGGCTTCAATGGGAAGGCCTAAGGAGGAGATAATAGAGAGAAAAATCACTCTGCTGAGATTATCCCTGATCAATTTTGAAGATCCTTGTGCTTCCAGCACTTCCGCCATTACAGGAAACCCTTGTTTCCTTGAGTTATGATGTTTTTTCAGTAGTTGAGATATCCTTGTGTGAGTCATGGAAAGAGCCTTTTGAAGACTTGGGATTGGACGAATCCAGAGGACGGTTCCACTTGGAGCCTGTGAGAGGAATATTCAAGTGATATCATTCCTTGTTTTACTTTAGCTATTTTCAATAAAGAAACACTTGTCTTGTTCCTGAAATTAATCTTCTTCATGCTTATGATGTTAATGTTATGATTTGCTTATGAATAGTTGTTTCAATTGTGTAACTAACTACCTTTCAATATGCTCTGAAGTTGATTTCTTTATGATAATTGGTCGATATACTGGCATGCTTCTTTGAATTGGTTGTTTTTTAGGTTGAAGGATCCAAAGGAACTCCAAGAGGGTTTAGACCCTGGCTGGATCTACCTGAACGAAGG
Source organism: Pinus tabuliformis (assembly GCA_031772625.1). Taxonomy (NCBI): domain Eukaryota; kingdom Viridiplantae; phylum Streptophyta; class Pinopsida; order Pinales; family Pinaceae; genus Pinus; species Pinus tabuliformis. The sequence goes on along the minus strand of CM062814.1, from coordinate 268,981,630 downwards.
ACCCCCAGGTGCACCTCTCTTCACATAGTTTGCTTATATTAGTATCATGGCTGTGTGGAATGCTTTTTTTTCATTCAGTAGATAACCCACACTCTACTAGGTTATTGACCCAATACCATAGGGGACTTTGTCCCTCAACAACAGGAAAATCTATAGGAGGCTGCAGGGGATCTACTGGAGCTCTGCAAGAGGATGCCGAGAGCAGTTTTGGAGGTTTTGAAGGTGTGAGAGTGGGTGGAAAGGGTAGCTAAAGGCTGGGATGATGTGTTAAGGTGCCTAGGGGTCACCAAGGATTGCTACGAGAGGAAAGGATGGTCGGGACAGATAAGTAAATCCTATGGAAAAACAGAGAAAACTAAGGCAGATTTGTGGTGCACTTTGGGTGACCTGTAGGGCATAGATCAGGGAGAGAAGGTGATGTCTGGTAGGCTGACTTTCTGTGAGAAGAGATTTGCTACAAAAGGACCTGAAAATCAAACAAGGAGATCAAGTGAGCATGGAAACTAAGTACATAAAAAAAAAATGGAATTTTGCATCAAGCTAATCTAGATTATGAGATATGGAAAGAAATGTTGAAAAATGATATAATGAGAGAAAGCATGGAAGGAAAATTATTGCAAGACAGAAATGAGCATGGTGAAAGAGATCTAAAGCAAAGCATTAACCTTCTAACAAACTGCAACACTAGAAATCCTAGGGAGAAGGCAAATCTGTGTTTTTTGGAGGCAACAAGAGGGTCTTGACCCCAGTTCATGGTCCCAAAGGGAGGAAAGGAGGCCAAGGCTCTGTTGATGGCCTTTTTGTATCTACTTTCTATCACTCTCCAATCTTCTATAGAAAAATCAAATTGAAACAACCTTCTAGATTACCAAAAGCAACCTATTCTTAACCAGGAAAGAAATTTATCTAACACGAACTAATCCTTAAACTAAAACAAAGTATATAAATACAATCAAGAGGAGATTGGTTTCTTGGATTGGGACCTAACCCAAGAGATTCAGCCCTCTGAGGTAATTGAGTGGTAGCTCAAAAAGGATCTCATCTTTATTATCAAAATAATAATAGGATTACATGAAACTATCAATAAAAGTAAGCTCAAAGTTGAGTAGAGCAATGCTGCAACAAAAATTCGAAGATTGGACTAACTTCCTTATGAGGCCCTAGGCCTTTCTACTTATACAACTGAAGCTCCCAACAACTTCATCAAAATCAGGCAGGCTTGGCTCCCAAAACTTGAGATAAACATAAGTCATCGTCCACTTTCTCCATTGCCTCCTAGTGCACTGATTTGATTGTTTGTGCTCGAAGCTACATGAAGGAGAATTCAAAGTGGGGAATCATAAATGAGGGGGATATCCTCCTATAAATCCTCTCCTTTTTCCACTTCTAATTATTGCTCCCAATTTTCCATTAAATCTTTGACTTTGTCTTCAAAATACAACAAAAATCTGCATTAAACACATATTAGACTCCATGGCAACATAACCAACCCAACTCATTCCATAAGCATAAATATAATCAAAAAACATGCAATAATCTAAGAGAATGGTTGATTAAACTATGTTAGGAGGAAAAATGAGCCCATATAATTACCCATTTATGGGGCTCACCATCACCTCCCCACTGAAGGTGTTGCTCATCCTCTGAGCAACTTAGTCCATCTCCTCATCTTTGATGGCCTTGATGGCCTCCCTGACATCCCATGCTTTTGATGTCAGATTCTCTTCTCTGTCATGGAATCCTGCCTTTATGTCCACCCCTTCCCATTGTTGTTGCTCTTATTCCTCTTTTCTACCTTCTAGCATGCCTAGCAGCAGTGGGGGACTCGATTTGAGGCCAATCCAATTGACCTTCAAATTCTGCATAGAACACTTGTATAGTGGCACTCTCCTTGATGCTTCTTTCATCCTTGTTGGAGAGTGATACTCCCTGATCTACAAAATGTGTGGTAGGGTGTTCCACCTCCTCATACAAGCATGAATACAGTCATCCCCATGTAACCTTTCCATGTCCTCAAACTGTGCAATGGCATGACCATGATCATTGATATACTTGGGGACAATTTGGGGTTTATTTGCAAGCAGTTGGTGTGTGCTGATGAGAGCCATGGGATCTGATGGCTCAGCTCTGATCATTAAGGGCTCATTCTTCTCCTTTAACATCAACTTCCTTATCTCTGCTACCCTTAATTCCTCGTGATTCATCCATGATGCCATTGCCATTAGTTGCAGGTCCCCTAGCCTAGCACTGGGGTCCCACACATTCATATTATTGAGGGCCATGTTATGCAAATAGAACTTTGCTATTTTTGCCTTGTCTTCTAATTAACTTTGGTCACATAGGTCCATAAACTGTCTGTAATCTTGGAAAGGCATTGTGCCTCTTTGTGCCAAAGTCTTTATCTGAAACTGCAGCCATTGGTCTTTGAGGTATAATCCATATGATTTTGCTGGTGTTCTGCATTATAGTGCCTCCATGGACCAACTGGACATGCATGCCAATTGTGTCTCTTTTTCTTGCAACTTTCTTATTAGAAATTCATTTTTTGTTTGAAGGTGAGTTCTTGTGATTGCTTCTCTATGTCTGAAAACACTTAGTTCTCTAACCATTTCTCTGAGTTGATTCTCCATATGACCAATATCCTCAACTCCCTTGGATTTGGAGATTTGCATCCACCTATGGCTTCTTATTCTTTCTTTCTCCAACTCAAAGAAAAGTGGGATTGCAAATTTCTATCGAATGATTCTTCCCCCCTCAAGAAGATTGTAGTAAGAGCCCAAACTAGGCTCGGGGTTAGGTTCTTGAGCCTCCATTGCTTCCTCCTTCCCCTGTAACTGTCCTTCTAGTCATTTTTCAAGTTTTTTGGTCTCATGTAGTCTTTACAGGGTCTCCTGTAGAACAGTGTGTGCCTCCTGTAGGACTATTTTTGAGTCCTGTAGTTCCACCTTTTCCTTCCATGTGGGAGATCTAGGAGTCTGCCTTTCATAAGTGATATGTGCCTTTGAAGGGGATTCCTTCCCTTGGGCAGAGGGTGAGTCTTCAATAACAATGGGCACTTTAGAAGAAGGCTAGGGTTTCCCTTGTTTGATCCTTGTGTTCTTCCTATCCCTAAAATACATTGAGCTCTACCTCTTCCTCTTTTTTTTGGGTTTAATTGGGGTATTTAGGGTAATAAGAGAAGCTATTGCCTCTCTTTCTAGGGCCTCAGGAGACACCCCTGTCTTTTTTGCCCCTTTTTCTCCTCCTTCTATCTTTTTCTCTACCTCTGTTTGTTTTGTTTCCTCGTGTTTTGTTTTGGTTTCTTCTATTTTGGTTTCTTCCTTCTCTCCTTCTTGTTCCTTAGTTTCTTCCCCTTCTCCCCCTTGTTGCTCCTCCTCCCCACTATCAGAAGGACTGATATCATATGTGATGGCCTTTATGTCATCTTCTGCTGTCATTTTTTGAAAAATTTCCCATGCTATGGGGATTATGAAGGTATGGAGGGCTTCTTCAACTAACATTTTAATTAACCCATGGTGATCCAACTGATCTGGACCTCTTGCCTTCAACTTAATGCTCAAGTCTAGGAGGGACTGCGGGAGAAAATAGGGGATGTTGAGTTTCTGGGGTGTTGGAGTGTCCATGCCATATCTCAGCTCATGGAGTCTAAAATGGTATCCATAGACTATGCTATACCTCCCTTCATAGGAAATATATTTGATGATTTCGTAACTGACCTCATCCCAAGGGTAGGGTATGCTTCTCATTCTGATTCCATTTTTTTCTTCTATAGGATGTTCATTGTTTTGGAAGAAGTTTTTCTTGGCAACCTATCCAATTGGTTTTTCATCTTTGCTCCAAGGTAATCCAAGAGGAAGGGTGGTAACCCTACTGAGAAATTCTGGGGTGATTTCCATGGAGAGACCTCTAAAATTAAAAATGGCATGGGTCCTTGAGTGAGGGACTAAAGAAAGGGAAAATTCTTGAGAAACTTCTTCATCAAACCCTCAGAATTTCTCAAAAATGGCATCCAATTTTCTCTGGTGAATATGGCTACTACCTGGGGATGTTCATGGAGCCCGGTTGAATTTGTGGGCTCCTTCCTCATGAATCCCCCTATCATTTTTCTTATACCCCTTTTGAACACCAGATGATGGAGACAAGAATTTTGTAGAAAATAGGAAAATAGAGAAAAATTGTGTTTTTTTTTTAAGAAAACAGGCAGAATTTTTTTATGTAATTCCTCTTCTTCTATGGACTCAATTCCTCCTTAAAATTATATCATTCCTTGCACATATTGATAATCAAGGTGGGTATGCACAGAACCTACCTCCTCAAGCCAAAAATCGAGCAAAAACCCCGTGTTTTCTCCTTAAAAATAGTTTACTACCCCTCCTATAGAACTGCTTGTAGGTGCTCCTGTAGAACCTGTAAGTGCTCATGTAGAACGTCGATAGTAGGAGTATGGATGAAAGCGATGGAGAATGATGGTTTCGAGGCTATGTGGGTGACAAAGAGCTTGTCGCAGCTAAGTGGACAATGATAAAATGAAAGAAAAGGTGGTGAAGGAGTTTCGAGGAGGAGTATGTATTCCTTCTTTTAGATATTTCCGGTGAGGGGGTGAGCTAGCAAAAAATGTACGTTGCCATATTTGGACTGTTGTTCCCCACTCGCCTTGTCATCATGCTTTCTTCCTGCAATCACCTCCCATCATTGCATCGGAGTTTGCAAACCCTCCACTACCTGTCCTTGGGATTTTTCTTGAGTTTGAATACATGCACGTGTGGTGGCAACTCCGGATGAGCACAGTCAACTCGATGAGGGTGGCCAGTTAACTGGCCACCATTTCTCGTTCAACCCTAACCATCTCATTTGCTTATGCATATTTTTCAATTACACCAATGCAATAGAGGAGCGGGTTAGTCACTTACCTTTGAGTCGAATGGATGTGATGTGAGGCATTTTGGCTCCTTTTGCTACTGCATGCTTGTATTTCCTTTGCTACATGCCTGTATTTCCTTTGCTACATGCTTTCTACTTTCTGATGTATGGCTAGTTGTTTTGTGTAGGTATCCTCTAGCTAGATCTAGATTCAAATGTCTCCTTTAATCACATGGTTTCACTTCTTTTGCTGCTGTGGCTTGATTTTAAGGGGATAAACTGCTACATGAATTCCTACAGGAGCTCCTGTAGTTGCTTCTCCCTTTAAAATTTTAGTTGATTTTTGTGCTAGGAGCGGTGAGGATGTTGCCGGAGATGCTGATGGAGATGGAGAGGTACTTTGTAAGCTGCAAGTGGGACTTGAGGTGCTCCTCCCTTTATTTTTTTTGTTTTTTTTCTAAAAACTGGTTTCTGTGTTTCCCTATGACAGGAAGGAAAAAATGATGATGATGATGTGATGCAGGTGTGGGATGGATGGCAAGGAGGGTAGATAGCTATAGGAGGGTTTACATGCTCTTTATGAAGCTTCCCAACCCCTCAGTACTGCTTTTGGAACCATTTCTAACTCTTGGTGATTTCTACAGGAGCCTCCTGTAGAAAACATAGGGCCTCCTGTAGAACACACAGTTTTCGAAAAAAGAACACAGTGGGGTGGAAGGAAGGTCAGAAATCATGGAGAAGAGTGTGGAGGAGATGAAATAGTCTTTGTGGCATCTTCTCTTGCTCTGTATGGTCGTCCTGCATCCTGCAATGCACATTAAAATTAAATTTTGTTTTCCTTCTTTTCTCTGTTTTTTTTTTTTTTTGAAAAACAACTAGGGCACCTCAAGGAGGTTTTCACCGTGATTGCCTGCCTTGGGTGCCGCCAAGGGAGGTTTTCACCCAGGGATCTTATTCCCTTTTTTTTTCCTCTTTTTTTGCATCACTAGGCCACCTCAGAATAGGTTTTCAACCCAATGATGGGACTCAAGTGCCTCATGGAGGTTTTCGTTTGAGTCCTTATTATTTTTTCTTTTTTCCCTATTTCTTTAGTGTGTGGAGGCTAAGACATTCCCCACTACCATCACTGTTTTATTCATATATTCAATGAACTCTCGCTTGGAGAGGGGCTTCTTGTAAATTTTCAACCTATGTCCATTGACAAGCATGGGGATGGCTTCCTCATCAATGTTTCTAATCAGAACTAAACCATTGTCAATGCATTTTTCCACAGTGTAGGGTCCCAACCATCTTGTCCTCAGCTTGTCCTTGAAGTCTTTGTACCTAGAATCATAGAGCAGTTCCCAATATCCCTCTTGAAATTTGTTCTCCTTGATATTTTTTATCATGCCATATCTTCCTCTAAAGCTGAACTACCTTTGTGTGGACGAGGGGCTGCAATCCTTGTTCATCCAATCCATTGAGTTGGAGTAGTCTTTTCTTCTATGCATGGCTGAGTTCTAGGTCCAGCTGAGCTACCATCCTTAGTGTATTGTATTCAAATTATATTGACAGCAAAGCCTTCTTGCCATAGACCATTTAATAGGGTGTGAACCCTGTGGTGGTCTTCCATGTTGTATTGTAGGCCTTGGTGGCCTCAACTAATCGGTCTGCCCAATATTTTCTGCTCTTGCTCACTACCTTGGTCAGAATTCCTTCCAAAGCTCTGTTAGTGACTTCTAACTACCCATTGGCTTCTGGATGGTAAGGGGTGGAAGTCTTGTCCTTGGTTTTATGATGTGTGAGCAGGTCTTAAATCAAATTGGAAGTGAACTGGCTGCCTTGATCTGTGACTAATTCTCTTGGATACCTGAACTTGTAGAATATGTTTTCTCTTAAAAACTCAGCTACTTTTTCCTCTGTTGCTCCTTTGATTTCTTTTGCTTCTGCCCACTTTTTCAGGTAATCAGTGCACACAATGATGTACTACTTCTGTTTTGAAGCAGGGTTGATAGGACCCACAAAGTCCATGCCCCACTTCTCAAATGGCTCCAAGGTCACTTGAGGTTGCATGGGCATCTCATCCTTTGGAGTAGGTTTCCCCATCCTTTGACACTGATCACATTGCATGGTATATCTCCTCACATATTGATGAAGAGTGGGCCAATAGTAGCCTACATGCAATATTTTGAAGGCAGTCCTCTTTGCTGCCAAATGGCCTCCACAAGGCCCGTTATGATAGGTCAGGAGAATGTCAGAAACTTTCTCCTCCCTGACACATCTTCTCAAAATCTGATCTGGGCCAAGTTTGAAGAGATTGCCCCCAATCTAAGCGAAAGGGGCACTTTTCCTCATGATCTTGCTCTTCTCCTTTGAGGACAGGTGTGGTGGAAACTGTGCTAAAACCAAGTAGTTTGTTATATCAGCAAACCATGGAGAGAGTACTAAGATAGAAAACAGGTGTTCATCTGGCATTTGATCATCCACCATTCCTTCTTCACCTGCAGACAAATTTACTCTAGACAAAGAGTTAGCAACAACATTTTCTTTACCAGGCTTATCAACAACGGTCAAATCAAACTGTTGTAGTAAAAGAAACCATCTAATAATGCAAGCATTTACATATGGTTTGTTCATTAAATATCTAATTGTAGCATGATCAGTGTGCACAAAGGTTTGATAGCCTATGATATAAAGTCTGAATTTGTTTAAGGAATGCACCACAGCTAGGAGTTCCTTCTCGGTCACCGTGTAGTTTAACTTTACCTTTGAAAAATTTTTGCTTGTAAATTATATGGCATAAGGTGACTTTCCATCAATTTGTCCTAAAGCTACTCCTATTGCATTGTTTGACGCATCTGTGTGAACGTGGAAAGGTAGGGCCCAGTTTTGGCCTCTCAAAATTGGGGTAGTCACAAGTTTGTGTTTTAAGGTATCTAGGGCTTCTTAACAGTTTTCAGACCATATGAACTCGACATCTTTTCCCAAAATACCAAACAACAGAGAGGCTAACTTACTGAAATATTTAATGAATCTTCTGTAATATCCAGCTAAGCCTAGGAAACTTCTGACATCTCTCACCTTTTGAGGAGGTGGTACCCTTTGGATGATGGAAACTTTGTTGGGGTCCACCTGCAATCCTTGTTGAGATATTGCATGTCCTAGCACGGTCCCTTCAATCATCAAAAATTCACATTTTTCCAGACTGAGGGGCAGGTTCATTTCAATACACTTGTCCAAAACTTTTCCTAGGTTAGATAAAGCTTCCTGAAAGCAGAACCATATGGAGTGAAATCATCCATATATATTTCCACTGCATCATGAACCAGTTCAGAAAATATGCTCAGTACTACTCTCTGGAAAGTGGTTGGATCGTTACACAAACCAAAAGGAAGGACTCGATATGAAAATGTACCCCAAGGACAAGTGAAAGTGGCCTTATCTTGGTCTTCTAGGTTGATTTGCATCTGATTGTATCTGCTAAACCCATCTAGGAATGAGAAAAAGAATTTCCCCGCCGGGCCATGTAACACTTGATCTATGAAATGCAAAGGAAAATGGTCCTTTTTAGTGGCTTTGTTCAATTCCCGATAATTGACGTAGATTCTTCACCTACCATTTTTCTTTGGCACTAGCACCAAAGGAGAGACCCATTCACTGTCAGAGATGGGGTAGATGAATCCTGCATCAAGTAATTTTTGCAATTCTTCCTTGACATTGTCTTTAAGGGCTGGATTCATCCTCCTTTGAGGCTACTTGACTATTTTGCAATCTTCCTTAATGTATATATGATGAGTACATACTGAAGGGTGCACTCCCTTCATCTCCTTATAACTCCAGGCAAAGGCATCTAAATGCTTCCTCAATAAGTTGCACAGCTCCTTCTCCTGGGAAGTGGATAGGGATGGATTGATTTTCAAGGTTCTGTCTGGGCCAAACTCGATATTCTTAACATGGAGAGAGGTCGGGTCGGCAACACAGAGATCAGTTAAGGGATTGTTTTGGGTTTCTTTCACTATGTCCTCTAATGGCAAGGTACTGGGGGGTGGATTCTGAATTAAATTCTCAATGATATCATCCTCATCTTGCGGTTCCCCCCCCCCCCCCCCCCCCCCCCCGCCATGGCAATTTCTAATGTACAAAGTGGTGCAGAATAGACTTCATCCTCATCCTCGTCCTCCAACCAGAGAGGGAGATCATGTTTTAGCAAGGGTTGGGCAGGAGGGTATAAGTCTAACTGTTTGGACATATGCCCATTCTTGATGGTCATGTTCGCAGCCCAACAACTAATATAGGCATCAACAGTAGCCAACCAGGGTCTTCCCAAGATGAGAGGATGCCCAATGAGCTTTTCCTTCGGCTGGAGAACCAAGAAATTAGCAGGGTACTCCCAAGAATCAATGGAGACCATCACATCTTCCACAATCCCCTCAGGGGTCACGGTGGAGCGGTCTGCTAGCTGCAGTACTGTCATGGTCTTCCTTAAGGAGCCCTGGAGGTTGAGTTTGAGCATGGTATTCTTTGTCATCACATTAATGGCAGCTCCTAGATCAATCAAGGTGTGTGGTATCATGGTGCCACTGATGTGGACATCAACTACTGGGCTTCCAGGGTCTAGATATTTCGAACAGATTACCTGCCCCAACATTAGGTCGAACAGTTATCCTATGACATTGATGGTTGGTGCATCTCTCTTGCGCCTGCTTGGATGCCTAAAGCACTTCTCTTTGATCAACTGATTTTATATAGGAACATATTTTATGGCTTGGAGAAGTGGTATCTTTACACATAACTATTTCAATTCTCCCAGAAGTTCAGTTTCTTCTAGGGTGGGTTGTGTTGTCCCGAATAGTCTCTCAGGAAAGGGTGGAATTTCTTTAGGTTCACTTTCCTCTTTGCCTTACTAAACCTCCCTAGGGGGAGGCTAGCTATCTAGGAGATCCTTCTCAGATCACAGGTTAATCTCTTGAATCTCCACAACATAATTTGGGCACGATGGTTCCCCACTATGTACTTGTTGAGCTTGTCCATTGTTCAGGTTCAGGTTCAGCTGGGCAGGCATTTAGGGTTGCCTTGGTAGAGCAGGAGGTAATGGTTGTGGTTAAGCAGGTGGTGAAGGCAAAAGAGCGAGAGGAGAGTTGTACTGGGGCCTCCACCCCTGATGAGATGCATTCCACTGAGGTTGTGGCTAAGCATAGGATTGGAATGAATGAGCAGTTGGTTGGGCATGGTATTGAGATGGAAAGGACCAAGGAGGAGGAGTGGACTAAAAAGGATGAGCAATAGATTCCCAAGAAGGTATGGAAGTGACTTGGTTGGGGTTGTAGTATGCCTAGGATGTCCCTTGCATCCCCTGCTGATATGGTCGAGGTCCATGCAATCTCCTTTGGTTCATGAAATAGAGTGGTTCAGTGGCTCCTTTGGCCCCTTGGTATACAACTTTAAGTCTGGGAAAGGAAGTGCACTTGTGTGTAGAATGATATTCTTCACAAACTAAACAAACCTCTATAGAGTTCAATGGGCATTTGTTCCTATGGTGCCTCCTAGTGCACCTAGGACAAAAAATGGCCAAAGCCCTCTTTGCTTCCTCTTGTTTCCTTTTGATATGCAAGGTATCCATTTGCATGGCAAGAGTCTGCAGCATCTCAGTCTTGAAGTCTTCCAGCATGTTTCCAAGTTCATCTTTGATGGATGAATTGGATGAGGAGGTATTGGCTATGGGTTGACTCCCCCTACCTCTCTTTCTAGCTTCTCTAGAATGGTTTCTAAAGATAGTCTTTATGTCCTCATAAGGTAGTTGGTAGTTATCTCCCCCAGCCAGTAAATGGAGGGTGTCTGGAAGGTCTTCCGGAATTCGCCTGAGCAGGACCAACTTCAGAGATTCAAGGTCAAGTGTACACCTGGCCCTTTTGTAACTGAGCTGGAACCTCTCTTCATAATCTTCCAAGGATTCATCACTTCCCATGGTCATTCGGAAGATTTCTTCCTTGGTATCTTTTGACTTACAGTAGTCTCAGTATTTGTTGTTAACGGCCTGTTGCATCTGAGCCCAAGTTGTGATGCTATTGCTGGGTAACCTCGTGAACCAACGCAATGCTACATCCTTGAGAGTAGAAGGAAATTGTTTCAATTTTTTCTCATCTTCTGCATAGTCATAGGTTCGACAGATGACAACAAACTCAAACAAGAAGGTGTCAAGATCTTATGTGGTCAAACCATGGAAGTGAGGTAGGGCTAAGGAACTTATATTATTCATTTTGGTGTCTCCATTGGTCTCTCGGATGGGAAAGGTACCCTCTATTCTTTCTCCATTCTCCTAGCATTTATGTTCTTATCCATTGTCTCAAGAGGGATGTCTTCTTCTTCTTCATCCCCTATAGGTTCTTCAAATATCTCTGGTTGTTCACCTAAAGGTTATTCTTGATCACTACCACCGAAGAAGAGAGAAGGTGGCTATGTGATGTAGTGGGGGTGTTGGGAAAGAATTTTCCCGAATTACCTCCGTTCCTACGAGGCATGAAAGGAAATATTTTCGGTTGGTTTTTGTTTTTTCATTGCTTATACCTGCAAAACTGAAATTGGTTGAACAAACAAATTGCAACTAATTGAAATGAACTTGCTAAAATGGAATTGCAGAACCGAAAAGGAAAGCAAATGAAATGTAGAACTAAAAGCAAGGAAATGACTAATCTACTTTTGCTGAAATGAAATTTGCAGAATTGAAAATGAAAGAAAATGAAATGCAGAACTGAAAGCAAGGAAATGACTAATCTACTTTTGTTGAAATGGAAATTGCAAAACTGAAAATGAAAGCGGGGAAATGCGGAAACTGAAAAAAACAACTACTTAGCAGAAGGCTGTGATAGAAAATAGAAGAAAGCAGTAATCACAAAATACTCTAACGCTTCCCTAGTAACAGTGCCAAAAAGTTGTGAGCACCACTATTGCAGCAATAATGCTGCAACTCCTGGGGTTCCTACTTTACTTTTATCAACCCGGTAGTAACAAACTTGGAAGTGACGGTGCTGTATACACAAGTACTAGTTCTTACTGCAAGCTGTCACTTGGTGAGCTAGCGCAAGATCACTAGGAGCTCAAGAAAACTTCTATGGATTCCAGAAGAAGCTCTATATGTGATGAAAGAAAGGAAAGCTTACTCTACAGAGGCTACTCTACTTGCAGAAGGCAAACCCTACTTAACCAACTAATCCTACTTTTGCAGAAATAGAGATGTAAAACCATGAAATGAATTCCATTACCTACACAGGAAGTAAACAACATCTACTCAAGTTATTTCTAGAAGTAAATGAGCAAAAAACATCTTTTTGGATTTTTATGAATTTTATGTGAAATTGTCAGGCATGTAATTTATTTGATTCTGAATGTGGCAGCGATTAGGTGGCGATGGAGAGGAGTTTTGGGACTTGAGAAGATGTAGGATGTTGTGGATGGGTCCTAGGAGGTCTTAGGTGGCCTTCTGGAGGATTTTCCCACAATCAAACTTCAAAAATAAGGCTACAGGAAAATCTACAGGAGGCTGCAGGGGATCTATAGGAGGTCTACAGGTGGTCTAAAAGAGGATGCCAAGAGTAGTTTTGGATGTTTTGAAGGTGTGAGAGTGGGTGGAAATGGTATCTGAAGGCTAGGATGATGTGTTAAGGCACCTAGGGGTCACCAAGGATTGCTAGGAGAGGAAAAGATGGTTGGGAGAGAGAAAGAAATCCTATGGAAAAATGCAAAAAACTAAGGCAGATTTGTGGTGAACTTTGGGTGACTTGTAGGGCATAGATCAAGGAGAGAAGGTGATGGCTGGTACGCTAACCTACTGTGAGAAGAGATTTGCTACAAAAGGACATGAAAATCAAACAAGGAGATGCAAGCAAGGAAACTAAGCACATCAAAGAAACGAAATTTTGCATCAAGCTAATCTAGATTATGAGCTATGGAAAGAAATGTTGAAAAATGCGATAATGAGAGAAAGCATGGAAGGGAACTTATTAAAAGATAGAAATGAGCATGGCGAAAGAGATCTAAATCAAAGCATTAACCTTCTAACAAACTGCAACACTAGAAATACCAAGGAGAAGGCAAATCTGTGTTTTTTGGTGGCAGCAAGAGGGTCTTGGCCTCAGTTCATGGTCCCAAAGGGAGGAAAGGAGGCCAAGGCTCTGTTGATGGCCTTTTTTTATCTTCTTTCTATCATTGTTCAACCTGCTATAGAAAACTCAAATGGAAACAACCTTCTAAATTACCAAAAGCAACCTATTCTTAACCAAGAAAGAAATTTATCTAACAACAACTAATCCATAAACTGAAACAAAGCATATAAATACAAACAAGAGGAGCTTGGTTGATTAGATTGGGCCCTAACCCAAGAGCTTCAGCCCTCTGAGGTAACTCAGTGCTAGCTCAAAAAGGATCTCATCTTTATTATCAAAATAATAATAGGATTACATGAAACTGTCAACAAAAGTAAGCTCGAAGTTGAGCAGAGCAATGCTGCAACAAAAATTAAAAATTTGACTAACTTCCTTATGAGGCCCTAGCCCTTTCTAGTTATACAATTGAAGCTCCCAACAGCTTCCTTAAAATCAGGGAGGCTTGGCTCCCAAAACTCGAGATAAACATAAGTCATCCTCCACTTGCTCAGCTACCTCCTAGTGCATTGATTTGGTTGTTTGTGCTCCGAGCTGCATGAAGGAGAATTCAAAGTGGGGAGTCATAAATGAGGGGGATACCCTCCTATAAATCCTCTCCTTTTTCCACTTCGAATTATTTCTGCCAATTGTCCATTAAATCTTTGACTTTGTCTTCAAAATTCAACAAAAATCTGCATTAAACACATATTAGACTCCATGGCAACATAACCAACCCAACTCACTCTATAAGAATAAATATAATAAAAAAACATGCAATAAGCTAAGAGAATGGTTCATTAAACTATGTTAGGAGGAAAAATGAGCCCATATAATTACACATTTATGGGGCTCATCACCATTTATACCATAAAAATGGTATTGATCCAAGAATATATTGTAGGGACAGAACACCCGATATATTATCTGAGTGAGAATCTCAATGATACTGAGATCAATTATACCCACATTGAAAAATTCACTTTGGCGGTCATTCAAGGCATCCAAAGGTTCCACCATTACATATTTCTCTCAAAAACTACAGTTGCTTAAGATTGAAACCCTATGACATACATTTTGTCACGTTAATTGTTGGGGGGGAAATAATATAAATGGATCGTCATCCTGCAAGAGTTTGACCTAGAATTCATCAAATACAAGTCAAATAAATCCTTTATATTTTGTTGAGCTTATGAGCCACCTTCCTTCCCCTTACTTGGATTCAACATCTGATGATTCTATCACTCACGAGTCGTTGTTTCTAATTTTCTCATATGACCCATGGTATGGAGTCTTTTTTATTTATCTCTAGAACTAGACTTTCCAGTCTCATACCTCTTACTCTGAGTAGCGACATATTCGATACTGTTAGCCTCCTGCTATAGTAGGTATTCATTTTTCATGATTGATATTCTTACATACCAAATATGTCATACTCTGCAAGCTGCATTGTTCCATATTTCCAGAAGAAACCGAAGAAGAAAGCCATGAAAGTGTGCCGGTCCAAATGTCACTGCTGTATTCCATTTTTGATCACATTGCGGGCAGTTTTCATTCAGAAAGAGATCAAAGCTGGACATCACTAACTTCCCCTTCTTCTAATTCCCCAAGTCACTTACTAATTTCCCCAAAGAGGTCAAGATCTGCTTGAGCCTCTTAGTTTCATCATCATCCATATCACTTGCCTTGGTGGAGATCTGCTTCACTCAAGGATCTCAGTTCCTTTCAAGTTATTTTCCTCAAATTTAGCCTAAGGTCCCTGACCTTAGCGCTTGCTGGTCACCTTCATATTAACTGCTAATAGTATTATATAACTCCCTATCAGTTTTCCCATCCCCCTATTAAACTATGTATATAAAACTCCCATATGTAAATATTCCCTCCCTGGCAATACAGCCATATTTTTATATGTCCGGGAAAAAATGGTCCATCTCGGGCTGTTTTTAGCCCATCCGAGTCATAGCAGCGGTTAGATGACACCTGGTCATGCTAACAAACCTCTTCCCCTAGCCCTAAGACCCTCAAAAACCCATGTTTTACCCCTCATCCCTAAGTCCCAGCTGTAAATATTTCGACCGCGCTCATTTTACATCTATAAACCCCCTTTCCCGCACCTAACCCAAATTTTTTGTGTAAAATATTAACCACGCTCGTGTTAACCCTCATAATCCACCGTTCCCTAAGTTATAACCCACCTACGCGCTATATTAAAAACAGAATATGCTGCGTATATTCCCGGCCTAACGTCTCGCCACCTCGCGTCTACCGCCAGCCGTTGGATTGCCAGCCCCGCAGATCAACGGTGGGCGGGCCACCCCATCCCCAAACCACCCGAAGGTTAGCGTCCGGGAGATGGGCGGTATTACCGCCGTACCTCCCACCACGCATCACCTTCTGGGCTGTGGCGGAGGCCCCCCTCACGAATCCATCATCCCCAAAAAGCGATGCGCCACAATACCGCTTACTGCCTCCTGCCCTTTGACGTCGCCGTTTACATCACCCCCTTGCCCAGTCACCGCGACACGTCAACCGCCTGCGTGGCCTCCTACCAATGTGTCGCTGAGTCATATGCCTGCATGGCCCCTTGCCACGTGTCATGCCACGTCACCGACCGTACAGGATGACGTCATGCTGATGTCATCATGCCACGTCATCCTGCTGACGTCATTGCTGACGTCACCCGTCGTACAACATCACATCATGCTGACGTCATCAGCACTTTTTTTGGCGCGAAGGAGAAAAAGTCTCACTTCGGAGCCCCGAAATCCAATTCTGAGACAAATCGCTCATCGCTAGATTTTTTGGGCCTGAATGGGGAATCTTCAGGGAATCTTTTCATTCTGCGGCCCCCAGCAAGACCGAAAGGCGCTGAATGAACCGTTTTTCTTCGCGAAGCTTGCCGGAAGGAGCAGAAGACAGTTTTGAAGGAAATAGAGGCCGAACAACGGCCATTAAAATGATGATTTAGACCCACATCACATTAGAGCAGCATCTACTTATTGCCAAAGAGTATGAGAGGAAGAAGGAGAGCCAAAGAGTATCAGTCGAAGATTTTTTAGGGGCTTGAAGCACCTGAACATTGATGAGGCCCCCCCAGAAAGTCAACAAGAAAAGTAAGCCCGTCCTAGCTCTCAAATCACAGTCAGAATCATTCAATGCCTCCGAACAGCAAGTGTGCAAAGACCAATGCACAGTTATGAGAGATGAACAGCACAGAGCCACCAGGACAGACATTAACTCATTTTGATACAGCTACCCCCAGCATAGCCCAAAGATATTTTCTTGCATTTATTTCTAGATAAGATTAGGTTAAAAGTAATTAGTTTCCTGTCAGACCTGTTAGGTCAGCTGTAATAAATAAATTTTGGATAAAATCTTCCCTATATATACCACCCTCTGTATTGTTTAAGGGGGGTGGGTTGATAGTCTTCAGTGGAGACTCGCACTGTATACCTGATATGTTTTCTGTAATCAAAGACTGCTGAAAGGCTTGGAGGAAAGACTGTCTACTCTGTGTCTAATGGTTTTGAAGAAGTGAATTTGGAATTCTTGTGCTGCAACATGACTCAATAAGTTTTCCTACCTCTGTTTTTCCATTGATATACCGTCTAAAATAGTGGAAAGAAAGAATAGTCTAGAATTGGTTTAACCGCCCTCTATGCTCATTTTCTGCTATTTCTTTATGTTTTCATATGGGTTAGTAATGAATATGAATTCCGTATGGCTCATGTTTCCCCTAATCTATTCATCATTGACAGTTGTCTAGGAATTCTTAATTGCTCCTAGACAGAGCTCATTCACCTTCCCCCTTTTAAGCCGAGTGAGAGATTCTTTGTTGCCTCTCGTTCCTTATCCCTCATTCCATCCTTTTAAGCTTTAAGTGTTGTTTCATGAGCAGCTACCTTGCTCCTTATTTCTCTTGTGACCAAGAAAATGCACCAGCAGTCCCACTCCTTGACTCCACGCCCAATGGTTTGAAACTTACCAGACTATGTTTTGCCTCTCTACTTGAGACATCTTCCTTCCACCAAAAACAAAACAAAACCCTCTGAACTCAAGACCTAGCCTAAAATCCTTTCCAAACAAAGCTAAATCTAAAAGAGAGAGCCCTCTTTGATTGCAGGTTGGCTAGAACCTGCAGTCCAAAGATGGTCTGTGGTTACCTCGGCCGTATCCTTTTTGGAGCATAAGGACAACCTGAGTGATAACAGATACCAAGCCAAGAATTACATCATCATTGGTGACACCCTTTATCGATGCAGGATTGATATGATTTTATGAAGGTACCTCACACTTGATGAGGCCGAAAAAGTCCTTAATCAGGGGCATATGGTAATCATTTATCTGGCTATGCTACCGCGCAAAATATCTTACGCACTAGTTACTTTTGGCCTAACATTTCTTGAGACTGTAATCTCATTGAAAATAATTCAGGGAAAATTTTAGGGGATAATATTCGCAAGTGGGCTAATTTTCCATGCTTTTTCTAAAAAAAATATTCATTAATTTCCATTTTTTCTAAAATCAATTCGCTTAAATTTTCTAGTTTAAAATTGTTTTACCTTAAAATTTGCCAAAATTTTATAGAGACTATAACACGTTATAAGAAATTTTAATAATTCTACAAAAACATAGCAAACATTTTACAAATTGCATATTATGTACTAGTGATATTATCCAATGTTTTTAAACATTAAAATAAATCTCCATCCTTAAAATTTTCCCTCCAAGAAGTGTCATGCATTCCAGATTGATGATCGTAAGGACCATGCTCTGTCGACTCCAATACATCTCGTTATTGGTGTCAGACCATTTTTGAAATGGGGTATCGACTTGATGACATGTAATCATCACTCGGCCAGAGAGCATGGTTATATGACTGTCACTGTAGATTATTTTACTAAATGGGTTTAGGCGATGCCTATATTTAACAACACTAGAAAAATGACTACATACTTACTTTTCAATCACATTATCACATAATTTGGTGTTCTGTAAGCCATAGTTACAGATCATAGAAAATGTTTCCAGAATCGTATGGTCATCGAGCTAACTGCTAAGCTAGGAATTTCCCACAAGATTTCAACTCCCTACTATCCTCAGGCTAATGGACAGGTTGAGGCTATGAATAAAGTTCTCAAAAATATGAGTCAACGTATGGTAGGGGTCCATAAATCAGACTAGAATTTCATCCTTTATTCTTCCTTGTGGGAATCCTGAACCCCAGGAAGGACTGCTACCAGATTTACACCCTTTGAGTTGATTTATGGTCTAGAATAAATCCTTCCAATCGAATGTGAGATTGCATCATTGAAACTAATTATTGAACTTCTTCCTAAAAATTTTGTAGAAGAGGAAAGTCTTTTACATCTGACCTAATTATATGAGACATGATGTGATACTTCTATATCTAATGAAACTCATAAAATACGTATGAAGGTGTAATACGACAAAAGTGTGAAGCCTCAAGTCTTGTCAAAAGGAGACCTTGTTATTTTGTATGACCAAGAATCTAATAAGTTATGCTCAGGGAAGTTACGACCTATGTGGCTAGGTAAATCTATTATCAAGCATGTCCTTGTAAAGGGGCCTTTCAGTTAGTCTATTTAAATGGGATTCCACTGGCATAGCCTAGGAATGGCATGTATCTAAAGAAATACTATGCTTGATCTCATGTGTAGTAACAATGTGTACATACTCTCTATAGGTTTGTGAAGTGTGTTTGTGGTGTGTCCCTTTAGAATTTCCTAAGGTTTATGTTAGTTCCTTTTACATTTGGTTTGTGGATGTTGGCATCCCTTGAACCGTATTTTGGTTATGTTGATGGTGGTATTCATAGGAATCAGAACTTATCCTTCATAGTGTGGTCTATATTTCTTCCAAATGGCAAGTTAGTGAGCCTACAAGGGATTTGTATTGGTATCTCTACCAAAAATATCGTTGAGTATAACGCAGTGGTCTAGAAACTGTTTGATGCTATCTCACATGGTATCTGTCGTTTAGTCATCAGACTTGATTCACAACTCATGGTGCTACAACTTGCTAATGTTTATTCAGTTAGAAGTCATACCATATTATGTATGTTTTTAACAATTCACCTTTTAGAAAAAAAAATGATTTCATACAATATGAACACATTTCTAGAAATCTAAATACATGGACAGATGTACTAGCTAATCATGTTTGTGATAGACATTTGCAACAAATGTAAATAAATTTCAATACACATCACGTCATTGAAAGTACAACAGGAATGTGAAAGCACTAAGGATATCTATATATATATATATATAGGTTTTACAAAAAATTTCTCGAGAAACATATGGCCACATGGCCGATATACAAAACTACATGAGAATATCCAAGTAGACTAATAAAAGTGCTCATGATAACAAGACACTACATGAGCTATCTTGTGTAGTAGCCGACCAATATGGGTAGGAACCCTGATGGTGTGTTGTTGAAGTCACAATGGAACCTGGCTAATCACAATCTCATCTATCAAGTGAGTTAACCCTTCCATGTGGTGCTCCACCTTAGTTGGGACCTTGGATACATTAGATCGTGTACTGCATCCCATCCTACTACAACAACATGTGTTGGTTCTACTACTGATTTTCATTATTCTCCTACATGGCAATGATATGAAGAAGCTATCGGTCGAACAAGACCAATATCTGCATGAAGAATTAATAGTTTAAGTCTTGAAAACATAAAAAAAAATGTGAAACTTTAAAAAATTCAAATGGTTTAAATACCTACCTCTAACATACCATTTCTCACCCTTAGGAAGAAAGAGCTCACAGTCATCATGAAAATTCATCCTTGCATAATGATAATCATTGACCATAATGGACTATCTGCGCATCGATCCAAAGAAGACTGGTGAAAATTTGGTCACCGACAGACCTACACTTCGGGACATATGATCTACCCACCTCCTCATCTATGGTACCCTCGGATCAATTGACTGAAGCCTAATTTGCTGAGGCTGTAGTAATGGAATCTGTTGTAGGGAAAAAGAGACCAAGATGGAATTATATCTGATATTTTTGAGCTTTCCCTCTCTTTCTCTAGTAAGTTATTCTTTCATGTTGACCAATACTTCCTCACTCTAACTGAAGACTGTTGGCTCTAAGCACTCCACACAGTATGATATGTATGATCTTCTCACTACATGAAGTGTTGAGCTACTCATGAATATGGAAATAATGAAGAAGATCGTTCTTAAGGGAAGATTGGTTACATCATTTATGTTTATATTTCCATCTCTAGTTTGTTTGGATCGAGGTCTACAGTAATTAGTGATATAGTCTTCTGTTGTTTCTCCACCCCTTTTCCCACATAGGATAAATATGGGGGAACCTCTCATGGATAAACTGATAAGATAATTTATGCCCTCTACTATGATATCAAGAAGATGTTCTCCAAATTGGAATTCTTGTGATTTCACATCCCATTCATGAATAAGATATTCTAGTAGCTACATTTGTTGCCTTGTCTGAGGAAGCCAGAAGAATTTCAAAAAACAACAATATTTTAGTGTCTGCATGGTAGTAGGATCATTATCTGTATTTAAATCTTATTCTTCATGTTCTCTTTCTCTCGAGATAAAAGCCATTTTATGATGATGAATGCTTGAAACATCAAAGGGAGGCTCATTAGGATCTTTTCCATGAAACAAAACTCTGAAATTTTGAAGGAGAACTCACAACCAAATTTGGGAATTGTACCCAATGCACCTCCAAGGAAGAAGATAGAGCATTACACCCCTACCTGCAATATACCATCACTTAGGTGGAATGAAATTTTCGACTCCTTGGGCCTAAGTGGGTCCTAGGGTGAACTTTTTGAAGCCTAAAACCTTAAAAAATACATGAAACTTGCCTAAAATCATAACATGGGGCCATGAATTGAAAGAGAAAGGTCTTAGCTCCTACTTGGAAGTGACGAAACTTGAAACGATCCACCGAATTGAGCATAATCAGTAGTAAAAGATCGAGGGTAAAAAATACTAAGAACTCTCACTGCTGAAGGTAAATTTGAAATGGTAAATGTGAATAGTCATTTTGGATATTTATGGTTGTTTCTTCCATTATTTTAATAACTTTATGTAGTTACAAACCATGTTTACCATGATACATGTAATTTTAATCCTTTTTGTGATGTTTTGCTTAGGTCGACAACTGTTTAACGGATTTTTCCTTTATTTTGAACATATTGTTTTGACCAAGGAGTACAATTTTATCACTTTTTCAGACTTCGTAAACTTACCGAAAAGGAACCCCGTGGAGTCCTCTTTCAGCTCTTTTCAGACTCCCAAAATATGAAAATATTGTCGAGCACTTCTCTTTCTGAACTCGTTAAAGTAAATAAAATGGTGTCTAGTTAGTATAAGTTTAACCCTTTTCCAAACTAAGACATACTACTTATGAAAAAGGAATGCCTTAGTCAAAGATGTATAAAAGGTTATCTTGGGTATTTTTTCCTGCCTCTTTGAATCTAAGAGACTATCAACGAAAAGGAACATCTAGAGTTTCCTTTTCCGCCTCTTTTTCAAACTCTCTAAACACGAAGAAAATTTCAATTTTTACCTTCGCTGGACTTGTTAAAGCATAAAGTAACATGGAATTGTCGTTCATGACGAAATTGGACAACTCCTTCTCTAGGTTCATTAAATATTCTTAGAGGGATTCATCTGAAGGATGGATTTACAGATCAATCATATGTTATCCTCCTCAATCTTGTTAAAAAATAAATAGGTACTAATCAATATGGTTGGAGAAATTTGGAAAATAGGGTACTCCATTTTGATAATGGAAGTGAGTCACTCTTGAACATGACACTCTTACAGTTCATGTCCATGAGTGTTGGGTTGGGATTTATACTTTCCTTTTTGTCTATCATAGAGTTTCAAAGCCTCCACATTTGGTTTTGTGTCAATGATACCAACCCCTTTTAGTGTCACCATTTTGTTCAAGGGAAGTAATTAAGTAAAGTCAATAGATGGTAGAATGCTCTTAAGCCTTTATTCCATGTCTACATTTCTTGATCAGGTTTTGTATCAACATCATTTTGATCATTCTGTCTCAAATGATGATACTTGTTTCGTGTATTTGATGGGGGATACATGAAAGCCCTCCTACAACGGGTCACTTCCTATCGACATCAGCTCATTATCTAGTAATTTGACTTAGAAACATACCTTGGTACCTTGGTGCTTACATATGTCAATGAAAAGTTTTCTTGCTCTCGGCGACAGGTTTACATCATTGGCCTTTAACCGAAATATTTTGGTGGTGTTTGACATAAACTCATTTATTCACACCATATGAATTTAACTAGCATACATTGATAGCCATTAACATCATCGATAGCCTCTCTCGTGTTTTTAACAGCTTAGATGATTGGACGGTAATCAGATGGTGTTTACCATTTTCGACTCTAGCTCATTGATTCACATGGTTAGAGTCATACATTGGCTGGTCATGTGAACAAGATAGAACTCCCTGGATCTAGTTTCATCCATCCAGGTTTCGGTTTGAGGAGTAATACAAAATTCCAATGTACGGTGGCTATGATCATATAGGAATTCATCCATTCATGGGTCCACCAGCAGTCATCCCTGGAAATATCTTTTGATCATTGTGCGTGTAATGTGAACTTATGTGATGAGTATGGTTATGCCTCCCCCAACAGAGATATGATGATGTAAATGTATTGTAATAAATGATGATTTGCCCAGTTGTTTTTGATCTCGACTTGTCACAAGGTAAAGCACTTCAGTCATCAACTATCATTTCTCACTTTGAACTTTAGGGGGAAATATGTTATAGGCCATTTTGTCACATACAGTCAATAAACCTTCAACTGGACCAATCAATATCCTTTGACCTCCTTTTTGTCATCGTTGCATAAATCCCTAATCATGACTCATTCTAATCCCAGATTTTCTGTCTCATAATACCTTGTTTTAGAAATTTTAAGGACCAACACTCTTTGGCTTCCTAATGGATAGCGTTGACTACGAGGTTGCTCCATTAGGGCCTGCATGGAAAATAGGGTAATCCATTTTGATCATGGAAGAGAGTCACTCTTGAACATGACACTCTTCAAGTTCATCTCCATGGTTGTTGGGTTGGGATATCTACTTTCCTATTTGTCTATCATAGTATTTCAAAGCCTCCACTTTTGGTTTTCGATCAATGCTACCAACCCATTTTAGTGTCACCATTGTGTTCAAGGGAAGTCATTAAGTTAAGTTAATAGATGGTAGAATACTCTTAAGCCTTCATTCTATGTCTACTTTTCCTGATCCAGTTCCGTATTAACATCAGTTTGATCATTCTATCTCAAATGATGATACTCATTTCATGTCGTTGATTGGGGATACATGAAGGCCCTCCTACAACGGGTTGCTTCCTCTCGACATGAGCTCATTTTATAGGAATTTGGCTTAGAAACATACCTTTGTACCTTAGTGCTTGCATACATCAATGAAAAGTTTCCTTGCTCTGGGATATAGTTTTACATCATTGGCCTTTGACTGAAATATTCTGTGTTGTGTTCAACATCAACTTATTTATTCACAGCATATGAATTTTAATAGCATACATTAAGAGCCATTAACATCATCGATAGTTTCTCTCGTGTTCTTAATGGATTAGATGATTGGACACTAGTCAGATGGATTTTACCATGTTCAAATCTAGCTCATTGATTCACATGGTTAGACTCATACGTTGGTTGGTCATCTAAATGAGATAGAAGACCTTGGATCTAGTCTCATCCATCCAGGTTGCGATTTTAGGAGTAATACAAAATTGTTATGTATGGTGGCTATGATCATATAGGAACTCATCCATTCATGGGTCCACTATCAATCATCCATGGAATAATCCTTTGATTATTGTATGTGTAATGTTAACTTATGTGTTGATTATGTGTATGCCTCCCTTAATAAAGATATCATGATGTAAATGTATTGTAACAAATGATCATATCATTGGTTGTTCATGATCCTGATTTTTCACAAGGTAAAGAACTCCATTCATCAACTATCATTTATGACTTTTCACTTTAAGGCGAAATATTTTGTAGGCCATTTTGTCACATACAGTCAATAAGCCTTCAACTGGTCAATCAACATCCTTTGAACTCCTTTTCATCATCCTTGCATAAATCCCTAACCATGACTCATTCTAGTCCTAGAGTTTCTTCCTCAGAACACCTTGTTTCAGAAATTTTAAGGACCAACACTCTCTGGCTTCCTAATGGATAGCGTTGACTAGCAAGTTGCTCCATTGTGGCCTGCATTGATCACCTACATTTTGCTTCACTATGCACCTCTGTTGAGAGAATCCAAAAGCCTCTTCTTCAAGAAGCTTCGAGGATCGGTTGTAACCATTTACCTCACCTAAAAGTCTTTAATCTTATACTATCCTAGCTTGCATTTTTCATCCATTATTGCTTCAGCTCATCCTTCGATCAAGAGTGGATATCAAGCCCAAATTTGTAAAAGGATAAGAATTCATGAACTACCTCCTTCACCTATATATTTACTGCCATCCATAGGAAAGGGGTTGGCTTTTGGAGAGTGATTCTACCCTTATGTTCCTAATGTGAGAGATATATTTCCATATATTAGGGTCATTAGAGGTGCCCTTTAGGACAAGGAAAGGAAAATTCATCTCAGAGGATCTCTTTTATACGATCAACACCTATTTCTGGTTGTAACTCACTCCATTTCTATTAGTGGAAATAGTTCTTTGTTTTCCTATATATGATGTTGCGGTTTCATATACTCCAATACCATGTTGATCTACTCAATAAACTGATTAGGCGACACTTCTTAGATTTCGTGAATCCTTGGCTTGTGTCATTTGACTATGCAGGTTCTAATAATAGTGATGAAAGCTAGGATTGGAGCATTCAATCCAAGGAAGGAGAGAAGCATATGAGAGATTCCAAGTAGGCTTCATTCCGTTATCTATTTACTTTAAGGAAAAGATTAGTGCCTTTGTATTTTTGTTGTTCTATGACAGTCCATCAGGCCTAAGGAAGATACTTTTGTCTGCAGTCGTAGATTTCACATAACACCTATAGCTCCTAATTCAGATGTGGCTAAAAATCTTAGTCAAGCACTTTTTTTTTTACGTATGCATTATCTATACTAAATTCTGGAAAGACATGTTTTGAGTAATGCATTATCTATAATAAATTCTGGAAAGAACCTTTATGAATTACAATGTGAAAAAGATAATAATTATTGTAATTATTCTCTTGGAAAATTATGCGCAGACGTAATAACTCTTGTATGAATGCATATGATGTTGAGTGCGTAAATTATTAACCACATTATTTTCTTCAGAAAAACTACATAGTAAAGGATAAATTAACTATGCTTATCTTTTGAGAAAGAATTCAAGTAACCAGGTTGTTCATTGAAGAATTCTATAGGAATTCTTATGCATGAGATGGTAAGAGTCACGATTATTTTCTAGAAGATTTCATATGAACCTTGTGTATAAAAGATAGAGAAACTGGTCAATAACCTTTGCGCATTAAACAAAAAGTTACTAGTATGAAATAAAACATCATAAGTACATGGCAGCTCACGATGTCAAAGAAATTAATTTACTAATGATAACTTGATATATTACTCGTAATTTATCCGAGCCTTAGCAAAGAAAAAAATTAGCTCCCTACAATTAAAAATAAGTTATAACCCTACAAAGGTTAATGAGAAACACAATCAACAAAAGGTTTACAATGGCCAAGTCTAGTTTTTAACAAACGAAAATGCAAGCCACATAATTGAGCAAAACATATACCGAGGTCGAAAGGTCGTAATGTGATTTCAACTAAAAGTTAAATAAGTTACACATTACAAGCTATTGAATTGGAGCGATAATCAACCCAAATAAAATTTTGAATCAATTCTCACAGTTTTCTAAGGTCACAAGGTCAATAGTTACAAAACCCTATTGTATCTAATACATAAGTGAAAATACACCAAGAACTATGTGAAGCATGCCAAAGACTAGTTATAAGGTCTAGTTGCCACACAATGACCTATAGCATGTGATAGGGAAGGGGTTAAAGGAGAACCTGGTACCAAAAAAAAAAGAAACTCAAGCACTATAAAATGAACCCCAACTGGAAAACAAACATATGAAGGTTAAAAGAAGCCAAGTTAGCGGGGGTTGGTTGAAAGGTAAAAACTTAAACATAAATAAAAAGGAACTGAGAGGGTAAGGTTGTCAAATTAATACTTTTACACCAAAAGGAAGGAAACCATCATTTATCGTGTACTACGTGAGGAGAAGTTAAAATGAAAATATTATTGACCTTGTAAAATAAAACCCGAAACTAAGTTAAAAGGAAAATATTATTGACCTTGGAAAATAAAACCCAAAACTATCAAGATACAGAGCAAATCATCTTTGGAAATCCAATACTTAGACATGACATTGAGGCATTTAACGTCACCCATACTCCTCACATAGCTCAGCGGGGATAGTATTTAAACAAATATATCTCCATAGGGTGCTCGAACACCAGGAAATGAAACGTGTAATTGTCAAATAATTAATTAACGAAATGATGGAAGGGAAACTGTATTAAACTCACATGGAGAAAACGAAATTGTCTTCACAATTTCACTAGGTGTTTCCAACCCTGTCGGCAAAGGTTTCAGTCGCTGAGCCATTCTCCGATGAGGAAAGGTTCGAATGAGGAGAGGCGGAGCGAGAGGGAAGGGAGGTGGTTACTTTCGTAAATCCTCATCCAAATCCACCAATGAAACTAAAACCCTAAACCTCACACTATCGGATTGTTGCCAGTGCAGAATCCTAGGGCGGTACAATCAAAGTTAAGGTGGTTACTTTCGTAAATCCTCATCCAAATCCACCAATGAAACTAAAACCCTAAAACTCACATTATCGGATTGTTGCCAGTGCAGAATCCTAGGGCGGTACAAACAAAGTTAGTATCGATCGTGACTACAACTAGAGAGTCTGGATGTTTCCAAGTGGGTGGACGTAGCTCGTCATATCATAGTCAATAAACTAATGATGGTGTGTTATATGGAGTATCGCTTGACAACTCTAGTTTGCATACGTTCCCATCCGAAAAATAAGAAATCCTCTAGTGTTAAGAAATATTAACATAAATGGCTTATTCGATAGTCGCTAAAACATTCAACCATGACCATATCTATACATAAGTATAGGTTATAGTGGACCTAGTAAATGTATACACCAATCACATAAAGACACACTTAGTGACTTTTACAAAATCGAATACGGGTGAATTATATTGTAGGTATTGATACCCTTTATGGTGATGTATATACGAAGAGTTAAGTTACCATAGGTATGAATTAAGAGTGGTGTTAATGACAAAACTTTGAATTACCTATTCTATTAAAGTATTTTTTATGGGGTTATTTTGAGGTAAAGGGGATGTTACAAGGGATATCTAATTACATCGCTATTTAATATGCAGTGGAAAAGTGCAGTTGATGTGATAAGTTTATGGGATAATTTTGAGGTAAATGGGATGTTAAAAAAAAATATTAATTATATAGCTATTTAATATGTAGTAGATAAATGAAATATAAAAATAATATTATTGTGAGTATATGATGTGTAATTGATTTTATTTTGACTTGATATGTAATATTTAAAACAAAAATATTATAATAAAAAAAAATTAAAAATATTTAGATTTGTAATTCTTTCAATTAGCAATGTGAAGTTTACATTTTAGGAAATATTAATAGCAAAAATAATTCTATATATTATACAAAACAAGTGAAAATTAAATTTTTCTTACAATTAAAGCATTTTATTAGTGTGTTGTTCGAAAGCAACATAGATCCGTATCAATTCTATATTTATTAAGAGAGAGGAGAAATCAGATCTCTTGAGGTGTAAATCTTTCCTCAAATTTTTCACTCAAAAATAAATTTACATCTTGAAAAATTTAATCTCTCTTAGTAAGTTCTGAATTAAAAATTAAAAAATATCTATAATTGTAATTGATATTTTTATAATTTTTAATGAATTATAAAAAACAAAATTAAATATATGACATATACATAAATAAATATAAAAACAAAATATACCGCAACTCATAACGCTATCGCACTAACTGCTTACAATTCTGGTAAATTCTCTTAAAATCAATTCTTTTATTTTGTTTTAAAAATAAATATAAAATAAATATAAAATAAAGTAATAGATTTATAATTGGTATTCATCTTAATGAATTGTTAGAAGCCGATGTAGATGGTATAATCATAGCATTTTCTTAAGACAACTTTATAGAAGCATTTGTAATACAAAGCTCGGAAATAATCTTAAATCTCTCTTAGGATTTTTTATTTTATTTTGCTTATATTTATACATTTTAATGAATTGTCAGAAGCAGATGTTGATGGTATAATCATAGTATGTTTTCGAGACAACTTCATGGAAGCATTTGTGATACAAAGCTGAAACCATAGACGTGTCTTTTGTGGCTTTAGTTCGAAGGGTGTACCCAAACATCAAATAGGATGCTGCTACGTGTGGCCTTGAGTCTTCTGAAGTCGTTTTTGGTTGTTTCTTACTCTCTTGCAAAGGAGTAGAAAGTTACTTAGAACTCATCATAAGTCTAGCATCTTGCCACCCTCATTTTCTTGTCCACCGAGGTTGCAGAGGACCATTAAGGAGAAGAAAGACCTATATTCCTAGCTATGAGTAGATCCTGTAATAAAAATTTGTGCTAGTGGTTACTAATAAATAGCTCCCCTCCAATAATAATAATAGCTGCTTATCATTCGCACTGAATTTGATTATTGCTTTTTAACTTCCAGAAGAAGTGGTTTCGTGACGAACAACCTTCCAAATACATAAGAATAAAAAAAATAAAACACATAAAATAACTTTCTCATTCACACTAAATACGTTTAGGCTATCTTAAAAAACTGATTTCCTTTCTGACAAACTTCCAAAATGTCCAGCAGACAACTATACCAACCAAAACGCTTACTATTATTAAAAACACAGTGCGTAGATATCGACAAAGTAGCAAAAAGAAAAATAGGTCCGCACCTAAAACACTACCGGAAAGAAATCAAAGCCAAAGTCAACAATCTTCGTTTTGACTTCGGGAGTTCCCGGGGAACAATTCTCATTGTTGTACCCCGCTGGAAGTGCTTAGAATTCAGTATTCAAGCTGCCTTATAAAAATGCTTTAACTTCTCAAAGCTATCCCCTCCTCCGTATTGGATTTTGAGATCAAAATCAAAGCCTGATAGATCAAGGCGGAGAGGATTTTGGCTGTGATCACGGAGGGTTGGCTACTCGGCTTTTATTGAGATGTGAAGACGGGTCCGCAATGAGAGGAGATTTTGAAATTTGAAATAAGATTTTGGACACCGAATAACATTCGATATCAGTACATGGAATTCTCAATTCAGAGATTTAGTTCATGTTCCTTGGAAACCGTTCGTGTATGTGAGATTTGACTTTCGGAAAATCTGGACAATTTATTATCAGTAGTGTAATTGATCCTCACTCCGAAGGGAATCTGTTCGGCTTTGATAAAAGGGGAAAGTGTTTATGGGAGGGTTTATGAAAAAGTCCAACATGAATGAAGTTGCACCCAAGACCAGATCACAATCTGCGACGGTAGCTGCCGGTAAAACTTCCCATGTCATTTCCAAGTCTTATTGTGCTGCCAAAGACGAAGCAAGAAGATCAAGAAAATATTCGAAGCACAAGATTATCAATACTCCCACGCTGCGTATTGTGTATGATTATGAACCCGAGACTATCATAACTGACCCTCAAAATTTTCGGTCTCTGGTTCAGAAACTTACAGGGAAGCTTCCCCAAAAATCAAAAGAGAAGAACAGGCAGACCGATCCCAGTGGCCCATCGTGTGAGGTAGCCTGTGCAGAAGTTGCAACGGAAAAAATTTTCCTATGTAAAATTTTCTTTTATAGCAGTTTTATATTAAAGCTTTATATATATATATATGTATATAAGAAAAATGTTATAAAAGTTTTTGTATTAAAAAATATATATATATATAATTTTTTTTTATGTGTTAAAGCCTTTTATATATAAATTTTTTTATAAAAAAAAATAATAAGGGTTTTATTCATTAGGAGTTTTTGGAGGAGCTTTGTAAGTTTATAAAAAAATTTTAAGGTTTTTGAAGAAAAATGGCTTTCTCAAATTTCCAGCCCCAGTTCCCATCATTTATAGGAAAAGGTTATGATATGTGGGTCATTAAGATGACGACCATTTTGCAAGCTCATGATGTTTGGGATTATGTTCAGCTTGGGTTTTCAAAACCTAAAGATGAAGCAGCAGAATGAGCTCTCAATAATACAAAGGAAACAATGGAAGAAAGACAAGAAGAAGAATTCACAAGTGTTGAAGCTTATCTAGCAGGGAGCGGACCAAGTAGTTTTCCAGAAAATTATGATGACATCTTCAGCAAAATTGGCATGGCATACTTTGGCAAAAAACTATACAGGTGTGGCCAAAGTCAATATTGTTAAGTTGCAAAACACTAGGAGAGATTTTGGAACTCTGTAGATTAACGAGACAGAGGGCATCGATTCTTTCATGAATCGGGTCATAAATGTTGAAAATCAGTCAAAGACTTATGGTGAAGATATTAAAGATCAAACAGTGGTTGAGAATATCCTTAGATCTTTGTCTACCAAATTTGATGTTATAGTTGTAGGGATAGAAGAAGTCAAAGATTTGGAATCGTTAACAGTTGATGAGTTGATGGGATCACTTCTATCACAGGAGGCAAGGATAGACACAAATAAAGATTCCACTTGAGACTGCATTCAAAAGTTAGGTTTATATTTCAAGAGACAAAGGTCAAGGCGAAAGTAGATCGAGATGCAAATGACGAAGCAGAAGATATGGTGGTGAGAGAGATGGCCGAGAAGAGCATGAACATGAAACTGGAAGAAACTACAAAAGCTTCAACAATAATCCAAGAGTTGATAAATCAAAGGTGAAATGTTATTATTGCAATAAATTTGCTCACTATGCCTGTGATTGCAGGAAGAAGATAGTTGATGAAGGGAACGAGAGAGTTAATGTCACTACAGAGAGTACTATCTCCATGTTCCTAGCTTGGCATACCATGCCTGAACCTTCTGCTAGTGTGTGGTTGTTAGACAGTGGTTGCAGTAACAACATGAAAGGTAACAATGATTTGGTTGAAAATTTCGATCAATCTGTGAAAGCAAAGGTAAAGTTGGGGAATAACAAGATTGTGGATGTAGATGGAAAAGGAGCGGTCAACATTCTGACCAAGCAGGGTGAGCCGAAGACAATCTGAAAGGTATATTATGTTCCTAGTCTCAAACATAATTTGATAAGTGTTGGTCAATTGACACATAAAGGATACAAAGTAATCTTTCAAGGTCAAGAATGTGTTATATATGACAATCCCTCAACAAAGTAGCTGATAAAAAAGGTGCAGATGATGAGGAACATACTCTTTCCTCTAATTATGAATGACAGTGTTCAGGTGAGTTCTTTTATAGTTTCATGTTCTAATGATTATTGGTTATGGCACTTTCGATTTGGACACTTGCATTTTTCTGATTTAAGATTGTTGCAGCAAAAACAGATGATCAGACGATTACCTCCCATTAAAGAACCTACTAGTACTTGTGAGTGTTGCATCTTGGGAAAGAAACACCGTGAATGTTTTCCAAATGGAGTTGCATAAAGAGCAAAGAAACATCTTGAGCTAATGCATACAGACTTGTGTGGGCCTATGAGGACACAGTCGATTGGTGGAATTTGTTACTTCCTCACTTTCATTGATGATTATAGTAGAAAGACTTGGGTTTACTTCTTGAAGTAGAAGTCTGAAAATTTTTCAAAGTTCAAGGAATTCAAACACTTAGCAGAAAACTAAAGTGATCGATAGATCAAGGTGTTGAGGTCATATCATGGTGGAGAATATGACTCAAAGGCATTCCATGATTATTGTAAACAAAATGGAATAATAAGACAATTTACATCTAGGTACACATCGTAGCAGAATGATGTAGCAAAGACAAAGAATAGGACAATTATGAACACGGTAAGAAGCATGTTGAAAGGAAGAAAATTGTATAATGAGTATTGGGCAGAAGCAACTGCATGTGTTATTTATGTGATCAACAGGTCTCCTACAAAGAGTGTAATGAACATAGTACTAGAACAAGCATGGTCAGGTATGTCTTGCAACATATCTGTATTTGGATGTGTAGCTTATGCACATGTGCCTAAGGAGCGAAGAGGCAAATTGTATGATAAAACTCAAAAATGCACATTTACTGGTTATATTGAGCAATCAAAAGCTTACAAATTGTATAACCTAGTCACCAAGAAGACCATAATTAGCATAGATGTTGTGTTCAAAGAATAAGGGTCATGGAATAGAACTGTAGACAAAACAATTGATACAGAAGTGCCACTGATCGAAGAATATGATGTAGAATAAAAGGACTAGCAAGAACCACAGGTGAAAACACTAAACATAGACATACCAACAAGGACTCCAAAATTTTATGAGCAGCATGGATCTTCAAGAAGATTAGCAGATTGAGGTTCTCCTAACAATCAATCAGGAGATGAATCAAGCAATGGTAAGAGAAATATGAGAAGCATGAAATATATTTATGATGATTTGGATGTTAGTTCAATTTTTGCATTGTTTTCATTCCAACCTTCTTCATTTGAAGAAGCAATCAGAGATTAAATTGGTTGCGACCCATGGATGAGGAAATTGAAGATATTGAAAAGAATGATACATGAGATTTGATTGATTTACCAAAGGACAAAAATTGCATTGGTGTGAAGTGGGTGTATAAGAAAAAGTTGAATGAGAATGGTGAAATTGACAGGTTTAAAGCAAGACTTGTAGCAAAAGGATTCACGCAGAAACCGGGAATATACTTTGGAGAAACATTTTCTCCGGTAGCCAGATTGGATATTGTAATAGTAGTTCTAGCCATAGCAGCTCAGAACAAGTGGAAAGTATATCAAATGGATGTGAAATCAACCATCTTCAATGGAATTATAGAAGAAGAAATTTGTGTGTCGCAGCCTCTAGGTTATGAAGTTGAAGGTAACGAAGATAAATTTTATAGGTTTAATAAAGCGCTCTATGGAATGAAGCAAGTGCCTAGAGTTTGGTATATCAAAATCGACAGCTACATGATTTCGAATGGATTTTGCAAACGCAACATTGAGCCTACCTTGTACACAAAGGTAGATGAGGATGGACAGATTTTGATTGTTTTCTTATATGTTGATGACATGATTTTTACAGGTGATTTTGAGTTAGATGAATTTAAAGAAACCATGGTGAAATAATTTGAGATGACAGATCTTGGTCTCATGAAATGTTTTCTTGTAATAGAAGTTGAGCCATCTGAGAAAGGAATTTTTATTTGTCAAATAAATATGCCAAATATTTGTTGAAAATATTGATGATGGAGAATTGAAAACCTGTCCCTACACCAATTGCAACAGGTACAAAGTTCAACAAGGATGATGATGCAAGGTACAAAATAAGAAGGTTGGCAGCCTTATGTATCTCACAGCTACAAGATCAAATATAATGCAAGGAGTGAGTTTGTTTTCCATATTTATGGAGACTCCAAAAGACACACAATGGAGTGTAGGAAAAATAATTTTGAGATACATAGAAGGGACTAGAGATTGTGGAATAATGTATGCAAGGACATAAATGAAGGATTTGATTGGGTACACAGACAGTGATTTTGCAAGCAGTGTTGATGATAGGAAGAGAACTTATGGTTTTGTGTTCCATTTTGGTTCAGGTGTGATTTCATGAGCATCTAAGAAGCAACTTATTGTGACACCCATCTCCATAGAAGTAGAATATGTAGCAGAAACATCAAGAGCATGTCAAGCAGTCTAGTTAAGAAGAGTATTTGATGGACTCAAGCAAAAGCAACAACGATCAACAACAATATATTGTGACAACACGTCAACGATTGCACTTTCCAGGAATACTGTGTTTCATTAAAAGAGCAAGCATATTGATACTAGATATCACTTTATCAGAGAACTTGTGAGAAATGGAGAAGTTCACTTGAAGCCTTGTAAATCTAGTGATCAATTAGCTGATATATTTACTAAGTCATTAGAAAAATATGTGTTTGAGTGTCATAGAAGAAGCTTAGGTGTTGTAAGTCTAGCCTAGACATAGACCAACAGACATGTTTGAGTTGTCATGAGTCATGTTTTAGTTTAGCAGTCATATTAAGGAAGAGTGTTAAAATAAGCTAATTACTCCAGCATGAAGAGTTGGCTAAACTTAGAGAGTGAGTTAACTCACTGTTAAGTGTTGAGTTAAGTCCAGTTAAATGATAGACGACTCCTAGTGTGTGGTTGCATTTTAGGCGAGTCGCCAGTAGAAAATGTTAAATACCCTTCATGGGGTTCATTGCAAGAATGAAGTTTTGTTTGATCAATAGAAGAACTTCATGGGGTTCATTGCAAGAATGAAGTTTTGTTTGATCAATAGAAGAACTGTGACTCGTGTGTTTTAAGTAAATTTTATGTTTTAACTTCTCCGCATTTCCAACAAATTTCACTGCAAAGTTTTTCTATTTTCCTGAAGTGTTTCATATGGGACAAAGTTATATGCTTTTCATATATTGGAGAGAGGATGTGAAATGAAAAATTAAATCCTTACTTTTTCCGGTTTTAAAAATTAAATTAAATCTCCAATCAAGTAAATGTTTATAACTGCTTCATCGACTTGTTTATTGCGAATTTAATTTCTTTTATTGCATATGGCTTTGTCTCTATTTAATTTGTTTTATGCCATGTGTCCTTGTCTCTCTTTGAACTTGAAGTGTTTACGACTGTTCCAAACATATGGAACATACTGAAAAATAAAATTTCCGTGTTCTACACAAATGGAACTTCACGGTTGTCAGGTTTGAAAAAACCGCTTACGTTTCTGGATTTCCATTTAGAAGCAAACATCCAAATATATGGAATAAGCGTTAAAACACTTCTTCTATTACAGAACGGCGTAGGCCAATGATTTTACTCCATATATCTATCTTCAGTTCCAGTCATTTAACTTTTAAGAGCTTTTCAGTTACACCAATGAGAGTTTTGGTAAATTTTTCAAATGGGTAACCAGGATTTTAATGTGGAAATTAGGGATTTTATAAAGGTGAGGTGGTTCCTCCGACCTTTTCCAAATATAGTTTGAGGAATTTAATATTGCCATAGTTTGAGGAATTTAATATTGCCAGAGACTCTAATATCATTAAAAAAAAACATTGTGATTACATCAAAATCCTCAATTTCTTATAGACTTTCGAAACCCATAACTAAAATCCCCAAAATAAAAATACAGATTCCATAAAAATGCAGTTATTCCTCCAAAAATCCTACGGCAGCCTCTTCCTCCAAAAAAATCCTAGGGCAGCCTCTTCAACTCGAATCTGACAGTTTCTGTTGGCCCTTAGCTTGAGGCAGTCGTTTGCATGATTTCTAGCGTTACTGAGTTGGCAGGCTGGCATCATCATATCCGAGGGAACGACTGTATACGCGACATTTTCGGTGTCGTTCTATTTGATCAATTTCAACTTCAAACGCTTTAGGCAGGCATTGATACAATTTCCCCTAACCTTGTTTTAAACGAGTTCTGTTGAAATTGATGCATAATGATAATGATAATGATGACGATGACAGAAGCAAAAGCATGGTCGCAAGTTCTGCGAATCCAAGGATCCACCTGTCCTACGATCGCATTATTGTATATTAAAAAGGAAAAACTTGCAACCTTAGAATTTGCCTTTAACCACCACCCTGAATATTAGCCAATCAAAGGAAAATCAGCACTAAAAGAAGCCTTAATAGAATTTATAAATAAAGCTTTAAATTGTCAATGATAAAGGGTGTAGTCTTTAGTGCGACTTTTTGGAGGCTTTTCCGGTCAAATTTCTCTAAATTCCGGCAGCAATTTATTGAAATCGCAAGTTTGATAGGTAATTTCTGCACAAAGGTAATTTCTGCACAATCAAAGCATCCCAGGAGTTTTTCAAGGTGCTTTAAAAAACCATTTTAACTAATACAAATCAATATTTAACCTCAATTTTTTCTGAGTCTCACTAAAGTCGCACTAAAGACAACTCCATAATAAAGTCTATAGAATTAATCTGGATGAGTTGATGCATTAAGTTATCATATCAATCTCCATGATAAAGTGTGTAAATCTCTTTCCTTAAAAATTTTGTGCCCTGATTTTCTAACCAGGGGTCTATATTTAAATTATATATTAATATTTTTTATTATTTAATAATAATTTAAAATAAAATTATAATAGTAAGAATTTATGATTTTTTAAAATTTGTATATTGTAGTAAATGTTTTAATATTTTTAAGGATTGATATATATTTATTATTTAATTATATATTTATATATATGTATGTTTATATATTAAATATATTTATTTAAGTTTTACAATTTTAATTATATAATTAATTATTTAATAAATTTTATTTCAAAAATACAATTAAATTAAAGGAAAAATAAATTCCAAAATTATAAATTTAAAAAATCTTAAAAGTGGATATTTTGGATTTACCTAAAAAGAATTTGACGTAAAATTACATTTTCTTTACGTTAACATTATTATGATGACAAAATTTAGTTCAAAGATATCAATAACAAATACATTGAATGATTGGTTAAAATATTTCTTATAGATTTTAAAGACTTATAATTTGTAATTGAAAAAAAAAGAAAGTCACTTTACTATTTGCAAACAAAAAATTAACTTATATATATAGTTATATAATAGAAAGTTGTGATCAAAATAAGAACATAAATACAATGAATTCAAATTGGTGGTTTTTTTAACCAGTGATAAAAATCTATATATGAATGGAGAAAAAAATGCTTGACTAATTAGGTATTTTTTCTTGTGAAGATATTTCATTGTATTAAGTAGAAACAACAATACATATGTGATAGTATTATTGGTGAGCTTAAAGTAATAAAAAAATAATCAAAGAATATAGAGGATCTCATTAAAGAGAAGATACTAAATAAAATGGGAGTACAGATTTAAGCAAATCTATCCAATATGAAACCATATTTACACCCTCATTACCAATAAAGAATGTGTATATAAGAAGATCGATATCAACATTATCAAGGAAGAAGATGGAATATTCATCAATATTCATGGAATAAACCATCACAAAACTATGATTCAATAGTGTATTATCAAAGACGAGCAACTACTGCAAATTACAGAAGTCATAACAACTATACATGGAATTAAAAAAAAAAGAAAATCATGCATCAACTAGTCGCCGAACATTAACACCTAAAATGATTGAGTTAGGATTGATGGATGATCATCAATAGCAAGAAAAAACTAGGAATATAAGGAAATTATATTATTTCCTTTCACCTCATGTAACACACTTAATTACAACTCTTTGAGGACAAAGCATTTTGAAGGAGCATACTATGTTATGACCCCAAAAGGGGCATATATGGGTTTAAATGTTTGTGATATGACCTAGAGAGAAGCATATATGAAGTTAAATTTACATGTAATGTGTAAATATATCTGTAATACCATCAACATAAGAAAAACCTCATCACATGTGCAATGTGTAAATTTATTATTAAAAACATGTGCTTTGTGCTTTGGATGTATGAATGTATTGGAGTATTTAAATTAGGCTATTTTTTAAGAAGTTATTGTGTAGTTATACATAGTGTGTACTTCTATCATCTTAAAATATTTAAATAACAACCCGATAAGAATGAAATTACGTCTTGAATTCCCAACTCTGGTCTCTCCTTTTCCCCTTGAGAAACCACGAGAATAACACCAATCTCAAACTTAAAATTATCTTGAATTCCCAACTCTGGTCTCTCCTTCTCCCCCTGAGCAACCACGAGAATAAACCAATCTCAAACATAAAATTTTAATGAGTATGCTGCTCTAATAGAAAAGTTAGCTAGACACTTGAATCAATGGTTCCGGAGTTCTGTCACTCGAAAGGAGTTGATATAGTAGAACAACAAGATGATTTGTCAATTGGCCAGAAAAGAATCCAATTTGCTCTACTACTGAACAACCAAGATAGACAATAGTAGAAACGTCATGTCTGCTTATGTTTAGGCAATGTGCTTTTGTATTCTCGTTTTTAGTATTGTTGTTTTTGTTTTGGTTTTCTTATTGGTTCTTTAAAAAATGTATATTGATGCTGTAAACTTTGACTTGCTTTTTATCTTCATGGCCAGTAAGCATTTTTTGGAACCTCTGCCGTAAACTTTGACTTCAACGTTTTTTATTAATATAAATAAGTCTATGAGATGTATAAGTTTCGTTGAGTTGCATGTTGCGCATATGTTATATGTAATTTTGTTATCATAAAATATGTAATATGTTATCTTCTTATCATAAAATATGTAATTTTGTTATCATAAAATAAGCCTAGCCCACATGATTTAACAAAATTCTTGTACGCTGATTCCAAATATGCTTGGCTACCTTCTTACCTAAATCTACCACTCGTACTCGGTAGCAAAGATAAAGTGTAGTCAACAAAACGAGTACGTCTTTCAAAACCAACAAACGTCAATCCCTCGTGCGAATTTGGGCATCGTTCACATTCACAAACATTTATCTGTTTGACAATATTTCCAGGCTATGGGAAAGGAAGAAAGACTATCTTCTTCCATATTACCTTTTAGTATTGTCCCCCAACTTCTATTACTTCAAAATAAAACATTCATTTCAAGTAAATTTCGAAGCTCGTTTTCAGTATTTATTTGTCGAGTTCAACCAATTTCAGTAATATATTATGATATAATGCCATATATTATGATATAATGCCACATCATTGTTGAAAATATAATTTCAACTGCCATACAGTTGAGCCATGCAGCAGCATGAGGACAATAATCCATACGTTTCACCAAGGATCAGGAGAAAAATTCGCTTCAACATAAATTTGCAGGCTTAAAGATCCGCTTTAACCTCAGCCGTCAGATCTAACCGATCAACGGTCCAGATCGCGTCGGCGTATCAGCAAGTCGGCGTATCGGCAAGTCGGCATATCGGCGGGTTGGAGCATCGGAGGCAGGCAATAGCAGCGATATGAAATATCGCCGACGAGCGATCGCCGATATTGCATCGGCGAAGTCGAAGTGAAGGACTTATAAAGAAGCTTTTGTGTTTGTGATGAGCGATCACCGATATTGCTATCGGCACATCGCTATCGGAAATGTCATAGGGTCGGGGTCTTTAACATGAGTAAAGTTGCGATGCGATGAAGCGCGGACCCGATGGCTTTCCAAAACCAAATTGTATAATGTTTGAAATCCACCCAAAGGCAAATTATTTGTATTTTGCAGTGTTTATGTATGTTTTCAAATATATGGAGAAACAAAGAATTGGCGCGGAGGCAGTTAAAGTGAGCATGGAACAGTACAACGTAGCAGGTAGAAGCTTTCAATTTACAGCATGGCCGAGAAGGAGGCAGGTTGCGTTCAAGCTCCTGCACATTGAATTTCCAGCGACCACAGTTAACGTTTTTTCAGACGAGGACGAGAAGGACAGCCTCGAGCAGTTCCCAGTATGGGACGCCATTTTTGTTCATTAAAACTACTCAGATTTTGTATGTAAGTTAGCAGTGTGCATTTGTAATTGCAGGCATGATAGTGTGTGAAAAAAAGGGGTGAAGCGCAGCAGCGCAAGTGTATGTTTGCAATATGCACCAGCGTAGACTGTAATGAATTTTTTTTGGTAAATCCCTCTGAACAGCAGAGGAAGAATATTGTATCAGGATTTTCATTTTAATGAATACAGATCCTAGTTTATGGGTGTAATACTCTGTTCTGATAAATAATTTTTAGCTTTCCGCTGTGTGAAAATCCTGGAGAGAAACAGAGCATTGTTCTCTGTGTGCATTTTATATTGTGTTTTTGGGATTTTGACAGAAAAATACCCAACAGTGGTATCAGAGCTAATCCAGGCTCTTTGAAGGTATCAAAGAAGCTGAAGGAAAGACTTTTGCTGTAGCACCTTCTCTAGCAGAGCGAAGTTCAGCAAAAGAATCCAAGTTAAAAGATAAAGAATGGCAGGCACCAGCACCAGCAATAGTATGGGTATGCAGCTCCCACTATTCGATGGCAGAAATTATGACTATTGGGCAATAACAATGAAAGCCCTCTTTGCTTCCCAAGACTTATGGGAAATTGTTGAGGATGGTTTTGAACAACCAGCAGATGAAAATGAGTTTAATGCATTAACTCAGGGAGAGAAGGATCTGTTGAAAAGCCACAAGAAGAAGGACTCAAAAGCCCTCTTCTTCTTGTATCAAGCAGTGCATGGAAGCGTGTTTCCAAGATTAGCAGCAGCTAAGTCATCCAAAGAAGCATGGCAAACTCTCAAAACAGCCTATCAAGGAATGGAGAAAGTGAAGACAGCAAAACTACAATTGCTGAGAAAAGATTTTGAGAATCTGTGCATGAAGGAGTCAGATAATATTGACTCATTCTTCACTCAAGTAATTGGCCTGGTTACACAAATAAGATCTCATGGAGAGATGCTTGAAGAAAGGAGGATTGTGGAGAAAATATTGAGGGTCTTACCCTCAAAGTTTGATGCGATTGTCACCACCATAGAAGAGACAAAGGATCTCTCAAACTTCTCCGTTGATGAGCTTCATGCATCACTGATAACACATGAGCAGAGGTTGAGTAGAAATGAAAACTCATCTCTTGAGCAAGCCTTCAAGACCCAGATGTCCTTTGGAAGAGGAAGAGGTCAAGGCAGAGGAAACAAGAGAGGAAGAGGCAGAAGCCAGAACAGAGGTGGAAAGAACAGTCCAGCAAATACTCAAGGAAGAGGCAGCAATCCAAATCAGAACCAAGGCCAAGGCAGCAGCCAACAAGGTGGACAACATCATGCTCAAGGACAAAGGTATGAAAAATCCAATGTCCAATGCTATTACTGTAAAAAATATGGGCATTATGCCAGTGAATGTAGGAAGAAGCAGCATGATGTGAATAATAGATCTAATGCAAATATTACTAGAGAAAATGTCAGCCAAGGTAATGTGTTGTTAGCTTGTAATATGGCTGAAACAAATAGTGAAGATATATGGTTTCTAGACTCAGGTTGCAGCAACCATATGACAGGGAATATAGCCCTCTTTTCAGCCTTAAATCAGAATTTGAAATCAGAGGTCACACTAGGAACTGATAGTAAAGTGTCTGTTATGGGAAAAGGGGAGGTAAAAATATTTACAAAACAAGGAGAAAGGAAAACCATAGCAGATGTCTACTATGTCCCCGGAATGAGATGTAACCTCTTGAGTGTTGGATAGCTTATCCAAAAGGGTTACAATGTTTACTTTGTAAATGATGTGTGCACCATCATGGATATACCACCCAGCAAAAGATGTATTGCTGAAGTGAAGATGACAAGGAACAGGATGTTCCCTCTCCGGATCAGGGCAGACTTGAAGAACAAGAAGGAAATGGCAGCAGTCACCCAAGAGGCCTACCAAAGCGTGCCAAAGGATGAAAATTGGTTATGGCACTTGAGATTCGGGCATCTAAATTTTGGAGGTCTAAACTTATTAAGCAGAAAAGGAATGGTAAGAGGATTACCATTGATAGAGAAGCCGGACAGCCTTTGTGAAGGTTGTATATTGGGCAAACAACATAGAGAGAGTTTTCCATTAGGGAAAAGTATAAGGGCAAAGGCACCCTTAGAGATTATCCACTCAGATTTGTGTGGACCAATGCAAGCTCCATCATTAGCTGGCAGCCTATATTTCTTGACATTCATTGATGATTTTACAAGAAAGACTTGGATATATTTCCTCAAGAACAAAAGTGAAGTCTTTGAGAAATTCCAAAACTTCAAAGCACTTGTGGAGAACCAAAGCGGGCTGCACATAAAAGTATTGAGAACTGATAGAGGAGGTGAGTATATCTCCAATGAATTCCTAAAGTTCTGTAGAGAAAATGGAATTCATAAACAGTTTACAACACGGTACACCCCACAGCAAAATGGAGTTGCTGAAAGGAAGAACAGAACCATTATGGATATGGCGAGGAGCATGTTGAAGGCAAAGCATTTGCCAAATGAGTATTGGGCTAAAGCTGTACATTGTGCAGTGTATATTTTGAACAGGTGTCCTACAAAAGCAGTCATGAACAAAGTGCCAGAAGAGGCATGGAGTGGGAGAAAGCAAGGAGTCACCCACATGAGAGTTTTTGGATGTGTGGCCTACGCACACATACCAGATCAACTAAGAAGGAAGTTGGACAGCAAAGGGGAGAAATGCATCTTCATTGGATACAGTGAGGAATCCAAAGCCTACAGGTTGTATATCCCATCTACCAAGAAGTTTTTTGTCAGCAGAGATGTTCAATTCATTGAAGAGGAAGCTTGGGATGGAAGCATAGAGAAAACAGTGAATGTTAAAAACTGTTTGTCTCATGATGAAGATGAAGAGGAGGTGGCTGAAATGAATCCCCAAACAGCAGCACCAACACAAGAACAGCAAGGTACACCATTGAGGATAAATGAAAGTGCTTCTCCAAGCACACCACAAGGAGGAAATTCAAGTGCATCCTCAAGCACTTGCAGACCAAGTGAAAGAGGTAAAAAGTTCAGAAACTTAAGTGACATTTATAATGAAGGAATGAATTCCTTATTTGCCTTGTATTGTCATGTTGATGATCCTATTCATTTCGAAAATGCAATTAAAGATAAGAAATGGATAGAAGCTATGGATGAGGAGATGAATGCCATAGAAAGAAACAAGACATGGGATTTGGTAGAGCTACCAAAAGGTAAAGAAGTTATTGGAGTCAAATGGGTCTATAAGACCAAATGCAATGCTGAAGGCAAGATAGAAAGACACAAGGCAAGGCTTGTTGTCAAAGGGTACAAGCAGCAATATGGGAGAGATTACGAAGAGACTTTCGCAC
The DNA here is from genome assembly GCA_031772625.1 of Pinus tabuliformis. Lineage (NCBI taxonomy): Eukaryota > Viridiplantae > Streptophyta > Pinopsida > Pinales > Pinaceae > Pinus > Pinus tabuliformis. The sequence goes on along the minus strand of CM062814.1, from coordinate 268,938,608 downwards.
CGGTTGCAAGAATGGAAACCGTGAGAGCAGTGCTGTCCATAGCAGCTCAAAACAAATGGAAAGTCTACCAAATGGATGTGAAATCAGCATTCCTAAATGGAGTGTTAATGGAAGAGGTTTATTTGGAACAGCCTCTCGGATATGAGAAGAAAAGTGAAGAGCACAAAGTGTGCAGATTGAAGAAAGCTCTTTATGGGCTGAAGCAAGCGCCAAGAGCATGGTACAACAGGATAGATTCATATCTATTGGATAATGAATTCGACAAGTGTGAAGGAGAACCCACAGTCTACATCAAGGAAAAGGATGGTAAAATTTTAATTGTTGTCTTGTATGTAGATGATGTTATTTTCACTGGAAATGATATTTATCTTATTGAGAATTTTAAATCAGTCATGAAGGATGAATTTGAAATGACTGACATGGGTTTGTTGAGATACTTCTTAGGCATAGAAGTAGATCAAAATGAAAAAGGAATTTTTATATCTCAAGCAAGATATGTAAATCAAGTTTTGGGTAGATTTAAGATGGAAGAATGCAAGGCAGCAATCACTCCCACAGTGATGGGATTAAAACTCAGCAGAGAGGACAGCAGCAAAGATTTTGATCCTAGTTTGTACAAGAGTATTGTAGGCAGCCTTATGTATTTAACAGCAACTAGGCCTGATTTAATGTATGCTGTTAGTTTGATTTCCAGGTTCATGGAGAGGCCAAAGGAGGCACATTGGCAGGCAGCAAAGAGAATTTTGAGGTATGTCAAAGGTACCAAAATGTTTGGAATTTTATATCATGCCTCAGAACATTCAGATTTGGTTGGATACACTGATAGCGATTGGGCTGGAAGTGTAGATGATCGGAAAAACACTTCCGGTTATGTTTTTCATATGGGTTCAGGAGCCATTTCATGGGCTTCTAAGAAGCAGTCCATTGTAGCATTGTCTACAGCAGAGGCTGAATATGTGGCAGCTACAGCAGCAGCATGTCAAGCAGTGTGGATGAGAAGAATGTTGAGAAGCTTAGGCCAAGAGCAGGCAAAAGCAACAGTAATTTATTGTGACAATAGCTCTGCTATTGCACTGTCCAAGAATTCTGTGTTTCACAAACGAACCAAACACATTGACACAAAGTTCCATTACATCAGAGAATTGGTGGTTAATGGAGAAATCAGTTTACAACATTGCAGGACTCAGGAACAGCTTGCAGATATTTTAACAAAGCCTTTGGATCAGAAAAGCTTTGAATTTTTGAGGAAGTGTTTGGGTATGATTGAAGGCCCAACAGTTGAAATTAAAGGGGAGTGTTGAAAATATAATTTCAACTGCGATACAGTTGAGCCATGCAGCAGCATGAGGACAATAAACCGTACGTTTCACCAAGGATCAGGAGAAAAATTCGCTTCAACATAAATTTGCAGGCTTAAAGATCCGCTTTAACCTCAGCCGTCAGATCTAACCGATCAACGGTCCAGATCGCGTCGGCGTATCGGCAAGTCGGCATATCGGCGGGTTGGAGCATCGGAGGCAGGCAACAACAGCGATATGAAATATTGCCGATGAGTGATCGCCGATATCGCATCGGCGAAGTCGAAGTGAAGGAATTATAAAGAATCTTTTGTGTTTGCGATGAGCGATCGCCGATATTGCTATCGGCACATCGCTATCGGCAATGTCATAGTGTCAGGGTCTTTAACATGAGTAAAGTTGCGATGCGATGAAGCGCGGACCCGATGGCTTTCCAAAACCAAATTGTATAATGTTTGAAATCCACCCAAAGGCAAATTATTTGTATTTTGCAGTGTTTATGTATGTTTTCAAATATATGGAGAAACAAAGAATTGGCGCGGAGGCAGTTAAAGTGAGCATGGAACAGTACAACGTAGCAGGTAGAAGCTTTCAATTTACAGCATGGCCGAGATGGAAGCAGGTTGCGTTCAAGCTCCTGCACATTGAATTTCCAGCAACCACAGTTAATGTTTTTTCAGACGAGGACGAGAAGGACAGCCTCGAGCAGTTCCCAGTATGGGACGCCATTTTTGTTCATTAAAACTACTCAGATTTTGTATGTAAGTTAGCAGTGTGCATTGTAATTGTTGGCGTGATAGTGTGTGAAAAAAAAGGGGTGAAGCGCAGCAGCGCAAGTGTATGTTTGCAATATGCAGCAGCGTAGACTGTAATGAATTTTTTTTGGTAAATCCCTCTGAACAGCAGAGGAAGAATATTGTATCAGGATTTTCATTTTAATGAATACAGATCCTAGTTTATGGGTGTAATACTTTGTTCTGATAAATAATTTTTAGCTTTCCGCTGTGTGAAAATCCTGGAGAGAAACAGAGCATTGTTCTCTGTGTGCATTTTATATTGTGTTTTTGGGATTTTGACAGAAAAATACCCAACAATCATGAGCATAGAAAAAAATTGAGGTCAAAGGTCTTTAAAATAAATTTTAATGAATTAAATCTCATTTTCAATTTATCCCAATCACTCTATCTTGACAAAAGTGTTTTCATATTTATAACTAAATGGTTTTTAATAGGTTTATTATTAAATTATTAAAATTTAATAAATTATTATTTATTAAAATAAAAATTTAGGTTAGTTTTTAGAAATGAAGAATGGAGAGCGTTTTTAAGTTGTGATTTCTAAATAATGAGGATTAGAGAGCGGATCATGACTTTGACCTGTTAGATTTTGGTGATTTTCATCTAATCTAGATTTTTGATTGGCCTAATGAGTTGCCCCTCACGGAGCGGTGAAACCCTCTCCTACTGAAACATTGTTGTTGGAGATTCCAAGAAGATAGATGCAAACTGCCAGCTCCATTGCAGTGAATGATGGAAAATTTGAAAACCCAATATTGGGGGCTTAATAGCAAGCCTACCTGAAAAGTAAATGCCTCACAGAAGAAACCACAAATCCAAATTTTGTCATTCCGAAAAAAATGATTGGGGATCATCTAGAAAATTCATGAAAGACCACACGTTGATCTAGAAATTCATGGGCATTTGGCCCAAAGAATAGGATATCGTGAAGTAGATCTAGTTAAAATGGAAGCCAAAAGGCTCAGTGGAGCTACAATTGAGGGCTAAGGGTTTTTTTACTGTTATCTTCTCAGATTTAGAAGATAGAAAGAGGGCTTTTGAGAACAATGCTTACATCATTAATAATGTGGGACTTTTTACAAGATTCTTGGAGGAATGCTACAATTCAGAGAAGGAGCAATTCCTCGCAGCTCTAGTGTGTGTGCGATTATTTTCTCTTCCAGATAGTTTATAATAGCCAGATATTCTAGAAGGAATCAACAATGTTGTTGAGAACTTTGTTAAAATATCAGAGGTCCCAAAGAGAAGAAGACATGCCTCCTATGCTACAAATAATGTGTATATGAATATCTCAAAACCCTTACCATAATCAATAGATCTTGAATATCATGATGAGATATGGACCCAACCCTTAGATTAAGAGCATGTTCCTTTCAAATGATGGTGATGCGATGAGTATGGGAACTTGTTGAGTGATTGTCCGTTAACAATTGTTGAAAATCAGGAAAGTGAAACACAAGAGGAAACAAATGGATTCCAAGAATTTAATCATAAGCAAGGAAAATCAAATCGCCCCTAAACGGAAAAATCCCACATGTCAAAGGGGACGCACAACACCACGTGGATCCTGATGTGAACTTGTTCGTAGCCCTTACCGAAGAGGCTAGATCTTGAGAATATGAGGAAGAATAGGAGTGCAAATTAGAAGAACCCCCGATGGTGGTGGAGGATAAATCCAATACAAATGGTGATAAACCCTCAAAGCGTAAACCTATGACAAAATCCTTTGACAATAAAAATATCGAGGAACTACTGGATAAAACTAATTCTATCATAGGGGCAGAAGATCGAAAAGATAATTTAAATGCATATTAGAGGAAAATGCTTTACTTCCTTCATACTTGGGAAAGAGAAGAGGCACAAGAAATCCCAATGGAACAACTAAAACATTTCCTCCACTTATATTGTCACTGGAGTGAGTGTAATGTTTAGAAAAATGTGGATTCCATAATGTCGAACATTGGAAAGGAAGGGTTGTGCCAATTGCATCGATTCAAGGAACAAACAACAAATGATCGAAGAAGGAAGGGTCACAAAATGACAAGAGAGGTACATAGAGAAGCAGGAGAGGTTTTATTACATTTGGGAAAGACCAATAAGATTATGGAGTATTTTCTCCAAACAACCATTGTTGACTCATGAAGATAATATCTCAAAATATTCGAGGTTTAAATAGCCCTGGTAAACAGAGGTATTTGAGATCCAAAATTGAGAAGGAGAGGCTAGAGATAGTCTTATTACAATAAACTAAAGTCTATAGCTCGAAGCTAGAAGAAATCATTAGTAAATGTTGCAAAGAAAGTGATTTTATGACTGTTGATTCAAGAAGTAGTGCATTAGGCACTGCGGTAATATGGTATCCATGTTGGGTGCAAAGAAGGGTGCATGGAAGAAATATAGTCAATAATTATTAAGGAAGGATGGAAAAAAAACCTGATTGATGAAGAGCAAAAGTTGGTTCATGATCTAGAATCACAAGGAAAATAGGATGAAATTCTATGGCATCAAAATTACAAGAAGAAATGGCTAAAAGAGGGAAACAGATACCAGGTTCTTTCATAAATTAATGGTTAAACAAAAGAATCACAATTAGATCTTCTCCCCGACATCTAGGGAAGGATCAAGATTAATTGAACATCATGACATTGAGGAAGAGCCAATTTTAAATTATAGAGAACTTGTATTGGGAGAGGGGCTAGATAGGGTGGAAACTATTACAAGGATCACTAATAATATTCAGAAATCGATTAGCCTAAAGTAGAATGTAGCATTAATGAGGGAAATTTCCTTGAATGAGTTGGAGGAAGTAGTGAAAGAGATGAACACCAATAAAGCACCAGGGTAGATGGATTTACTACTCAAATCTTAAAGGCCTATTGACCATTTATTAGCAAATAAGCACATGCCCTCGTCGAGGAGTCATGAAGCCTCCAACAAATATGGTATGGCTTAAATGCAACCTTTCTTACTTTGATTCCTAAGGCAAACAATTCTAATATCGTGAGTGGATTTAGACCTATCTCCCTTTGCAATGTGCTTTATAAGATCATATCCTTATTAATTGTTAAGAAGGTTAAGCCACTGCTAAAACATATCATAGAACCAAAAGAAATCGAGTTTGTTAAGGGAAGACAGATTTAGGATGGAATTATCATGGCTCATGAGATACTGCACTCGTTCAAAAAGAGAAAGAAGCTAGTGATGGTTATCAAGCTAGACTTATCCAAGGAATATGACAAACTAAATTGGAAATATCTCCTTAGAATCTTGGCAACTTTTGGATTCTCCTTCAATTGGATACGATGGATCCATTCCTTAAATTCCACACTTTTTTTCTTTATTCTGCTGAAAGGATTTCACTATTGGACTGTCAGGGCTTTCAGGGGCCTTCGCCAAGTGCACTCACTCTCTCCTTTCCTCTTCATAAAATCAATTGAAGGGATATATATCATTTAACATAATTATATATATAATTTCATGTTTCAACAATGCATCATTGATAGATACATTAAATCCATTATGAAAAGTGCATTTGGTCTAGTGAATAAAATCATTTAGATTCTTTTCTAATTTGTACTATATTGTTTCATTATGGAGTCTCTTGTGCAAGAAACATTGTCCTCATGTGCTTGCACCTCGCACATGTCATGTGTCAAAGTCAAACATTAAGAACTTAAAGTCTATTGTATTATTTGGTTGGCATGAAATTTTATTAGTTTTCCAAATAGGTTTATTTCAATTTTTTACATATATATTTACATATTTATGCATTATGAATAAAATGCATTATTTAGACATGAGAAATAGTGTAAGTGTATATTTGATCACTTCCTTCGATTATGTTTACATGGAAATCAATATAATTTTGTTCGTAAATTACAAAATAATGGACTCTAAAGTTTAGGATCTCAGGCTATAGATTATTCTACAAGAGTTTAGAAATGGTTTTTTTGTCAACTTTTTTTTAATATTAGTTTATATGTATTATATATAATATGCTAAGACATACCATATATGAAACCCAAATGCATGCCATCACAGTGCAAGAATTTTGTTTATACATCACCGTGCTCGTGATAGATCACGTAGCCCACCAGGAGTTCATGTTCCCCTCATAGATCCTGCCTTCAACGCCAATCACAGTGGTAGAGGCATTGTTTTTGTCTCTATTGATAACCATGCTACATCCACTGGACCTTCTTTGCCCATTTCAGTTACACCTCCTGTATTTTTAAATCCTCTTTAAACGTTGTGTGTTTATGTCTTAAAATTGTCTTTCATTTTTAAATTGTTTTCAATTGATGTGTTTGAATTTAATGTATATGTTATTATGCTTCTATTTTTTTAATTATATATATGTTAAATTATATTTATGATTTATAGCTCCTCATTAGGATGAAGTTGAGGATCAGAGTGCAGCATCGATCCCTCTATGGGATGATGCTACAACTCATATCACATTAGAGGATGTTGTTGGGAAAAATACTTGGGAGGTATGGGGGGCAAATGAATCAGTATTTTAGAATCACTTCAACTTTTCAATTTCTTATTTTGATTTAAGCACTGTAATATCATTCACAAAAATAACATATGTATGCGATTGTGGTAAATGCAAACAACGTATATCTAGATAAATAATTTATCATTTAGTTCATTAATTGTTCATCCTTAATGAGTGCATCATTACTTAATTATTCATTAAGAAGAAACCTTGAGAAGTAAAGAGAAGATAGCTCATCAACACACAAGAAACATATCAACGCACATGAACACCATGATTTTAAGCGGAAACCCAATGTGGGAGAAAACCAGTACTTTCATCATCTTTGTCTTCTTCCTTTATTATAAAGGAAAACATCTTACAATATTGTACTAGCGTAGACTCATACCAGTATGTAGTAACCCACCTGTGTAAAGATAAAATATTTTGTCATTCTCCAACACCCACTGGAAGGGAGCTAAAACCCCTTGATATCATTCACTAACTCCTACTGGAGGAGAGCACCTACCGCCTACAAAAACTTGCCAGCTAAAACTAGAAGGAAGTTGTGACTCTCTCACTGAAGGTTCCAATCCTCAGCACTGATTGTGTATCATCCTTGGTAAAAATTGAATGTAATAACAGCTAAAGACAATAACCACAGTTGATGGGACACTTATTCCAAGCTAAATGTTGTCCAAGACATCCTAGGGGGTTTTTATTTGGTTGTTTATGGCTAAGGAAATTGGAAAAGGAAATGGCGAAGGCTTTAGAAAGGAAAAATGTCATTTTTGGCACATTTATTTATGAAAATAATGGAAAGTAGGAGAAAATGGAGGTGAAAGGTCACAGGTTTCATGTGAGGAGTAAAATGAAGGAAAATAATGGAAATGAAGAAAATAGAGGTCCCATTCACAAAAAGGCTTATGAGGATCAGTTGGTAATATTTTGTCATAGACATACATAAATAAATGTTCGCATACAAAAATGGTCAACCTCCAACACCCGTTGTAATACCCTCCTCCCACATCCACCCAAGTAACCCTCCAACCCGAGGTAAACATGATATGAGAGGCAACTATGATCAAATTTGACCTCCTATGTGACCTTAAGGAAGTGGAATCGATGGAACATCACACAAAGTCATCCAACATCATCAGCAAAATCGTCAGGACAGAAGTCAACCACTCAAACATCCTGTCCCTAAGTCCCACTATTGTTCTGGATCTCTTAGTCCATAGTCTCTCTCATGCAATGGGCAAGGGAGTGACCAGCAACCCAACGTCACTCTCACAGGCTTGTCTGGCAGTGACTAGAGACCAAAATTTCCAATTTTTTGCCAGCGACCCTACATTTAAGCCACTTTTTCAGGCTGAGAGGCGAGGCCACTACCCAGAATGGAGTGATAACCTGAAATCAGTAAAGGTACAAGGAAGAAATCACACAAAATAAATAAGATGAATAAGACCATAACCAGACCCCTACTAGCCATGACATGAATTTGGTCAAACATATCATAAACATATGACCTGTAGGTGTAAACAACAGAATAAGTGTAGTAATCTCATACTTATCTGAGAATCGCTATGAACCATTTATCCCTCATGTAATTTTCTACATTATCATCTATTAGGCTGTAGATACACTATCCATTCCTTTACAAGTAAAAACATGCCGAGAGCCATACATAGTTGTTGTAATAAAATATACATATAAGCAACATAATAGCAACAAAATTACCATAAACATATGATTCATCCAAATCCACATATACATCAATACATTTGCACATAGAAATCAAGGGAATGAATTTCTCATTAATGAATGCAATAAACCAACCAGAGATGGGACTACCACATTCCACTCAAGCATAGAATAGTTGAGCCAAATCTCTCTTCAGCCATTCACCTCCATGCCATACTCTAAGCATGAATGCGGGACTCAAACCAAAGAACCAACCAAGGCATATCGAGGCTAAACCACCTCACCCTCATCAACAGAAATCACGCTTTACCTTAATCCATCTCAGATCACTAGAATAACACAATTGACACATCATAACAGGATTTACCATGATCTCTACCCGATCACTAGGCCAAACAATCATGGATTCCATTGGATTCATCCACCTACACCATGAGCAATTTTCTTGTCTCCTAGTCTCTCAATCTTTACCGCAATCGAAACCCGGATCACTAGGCCCTAAATCGAGATCCACTTTCCAAGATTTACCACATATCCCAAACCCAAGAATACTATGCCCAATGGAGAGAAAACCACCTCTTGGATTTACTGTATATGTTTCCATTCACTAGTGACGACTCTTAGGCCCATCGAGACAACACAATCCTGGATTTATCGGAACCCATAGTCTCTCTTAGGGGTCACTACGCCAGTTTCTTTACCATGGTCCAGTGTTTGGTTTAGGGACAACTAGGCCATGTACTCTATCATTCGAAGATCCACCCCACTTAGCTTTGAATTAGGCTTGCAATCTAGCTCAACCAAAACATGAGAACCCCATCACACAATGGCTATCTGAAAATGGCAAGTCTAGGTTGAAAACATTCTTACACATAGAAAAGCCCATGCTATGATAGAAAATAACCACATGAAATGCCATGCATGTCAAATATAGAAAAGAAAATACACATGCAAGTTGATACCTGGAATGAAGCATGTTGTAGCTGCTTCATTCTCCCTTTCCCTGTTTGATATTTTATTCCTCTTGCCTTCTTTTGCTTTCTTACTCCAATGCCAACGTGCTCCACGAAACTCGAAGTGTCCAAGAGTGAGAGAGAGAGAATAATGAGGGAGATCAAAACCTCAACTAACAAAAGATTACCAACTGATCCTCAAAGGGCCTTTTATGGATGAGGCCTTTTATTTTCTTTATGAGGCATAGGTTACAGTTACAAATTTCCAATATTATCTTTTTCGTCAGCCATAACACCGGTGGCCGAAACCCGCTAGTTGGCGTGATCTCCACCTTGTTCTGGAGGTCGAACAACATCGGGACATACATTTCTTCAACGCCCCTAGAGTTGATCTTCGTCGTTGGATCAAAATTTGACTATTCAACTTTGGAGGGGGCAGGAGTTTATTTTCCGAGCATGTTTCCCCTTCAGACTGCTTCCAGAAAGCAGCAAGATGGAGATGGGTGACGATCCACCCAAAAGGTGCACACTCTTTAACGGTGAATTTTTTCCAAGTTCCTGAGGTCCGATAAGAGCTTTAGAAGATTATCCCTTGTTGCCACGTGTTACCACGGTGGGAAAGAGAGAGAGAAGGAGGACATCTAGGCCTCTGAGAGCTCATATTTTATCTTCGATTTGCGGTTTGTTCCCTTGCGTTATGATGTTGGAAGTCTTATTCGCCACCCCCCCGGCCCTTCAAAATGAAAATGTTTCCTTGTCTTGTAAAAGTAGGGCCTCTTTAGCATGATTGCAAGGAGCTGTAGAGTAGGTGACAACACATACCTCATGTTCAGTAATAACTTTCGTTGGAGCCACAACATTCCTCACCAATGTTGTGATGATCAATTCCTCGAGACTTGACATGATGAAAACTCTAGTTGATGAAGATGAAATTCATTTTTGAGTTTATTAGTGAATTTAAAGAACTTGTAAAACTTTATTTGCTAAGCTCTTCTTTGGCACTCCACTCGCCCCCTCTCTCCCGCCTCCCCTTCTTCAAAATGAAAAATGTTTCCTTCCCTCCACCCCTTCAAAATGAAAAATGTTTCCTTGCCTTGTAAAAGTAGGGCCTGTTAAGCATGACTGCAAGGAGGTGTAAAGTAGGTGATAACACATACCTCATGCTCAGTAGTAAATTTCGTTGGAGCCACAACATTCTTCACCAAAGTTGTGATGATCAATTCCTTAAGACTTTAGATAATGAAAACTCTAATTGATAAATATGAAATTCATTTTTCAAGTTTACGAATGAATTTAAGGAACTTGTAAGACTTTCTTTTTCTCAATGAGCTATCATTTTCTATATTTTATTCAAATTAATTGCAAACTAAATCATAATGGTTCTTGTTTTAAACCACTTCCTTAAACATAATAAACATAATCTTTTCCATTATAAATATCAACATAAACAGATATTACAAAAATATAAAAGATTAAAAAAAAAATATTATAGGAAAAATTATTTAAAAAATGAAATTTTTAAAATAATAAAAAACAATATATAACTCGATATTCTTTTTATATTTTATATTAAATTTATTTTATTATTTAATTAAAATATATTAATTTAAATGAAAATTTCGAATATATAATATACATTGTACAGCTCAATTAATAATAAAAACAATAAATACTTGAGAAATAAAATGATATCTCATTTACAAACTAAAAATTGAAAATATAAAACAAATTTTTAAATAGATAATATGTAAATATGTAAATATAAAAATGTAGAACACATAAAACTATGACACCAACTATTTACATTTGACTTCTAAACTCTCTTAGAAATCATTCTTTCATTTTATGTTGAAAATAGAACAATATTAATATAAAATAAAGTAGTAGATTTATATATGGTATATTTATGTTATTGTTTTGTAATATTTTTGTATTACTTAAAACTATCCGACTATATCTAATTTTCCATGATTAATGAGCACAATACACATTAATATATTTACTATTTTATAATTTAATTTAATTATTTAATGTTCGAAGCCGATGTAGATGATATAATCATAATGTATTTTTAGACAACTTCAATTATGAGGATCTGCATTTGTAGTTACTTCGTTTTTACTATCTGAATTATCCAATTCATGAAAGTATTTGTGACTATGTTAAACCATAATTGTATTTCTTGTAACGAAGTTAAAACAATAAATATTGTATCTCTTGTAGCTTTAGTTCGAGAAGTGTACCCAACATATGTAGGATGATGGTGCTACAAGTAGCTTTAAATTGTCTGAATTCGTTTTTGTTTTAATTTCCAGAAGAAGAGGTCTCCTAACCAACAAACTTCCAAATACATAATAATAAAAAATATAAAAACACATAACTTAACTTTCTCATTCACACTAAATACATTTAGGATATCTTAAAAGACTGATTTCCTTTCTAACAAACTTCCAAAATCTACAACATACAATGATACCAACCAAAACGTTTACTACTATTAAAAACAAAGTGCGTAGATATCGACAAAAACAATATCAAAAAGAAAAATAGGTCGGCACCTAAAACACTGCCAGAAAGAAATCAAAGCCAAAGTCAATAAGCTTAGTGTTGGCTTCGGGATGTTCCCGGAGAACAATTCTCATTGTTGTACTCCGGTGGAAGTGCTTCAAATTCACTATTCAATCTGCCTTTTAAAAAGTCTTTAAATTCTGAAACCGATGGCATGCTCCGTATTGGATCTTGAGAACAGAATCAAAGCCTGATAGATCAAGGTGGAGAGGATTTTGCCTGTGATCACGGAGGGTTGGATACTTGGCTCTTATTGAAATGTCAAGACGGGTCTGCAATGAGAAGAGATTCTGAAATTTGAAATAAGATTTTGGACACCGAAAGACGAATAGCATTCGATATCAGTACATGGAATTCTCAATTCAGAGATTCAGTTCATGTTCCATGGAAACCAATAGTGTTTGAGAGTTTTGACTTTCGGAAAGGGGGGAATCTGAAGGGAATCTGTTAGGCTTTGATAAAGGGGGAAACTTGGAAAGTATTTGTGGGAGGCCTTATGAAAAAGTCCAAGATGAATGAAGTTGCACCCAAGGCTAGATCAGAATCTGCGATGGTGGCTGCCAGTAAAAGTTCCCATGTCATTTCCAAGTCTTATTGTGCTGCCAAAGACGAAGGAAGAAGATCAAGCAAATATTCGAAGCACAAGATTATCACTACTCCCACGCTCCGTATTGTGCATGTTTATGAACCCGAGACTATCATAACTGACCCTCAAAATTTTCGGTCTCTGGTTCAGAAACTCACAGGGAAGCCTCCCCATAAATCAAAAGAGAAGAAGAGGCAGACCAATCGCAGTGGCCCATTGTCTGCCGTGGCCAGTGCAAAAGTTGGAACAGGAAACGAAAGTACTTTATATAGCAATGGCCATATGCCTATCATGGAAAACGAAAGTACCAAATTTTC